>CM076575.1:1645976176-1646429397 GCA_034641835.2 Pinus albicaulis | reverse complement strand
GTTCAACATGCAAGGCCGCAAGCCTGTTGACACTCCTCTTCCTGGTGGTTGGAGGAAGGAGGATGCTACTTCAGCGGAGGTAGTGGATGCCACTGTCTATCGACAGTTGGTGGGGTCGCTTATGTATCCGGTCAATACACGACCCGATATATGCTATGCAGTTAACCAGCTTTCGCAAGCTATGGTTAAGCCTACCAAGCTCTTTTGGAAGGCAGGCAAGCATGTATTGCGCTATATTAGTGGCACATCGGGATATGGTCTATGGTACAGACAGGAGGATGGAGCGAAGCTTTCTGGCTTCACTGATGCAGATTGGGCAGGGAGCCCAACGGACCGGAAGAGCACATTTGGAGGAGTTTTCAGCATTGGGTCGACAGCAGTTTCCTGGTACAGCAGGAAGCAGAGATCCGTGGCACTCAGTTCAGCAGAGGCCGAGTACATGGCAACTAGTTTGGCTGCATGCGAGGCTATTTGGATGAGGAAGATCCTCGCAGGATTGTTCAGGTTGCATTTGGAGCCTACAGTGATCTACTGTGATAACCAGAGTTGCATTAAACTCTCGGCCAATCCAGTATTTCATGATAGGTCCAAACACATCGACATCAGGTACCATCATATCATAGATTGTGTTCAGCTTGTTTCTCAGGGCAAGTATGCCCGGGAGATTCTGGAGAGGTTCAACATGCAAGGCTGCAAGCCTGTTGACACTCCTCTTCCTGGTGGTTGGAGGAAGGAGGATGCTACTTTAGCGGAGGTAGTGGATGCCACTGTCTATCGACAGTTGGTGGGGTCGCTTATGTATCTGGTCAATACACGACCCGATATATGCTATGCAGTTAACCATCTTTCGCAAGCTATGGTTAAGCCTACCAAGCTCTTTTGGAAGGCGGGCAAGCATGTGTTGCGCTATATCAGAGGCACATCGGGATATGGTCTATGATACAGACAGGAGGATGGAGCGAAGATTTCGGGCTTCATTGATGTAGATTGGGCAGGGAGTCCAACGAACCGGAAGAGCACTTCTGGAGGAGTTTTCAGCATTGGGTCGACAGCAGTTTCCTGGTACAGCAGGAAGCAGAGATCCGTGGCACTCAGTTCAGCAGAGGCCGAGTACATGGCAGCAAGTTTGGCTGCATGTGAGGCTATTTGGATGAGGAAGATCCTCGCAGGTTTGTTCAGGTTGCATTTGGAGCCTACGGTGATCTACTGTGATAACCAGAGCTGCATCAAGCTCTTGGCTAATCCAGTTTTTCATGATAGGTCCAAACATATCGACATCAGGTACCATCACATCAGAGATTGTGTTCAGCGGAGGATCATGATGCTTTCATATGTTCCCACGGAGGATCAGGATGCCGACATCCTGACGAAGGCGCTCACCAAGAGCAAGTTCGAATTCCACAGAGGCAGGATAGGGGTTGCAGATAATCCATATCTTGCTGAGAGGGAGTGTTGAAAATGCAGCAAGATGATGGAGCATAGTGAAATGAAGTCGCCTTCACTAAGTGGGCCCGCAGGCAAATTCTGGCGCAAAGTCTATTTTTAGACTATGTCTATTTTTAGACATATGGAGCATGGTCCAGGGGTTTCAGTATGTTATTCTTGGAGTATTGGTCATGTTGGTAAAAATATATGGACCTATATTTTTGGACCTATAGGTCGAAGTCTATTTTTAGACTGCCTATCCTAAAAATAGGGAAGTCAAATATTATTTACCCTTAATAATATTTGGACTATAAACTTCAGTTTACTCTCTTGGAGCACTTCAGTTCGAGCCTTGGAAGTGGCTCATGCATCTGACAGAGGAATTACGCTATTCCTAGGGGTTTTGTGAGCTCATGCATGGTTGAATTCAGTTAGGACTTCAGTGGCAGAAGTTTGGTGGAGTTGATGAGACAGTTGGTGGAGTTGTGTTCGGTTTAACTTAGTTGAACTAGTTGAGATTAGTTTAACTAGCTAATCAGCTAGTAATGAGTGGAGTGAATTAAATATTATTTAATTCATTAATTAGTAACTCATTATTCAACTCAAGAACACATCAGTTCACTACAGTGCATGGACAGTTCAGTGGAGACCAGTGAAAGAGGTAGATGAAAGGGTGAGTACAGCTATCAGTTGTGACATCAGTTGTGCATGAGATTTGCACCACACTTGGAGGAAATTGCCCATGATGATTGCGCTATCAAGCCAAGGAGATTCGAACCTTGGATCTCTATTTAGACAGGCCATGATTGCGCAATAGAGGCAGGCAATTAGTGGATGTGTTTTGAACCCGTGACTTGTTCAAAACCAAGCTAGTTTGTGTGTAACTTCATGAGATAGTATTGAGTACTTGTGAGGAGTATTGTACTGAGTTTGTTACATGTTTTCTCCATTATAATATACACAATAGCTGCGGGGTTTTCAGCTATAATCTTTCCCCATACATACTGTGTTAATGTGTATGATGATTCGATGTGCTATTGCTTGTTTTATTTCCGCATGTGTGATGATCTGAGTGGAAGAGATTATGTGTTGCATATGAATTCGAATTGATATGTGATCAGGATAGTCTCGGTGGATAATTAATCATTATTCAGCAAATTTCTACATTTTCTTCTGATTAATTGCTCTAAACTGCATTTCTGTCTCTGATCTCTTTCTAAACCTCCTTCTGCTGAGCTTTGTCTTTAATCCTTTCCTTCTAATCCTTTTGTCTTTAACTGTCACAGTCCCTTTGACTGTGTTCTTCCTTTGGTTTTATCCTTGCACTATGAAAACACTTCTTGCTGCTTTGGAGTGCTTTAAATGACCATAAATGGTCATGATCCATTAATGTTCATGCTCTATCTCGTGCTCTCGGTCCTTCTAAAGAACAAACTTACTGGATCGTCATCCAAAGAATTCATTTAAACCATTTTTTGACTTTGGAATGCCATTTTTCATTCAAAAACCGACTACCTGCACACTAAAATTAATCAATTAATTTTAAAACCTGCACGGGAGGGGTTTCTGCATTTATTTGGGTTTTTTGGGCCTTTGGAGAGTTTGTAGAGGCTTCATGGTGGCTGCGAGGTTTTATAGCAAAGGCACAGGCCTTTGGAAGGTTTGAATCTAGGTGGTTTCAAGTTTTGCCAGGAGGGCGAAGGGTGGTTTTCGTGTGGAGTGAGGGTGGTGAACGGTTTTGGGGGAATGGACGCGATGCCATAGAATGGGCGCCGTGTGGCAGGAGGTACGAGTAGCAATACCTCCCATTTCGTGCATTTTGGATTCGTTAAACGTCAAGCGGCAGATGGTACGATAACGATTATAGACTGTTGGATTGTGAGGGATGGAGATCAACGGTGGTCGAGGAAAATGGAGGAGTGGGTAAGCCAGATAGTGGGGCCTGAGGTTATGTGGTGGAATGTATGATGGGGTTATTTATAGCGTGGGGCTTGGGTTATATGGTCGCAGGGTTTGTTTTTAAGGGCATGGGATTAATAAGAAGGAGCGTGAGGCAAGAATAGAAGCGGGGCACTTAGAAATGAGGGCGGAAGGTAGAGTTTTATGAGTGTTTTGGTAAGGGTTTTTGGAGCGGGGGATAAAAAACCTTTAGGGCAGGGGTTTAATAAATTAAATCATAAGATTTAGCATAAAAATGAAGTGGGGTTTAATATGAAAAGGGTTGGTTAGATTTAAAATAAAAATAGAGTTTTAGTCAAAATAATGGGTCCCAAATAATATAATTTTTAATTTAAAACAATGTAAAAAGGACTTTTTACATTGTTTTAATGGAATAAGGGAAAGTGCTGAAGGTGAGGGGGTTTAGTGGAGAAAATGAGGCTTTAGGTAGGGAAAAAGGGTGAATATGAGAGGATTAAGCCCAAACATGAATTTTTCAGAGCAGGAGGGTGATTTGAGAGAGGCAAAGTGAAAGATAGTGAATAGGATAAAACAAAGATAATGAAGGCAATGAGTTTCTAAGAATAGTTGATAGTCAAGGAATGTTATTTTCAGCATATTGTAGAAAATCCATAGTCACCTAGTGATACTGCGAATATAGGAGACTAATAGTGGCTCTAGCTGGGGAGGGCAGCTCCTTTAGGAGGTGTCAAGAACCTCAGAGTTATGATCTCTAGAATTTGTAGATTAGTGCCTTGTTGGTACTTAGCAGATTTTTCTTTCTATAATTGATGATCTGTTTGTTGTTCTTTGTAACTGTGACCTTTAAATCCTGAAAATCTTGCTTTCTACAACATCAATTCTACCTACCCATCATTATATTCTAGCATTTTTTCTTCATTTGGGTGCATTTAGACTGAAAAACCCTTGACATCATTTTTCTTTTGAAAGAAAAAAACTATCTATTTCTACCCTTATATCATCCAAAGGCTCAGATTAGACCGATGAGCTCTTTTTATTCTCTACCTAATCTACTTATCTGTCAAGTTTGAACAGTTTGACATATTTTCATTATCTAATCTATCAGTATGAAATTTAAAGCATAACCAAATCGATATTAAGAAGTTTGATTTTCATGAAATGTTGCATTTTGGACAAGCTGCACATAGATTTTATTTTGGAAAAAAGTAAAACTAGAAAAACTGAGGGCAATAATCTGGAATTTTTCATTCATCACTTTCTTCCTTTCTTGGTTCATATTATTCTTGGGAACCAATATCTTTTCTTCCTACCTACTGATAAGCCAAGTTTACATAGTTTGAAAAATCTTCATTCACTATCCTATCAGTAGAAATTAAATTTTTTCTCAATCATGATTAGGCTGTATGATTGAACAAGACTTCTCTTTCAAAAGTAGTGGCATTTGGACTTGCACACTTTCAGAATTTTATTTTTTGGTATAGGGCTTTACCCTTTCTTTTTAACTGCCCTCTTTACTTCTTTTCTTTCTTTTTTGTGTCTATTTTTCTGAGTTTTTATCTAGACAATGTTATATACAATGAATAAAGCTTTAAACTGACATCTTCAACTGAAATAATTCTTAAGCATCCTGTCATTGACAGGTCCTCAGAATAATTTTGTTCCATCCATGTCTTGTAGGAAAAATGCATTGTTACTTCTTGTTGAATGGATAATGTATGGACCTTTCCATAGATTGTCAAATTTTCCATGCTTGCCTTTGTCCTCTCTTCTTGAATCCCATGTCAGCACTTTGTCTCCAATGCTGAAATCATTTTCCTTGGACCTTTTGTCAAAAATATTCTTGATGTTTTCCTGCACTTGTTGTGTTCTATTGTATACTTCTTCTCTGGTTTGCTACAACTGGATATTCTGGTTTATTCTTCTTTGAATATCATTTTCTTCAGATTGTGCTTCTTGGATGAGCTTCATTACTGGCACTCCCAATATTCTTGGAAAAATTGCATCTGCTCCATATACTAGCTGATAGGGAGACATACCAATTTATTTTTTATTTTTTAATGTCTGCCCATAGTGCATGTACTAGTTTGTTGTGCCATGACTTCTTATTCTCTTCCAACAACTTTTTAATGATGTTCACCAAACTCTTATTTGAAGATTCAACCAACCCATTTCCCTGAGGGTAATAAGCTATAGAATGTCCCAATGTAATCTGATATTTGTGGCAAAAGTCCACCATTTTCTTGGATCTAAAGGCAACCGGATTATCAGTAATAATTTTTCTAGGATAGCTAAATCTAGATAATATGTGGTTTCAAGAAATTTGATAATTACTGAGTCTGTGGTAGTTCTGGAAGGGATGGCCTCTATCCACATTGTAAAGTAGTCAGTTGCAGTAAGTATCCATTTATGTTGGGAAAAGGAGGAAGGATATATTTCTCCAATAAAATCTAGGCCCCATTGTTGAAGAGGAGATTCAATAGAAATTGGATGTAAGGGCAATGGCGGGAGTTTTCTTTTTCCCTTAAATTTTTTTCATTTATGGCAGGAAATTACCATTTTATGGATGTATTGAAAGAGGGTGGGCCAATAATAACCAACTCTAAGGATGGAAAAGAGGACCGAGTTCTGGAGAATGGATACAGCGAGGGTTTCTGCAAGGTTTTTTCAGAACATCGCCGCCGCCAAGACTGGGGCGCAGGGCAGTACAGACCCAGGTTGGTTTCCCTGTGGTGATGAACTCGATTCGATAGTTTCTGGAAAAAATGGGGTGGGAGAGATAGTGCCACAGCTGGATCATGGATTTCAAAGCAAGATTCGAACCTTGTGGGAGGAAGAACGCAGATCTCAAGCAGTGCCTCCGTTTCTCCAAGGACTAAGGTGCGATCCGGCCCGATCGAGGGCGCCCTGCTACAGATCTATCCGGGATCGCTTCACTCCCGCTAAGGGAGTCGCTGCCAAAGTCTCTTCCCACAGTCTTTCCTCGATAGGCAGAGAGACCTGGCCGCCAAGGAATAGTTTCGCTGTGAAATATAGCTATGGAGCGCCAGAGCTCACGATGAAAAGAGCGTTTGGAGGCGACTTCCTCACAGATCAGGGATCTCAGCTCGTTGGAAGCCTGCTGATCGGCTTTGACAGGGGATTTCTGTTATTTTGTACGCCCTCTCACCTGCATGCAGCAAGAGCAGAGGCGCCTATGTCTGGTATGCGAATCCCAAAGCCGATTCAGTGCATAGAGGAGGCAGAGACGAGGGATCGGCCAAATCAGAAAGTTTTCACTACACGATTAATCGGTTCTGGAGACTCTCATGCAAGAAGCAAGCGCTTTAAGGATCTCTGGCGAAAGACAGTCTCACTGACTACAGCCATAAAACCGTGCCTGGCTCCTCAAGCTATGGAATGTGGCAATACCACGGGGGCAGCCCTTTTCCACGCAGCTTGAGCCAACACAAAGGTATGGGCAGCTAGATCAGCCAGAACCCTCGCAACAGGTAACTCCAGTTTTCTTTCAGATTTTTATTAAATCCCCTGTGGGGAAAACTAGTCTTGTATGGGTACATGCAGAAAGCACGATTATGCAGCTGAAACAGCAAATCTGGACAGAGATGGGCTACCCTGTTCAGATCCAGCATCTAGTCAGTGGTAGATGGTCCCTTCAGGATACAGAACCCTGAACAACTACGATATAGGTCCAGAAACAACTATTGCCTTAAATATGAGACTGAGAGGAGGTGCTGTGCCCCTGGGTCATCCAAGCACCACAGGTGGAGACAAGGGGAAAAAGGCAACATCTCAGCAACAACCAAAGGGAGGCTTCTCATACAAAAATATCTTACAGGGTAACAGAGATTCAGGGTCCCCTTCAGATCAAAGTGGACATATACCTAGGCCATACATAGTAGATCAGCTTGGGCAAACCCCAGCCCTCAACATTGATTCTACAGGACTAGACGAATATGTTAAGTCCTTTGAAACTCAGGCCTTAATATGTCGATTTAATAGTTTTTGGCCAAATCCAATGGAACTATTTCGCTAGATCTACACCAGTTGGACCTTGGAATGTGATATACACCTATGCTCCAAGGGGTTCTTCATTGTGAAGTTCGCATCCACGGAAGCCAGAGATAAAATCATCAGTGCAGGGCCTTGGTTTTGGGGAACAACGGGTCTTTTCATGACCCCATGGTTTCCAGATTTTGATCCAAACAAAATGACTGTCTCCAGAATGCCGGTCTGGGTCCGCCTATATAACCTTCCTCTTCACTTCTGGAGTGAACGAGTCTTGGAAGGCATTGGGAACAGCATAGGGAAATATATCAAAACAGATCTGGAGAGGATTGAGGAGAGGATCTACACCTTTGCATGAATTTGTGTGGAAGTCGATCTAAGCAAAGGACTGCCGGAAAGTATAAGGCTGGTATACAAGCAAAAAAACTGGCTGCAAGGACTAGACTATGAAAACACTTCTTTCAGATGCAGAATCTGTAGGCTGACAGGACACTTGCAAAGTACATGCCTAGAAGCCAAGAAAGAAAATAGTAAAAAGAAGCAGAAAGGCAAGCAGAGAAAAGGGTGGCAATACCCCCCTCCCGACTCAGAGGACGACGAATCAGAAGCAGAGGAGGAAGTCATTCCCACAGAGAATACTGAGCCTACCCAAGGAACAGAGACTCAAAAGGAGATCATTTCAGCTAACAAGGGTTCACAACACCAGTCAAATCAGGCAGAGAGGACAAGCGAGGATTTGAGTATGGGAGGGATCAAACGGCATCACTCCTCAGATACCTCAGACTCAGACAAGGATACAGGTCCACAGAAATCAGAAACACAGTTAGTCCTAGCTACGATTGAGCCCACCCAAGGAGAGTGGCGCAAGGTCGAAAAGAAGAAGGGGAGAAAAACATGAGGTGTGAGTTTCTACTCACTCCCTGGAACCAGTTTTTCTGTCCCTTCCTCCGTTCTTTTTTATTTTTTCATTCTTTCTGAATGCACGGGAGCCTCGCTACGTCGCATTGTGTGCAAAGCACACGAGCCCAATGGGCAATTTCTGAAAATGCTTCAATGCATATGCTATGTGTAACTTTTCATTTTTAGAAATAAAAGGTTACCGATTTTTTCTGTGGAAAAAAAATAACCAACTCTAAGGATTTTATTGACAACAGTTTTCCAACATAGGTGGCCTCCACATTCTCCTTCATGAAACTCATGCTTGATCCTATCTACATCTTTTCCAAGAAAACATTTAAGAAATATACCACCAACATTTTTCCAATATAAAATTTTATCTAAAATGTAGAAATTAACAACCTTTAATTTCAAAAATCTAGCTTTTGTTTTGGACAAGCCGAGAGGAACATTTAGATTGAAAAGCACATATAATATATTAGCATACCAAGATGAATTCAGAAATTATTCTTCAATAGGTGGAGTTGTCAGCTCCTCTTGTTCATCAAATGAATTAATCATATTAATGTCCAGTGCTTGAAAATTTTATTCAGCCATGAGTTTAGCTAGTCCTTGCCCTTTGATTAGGTTGGTGGGCTTGATTTCCAGATCATATTCTAATATAACAACAATCCACTTACATATTTTTCCATCAGGATCCTGTGTGAGTATGTATTTTACTACTATGTGAGGCACAAAGGCAATGATGTGTGAATGAAAAATGTATACTCTGAAGTCTTTTAATGCCTTTATCAAGGAAAAAACCTATTTTTCCATTATGTTATATTTTAGAGGTGCATCTCTTAATGCCTTGCTGAAAAATGCTATGGGCTTCTCCTGTCCTTTTATATTTTTTTGCAGTAAGACAACAACAATTGTATGTTCTGATGCAAAATAAAAAATGAAGAAATATTTGGTGAAATCAAGGCTGATCAGAACTGGTGTTTATGTAAGAGCCTTTTTCACCAGATAGAAAAATTCCTTTGCTTCTATGGTCCATTTAACTCCTCTTTCTCTTTTTAGCATATTAATGATGTTTCTTAGGAGTTCTGCAAGGTTTGGTATGAACCTTCTTAAGAAATTTATCTTTCCAATGAAATATTGTAGCTCTTTGATGTTTCTCGGATGGTTTATTTGCAATATTCCTTCAATCCTCTTTAGGTCAATCCTGTTCCCTTCCTCAGATATGATGCGGCCTAACAGTTTCCCTTCCTAAAGAACAAACACATTTTTCTTGGGATTCAAAGACAAACCATATTTTTTGCACTTTTCAAATACTTTTCTTAAGTGAGCTAGGTGTTCTTCATCAGTTTTTGAGTAGAATGTGATGTCATCAAGGTATATCACAATTAAGTAAACTATTTATTTTGAGAAATAAATATCCATTTCTCTTTGGAAAGTAGCTCCAACATTCATTAACCCAAAATGGATCTTAACATACATTAAAGTGCCCCAGGATGTAGTGAAAGTTTTCTTGTGTTGATAATCTAGGTGTACCAGCACTTGATTGTACCCTGAAAATCCATCAAGAAAGGATATTATTTTGGAGCCTACTACCCTTCGTCGTATATGATCCATTTTTGGTAAAGGGTAGTTGTCTTTTAAGCAGGCTTTGTTTAAATTTCTGAAGTATATGCATAGCCTAATTTCTAATGTTTTCTTTCTCACTGACACAAGATTTGAAACCCATTCTGAGTATCTCAGAGGGACTATTATTCCAGCATCACACATTTTCTTAATTTCTTTCTCAGTGTATCTTGTGTTGAATTATCTCAGTGTCATATGACTTTAAATCTTCATAGCTCTAAGAAAATACATTAGTATATTCTCTGAAAAGCTCAATGTATTTCTATTTTATATGAGCTGGTAGTGTTTTAGATAGTTTTATTATTTTGGGTTCTTGTTCACTGCCTATATTGGATTCTTCTATTTCAGCTTCAGTGGGTTCCATCTTTCGTTTCCTAGGAACATCATTAAAGTCAAATAGTTCTTCTATAGGAAATAGTCCCTTTGGAAAAGTATCATCTCTGGAGTGCAACACTTCAAAGTCATATTTTTTTGAATATGTGCACAGCTCTGTTTCATGTGGGTGTCCTTTTCTAACAGATTTATATCAGCAATATCAAGAGGTTCTTCTTCGTAAGTTTGTTCCTCAACAGAGAAATCTTATTCATGATCTGAGTTTGAATTTGGCATTTCCAACCAATTTATGGACTGGAGGAAATCTTCTATTTGTTTATCTCCCTAAAAAACTTGCCAATATTTTATATTTTCAAGGACTGTTGGTCTATATTTGACTTGAACTCTACATTTCTTGTTATGATAAGGTTTTTGATAGGTACTGGCTACAAATGCTAAACTGTTGGCAAGGATGTTTTGATTTCTTGGGACAAAGGTAATATCATATTCTTTGAAATTTTTTAAGAGGTCAAGGGAATCATCCCTATATGCTTTTAATCTAGGATGCTTAGCTGAATATTCTCCCTTAATCTGCCTAATAACTAGAATCCCCATGAACAAAAATCTTTTTGGCTCCTAATTTCTTGAGTAATTGTAGCTCTAGAAGGAGTGCCTCATATTCTGCTATGTTATTATTGCATTTAAAGTTTAGCCTATATGAATGACCTTCTGCATGATTTTTTTTAGTGTTATGTACCCAAACACCTGCTCCTGAACCATTTTTACCACAAGAACCATCAAAGCTCATGCTCTAAAGAGGTTCAATTTCAGATTTATCATTATGGTCATTATGGCTGCCACCATGTTGTCTATTATGTTATTCATTTTTTGTTTGTCCTGACTCTTCTGACTGTCCCTCCTCTTTCTCTTCCTCTACAACTGTTTTCTCATTTTCTGCTACTTGGTCATTAATGTTTTCATCATTTTAAAGGATAAATGAATCAAAGTTTTTGTGAATATAATATAGAGGGGAGTTATATGGATTTTCTTGATTGTTAGCCATGTATTTCATATGAGTCTCTCTATATAATCTTCTTGGTTGACTAAAGACAGGTATGGTAGCATAGGTCATATCCATTTGGAGGGTGCCTTGAAGTTTAGCTCCCCGTGAGCATGATAGGAGCATGCCATATATGGGAGGAATGTCAGCCACTACAATATCCATTACTAGGCTTTTGGATGGTATTTTTTCTAGATTAACACAAAGATCTTTAATTAGGCTTAGATATTGAACTCAACTGGAATCAAAAGAGTATAAATCTTTGTATGGTCTGGTTATCTCAAGGCCTAGTCTTTCCATTACTACCTTTGGCATGAGGTTATGTTAAGCTCCTGAATCTAACATGGCATTGTGGAGGATTTTATCATAGATATTCAAACTGACATAAAATGGGGTTAGAACTCCCTCTTGAAATTCACATTCTACTTCTGGCCCAAACAAAAGCTCAAGTTTGTCATCATTTAAATTTACAGAATCAACATTTTCTCCTATGTTTAAAGCTTTAAAAAATTGGGATCTATATATATCTTGGGTAACTAATTCAGTAAGAGGTATGGAGATTTTTATCTTGGCAATTTCATTCTCAATACTGAAAGTTGTCTGTGTTTTTGAAAGGTTCAAATCAGTTTTATCAAACACTGTTTTCACAGCAATTTCATCATGCTGGTTTTTATTTGGAAACTCAGTTAAAACAGTTTTTTTAGGGGCACTAGCTACATTGCTAGTGCTGCTTGGGTCACCAACGTGTTGAATATTTTTGTTTTTACTTTTATCATGACTTTCAGCCACTATGTCTGGGTTTTATGCTGCCTTTTAGGAATATTTCTAGGGATCTTCCTAGCAGAAATTTCAGAGTTCTTTTTCTTTGGAGTGTCTTGGGTTTTCTTGCTTCTGAGGTCATACTATCTATGTACTTCTATGATGGCATTTTCGAAGCCTTGTTTATAGTCTTCGGATTCTAGGATTTCTTCGTCAATTTGAGTTCGGGAAAACATGCCTTGTTCTTCCTCAGTGAGGAAAAAAAAATCCTCATTATTTACTCCCATTAAATTGATATGAATTTCCTCTGTTTCTTCAGCCACCCCCTCATCCTCATCGGCATATTTTTCTTGGAAAGGAGGTCTGATTTGCTGATCAAGACCTCTTTGTCTTATTTGAGGGGGATTTCTTCTAAATTTTTGGTTTTGGTTCTGATTTCACTTTCTATTTTGAGGGGTAGTTTGGTTTTCTCTAGGGTAAGCTCTCTCATTCACATTCATCCTCTCCATCATCCTTTCCATGTTTTTAACTAAGTTATCAAACTTTGTATTAGATGTGGAGGCCACATCTTCTTCCCTATATGTAACTCTTTTTTCATTTTTCATTCTAGCTCTTTTGGAAATTAGATTGGCTTCTACACTTACTACTCCCCTTTGCATGTCTTCTAATGTAAGGGGTTATGTTTCTCTTAATTAATAAGCCATCTCTAGATCTAAACCATCAGGAAATTTCATTAGAGATAGACCTTGTGGAGGTTTCATGTGTGTACGTAGGGAGGGCATTGTATACACTATTGAACCTACTACAGTATTCTTGGACACCCTCTCCAACATTCATTTTAATATTTTCTTACTTTGATAATATTTGGAGAGTGTTCTTCTTGAATTCCCATTTGTTTAAGAATAATTGATGAAAATCAGGGAGGTCATTTATGTTGTTAGAGGTTAAGCCTTTAAACTTTTTTCTTGCTTCTCCACCTAAGCTTTGAGCAAACATTTCGAGTTTAACTATTTCATCGTATATTTCTTGTCTGTCAAAGTATTCATTCATCCTATCCACATGTTGTTGAGAAATAGTGGAACTAATTTCATCGTATAAGGGAATCTTGGACTGATAGTCCTGTGGTAGGAAAACTAAAGGCAGTGGTAGAACTAATGGAGCATACCATGTTGCGATGGATGGTGGGTGGGGAAACAAAAGAGGGTTAACAACTAGAGGGTTTAAAAAAGGAGGTAAAGGGTTAAATGGAGGAAGGTGAAAAGTGTGGGATGAGGTTAGTACAAAAGGATTCTATTGTAAGGTGGATGGGTCTAAAAATATCTGGGTTATCCAACTATGAGATCTAGTCCTAGACAAGCTTTGTTCTAGGGGTGGTTCAAAGAGGATATTCTGCAAGTCTTTAAGGTTTTCAGGTAGGGAGCTTGCTTTATGGATAGGTCTACTAACAGTTGGATTTTTACATCTAGGATACTTCCTAAGGATGCTTTCAAGATTTTTAACTATTGCAAGAGGATTTGGGTTTGGTTGAGATTTGGTACAGATTCTTCTAGAAGCCAGAATTTGGACCCAAAATTTAGAGAGGTTAAAATTTTATAACAGTTTTGAGAAACAAACCAATATGTGAAAAAATACTTAATCCAAAAAGTATTCTTGACTAGGTTCTATTGAGGTTTAATGATATAAGGATTTCTCAATAATTTCCCAGTGGAGTCACCAGGTGGTGGATTTTTAACTGTCATTAGGCTGGCTGTTGTCCACCATCAGCAACCAGATACAATTCTTGGCTAACACTTGATTCATATAAGTTTAAATGAGGTTTTCTGAGTTCTTGAAGTAATATTAGGCTGTTTAATAACTCAGTTCCCCAGTATGGTCGCCACTATGTTGGATCCCTATGATTTGCAAGATTGGAAAGAACAAATCTACAGGGAATCACGTCAAACCACTTTGGAGTCCAAGGACCTAGCCTTCTTGGACTCAGAGAGGTATCTCTCTATGTATATGTTTGTAAATGATATATATTTATGCTTTTGTTTCCTAATTTTAGGCTATTTATGCAGTTCTAGGGCTGTTTGTTTTGTTTGATTGGTTAATAGATTAATGGCGTGATTAATTGATGGAGTGTTTCAGTTGAACAGATAAACTATGAGAAGTATTAATCCATTGGGATATGGAGTCATAAAAGGATTTAATTGTTCATCAACTCTGCAAGGGTTTTCATAGGGAAAGCTAACTATATCAAGTGGAGATCTTAGATTAGATGAAATATGAAATGATAGTAAGTTGTGAAATCGGTGAAACTAAAGGGAAAATAAGAATCCTTTAACTCTAATTCAACAATAAAATCCTCTTAGGTAATTGTTTAATAAAAACCAAAGGACATGGCAAACCATAGACTTCTTTGGCCAGACTCTAATAAGCAAACCTTTAAGACAACAGTCCAGCAATCCTAGAATTACTTTCAGACAAAGAAAACATTCAAGATAACAAATAGTATAACTAAAGAGAAATTAAGAATTCTTTAATCAAATTGAAAATAAATTTGTAGCAACAGTTCAAGACAAACCAAATGACAGGGCATACCATAAACTTCTTTGGCCAAACTCTACTAAGTAAAATTCAAAGAAAGGCCTTAAAAATAACATTTCAAGAAAAACCAAAGGACATGGCATACCATAGACTTCTTTGGCTGGACTCTATTGAATCATTTCCAAGACAAAAATCTAGGTGGAACTAGAGAGCAATTGAGAATTCTCTAATCAGACCTTGCAGAAGAAAACATTAAGATGAAAGAAGCAGATAGAATTAAGGTGCCAAGCTAGCATATCTTAATCTAAATTTTATGTTCTTTTATCAAAGAAATAATGGAAAATATGGAAAAAAAAGGGAAAACATTGACAAAGAAGGATAATTTCACCATTAACATAGCTCAAGAACCATGTGAACGTGCTTGTATTACTGATGTCCAAAACAATTACATTACTCCAATGCAATAATCTTTGCAGCTCAAAGTTTTATCAAATCCAACCTAGCAGAACATCAACTAGCTCAACAAATACCAATCCACCAACCAACCAACCAACCAACACTAAAAATGACTAATACATGCAATATTTATTTGCAAAATGAGGTGGTGATACTAAGCTAGGGTTACAGATTTGTATTTATTACAGATTTAATGTATTTTTGACCTTTGAGACCATGCAAGGCCCAAGGAAAAATATTTATGACTGACTCATTGTAACAATAACTTCTAACTTCACTGTTGAGCTAAATTTTGAGATATGTTTGACTTTCAAGGCATTTCATTAACTTTTACAATAACTTCTGAGTAGCTGTAAAATATCTCTGATTGTTTCAATAACTGTTGTTGCCTTTATTGAGTAAAATAAGTTGTAGGTGTCCATAGTGTTTATGAGGAGTATTTGCTGCCTTACTTTAGCATTCAGATCTACCTTCTGCGTTGATATTCTTTTGATTTTTCCTTTAAACTATGTTTTCTTCTGATTAATTGCTCTAAACTTCCTTTCTGTCTCTGATCTCTTTCTAAACCTTCTTCTGTTGAGCTTTGTATTTAATCCTAGCCTTCTAATCCTTTTGTCTTTCACTGTCACAGTCCCTTTGACTGTATTCTTCCTTTGGTTTTATCCCTGCACTATGAAAACATTTCTTGCTGCTTTGGAGTGCTTTAAATGACCATCAGTGGTCATGATCCATTGAGGTTCGTGCTCTATCTCGTGCTATCGATCCTTTTAAAGAACAAAATTACTAGATTTTCATCAAGAGCATTCATTTAAACCATTTTTGGACTTTGGAATTCCATTTTTCATTCAAACACCGGCTACCTGCACACTAAAATTAATCAATTAATTTTAAATCCTGCACGGGAGGGGTTTATGTGTTTATTCAGGTTTTTCGGGCCTTTGGAGAGTTTATAGAGGCTTCATGGTGGCTGTAGGGTTTTATCGCAAAGGCACATGCTTTTGGAAGGTTTGAATTGGGGTGGTTTCAAGTTTTCGCAAGAGGGCGAAGGTTTTCGCATGGAGTGAGGGTAGTGAACAGTTTTGAGGGAATGGATGTGATGCCATAGAATGGGCGTTGTGCGGCGGGAGGTACGAGCAGAAATACCGCCCATTTCGCATAATTTGGATTCGTTAAAATTCGGGCAGCGGATGGTGCGATAATGATCGTAGACTATTGGATTGCGAGGGATGGAGATCAACGGTGGTCGAGGAAAATGGAGGAGCGGGTAAGTTAGACGGTGGGGCCCGAGGTTACGTGGCGGAATGTATGGTGGGGTTAATTATAGCATGGGGCTTAGGTTATATGGTCGCGGGGTTTGTCGATAAGGGCGAGGGCTTGATTTGAAGGAGCTTGGGGCAAGAATAGAAGCGGGGCACTTAGAAATGAGGGCGGAAGGTAGAGTTTTATGAGCGTTTTGGTAAGGGTTTTTGGAGCGGGGGCTAAAAAAGCTTTAGAGTGGGGGTTTAATATATTAAAGCATAGGATTTAACATAAAAATGAAGCGAGGTTTAATTTGAAAATGGGTTAGGTATATTTAGAGTAAAAACAGAGTTTTAGTCGAAATAATGGGTCCCAAATAATACAATTTTTAATTTAAAACATTGTAAAAAGGAATTTTTACATTGTTTTAATGGAATAAGGGAAAGTGCTGAAGGTGAGGGGGTTTAGTGGAGAAAATGAGGCTTTAGGTAGGGAAAAAGGGTGAATATGACAGGATTAAGCCCAAACATGAGTTTTTCTGAGTGGGAGGGTGATTTGAGAGAGGCAAAGTGAAAGATAGTGAATTAGGATAAAACAAAGATAATGAAGGCAACGAGATTGATAAGAATAGTTGATAGTCAAGGAATGTTATTTTTAGTAGATTGTAGAAAATCCATAGTCACCTAGTGATACTGTGAATATAGAAGACTAACAGAAGAAATCCATGGAAGGAGGATCTAGGGCCAATAATGGGAGGTCTCGTTCCAACCATCAACTACCCAAAACAACGTCATCATTCTCGAGTCTTATAGCAAGAGAATATTCTCCTTCATTTTCGAAAAAAATTCCTAAAGAGGATGAACATGGAATTTCCTAATCAAATTCATGCTAGCAGCACTAGACATGTGCAATTCCAAAGGTTACTAACACTGATCAGGAGTTCATAAATTTTGCTCAAAATTTAAAGTGCTTGAAACTGTGACAAACCTAAGCAACTAGGTAGATCTCGTATTTCTGATTCTGGCACCGTGAACAGTTCGAAAAAATGATTTCGTATGATTGATTTCCCAAATAGCTAAATTTGTGATAGGTTTGATTGGGATGCCCAATCAGGATGCAGGTGCATAGTCAGCAAAATAGGAATATTCCTTTTTCTCCAAGTCAGTCAGAGACTGACAAGTGTCGCATGGTGATTTTTTTGGTGGGTTGTACATTATTTATTTTCAGCCTATGGATGGGTGACACGTGGCTAGCCCTAAGGCCGCCACGTGTTCCCTGGACAGTGGTGTAAAATTTTATAAGGTCTGTGGAATTCGGCCCCGCGACCTCCGGCCTGCGTGCAAAGCCTTCCACCATCTGCACTGCATGTTGATTCTTAACTTACAAAGGTCACATGTAATATTTAAATTTTGAACAAATGGGAAGCAGGGGTTGGGGACCACTGGAAATCGCAACCCACTGGCGGCCCCACAATGTGGTCACATGCCACTGTAATAAACCACAACTGTTATCTGACGTCTCCATAAATCGTCAACATACTACAAGCCGTGTCATGTGATAACTCACCGTGGGTTAAGTGCTGATCGTTATGTAATAGTAACCATAGATTCTACACGCTTATCCAAACTCTGGTTTTAACTCAAGTTGCGACCATAGTTTCGCTGGAGTTCTACTCCAAGTTAATGCGATTGCAGGGTTTTCGGGGGTTGGTATGTGGCCACCCCCTCCCCTCCCATTGAAAGTTAAAATTAAATGCTACAGTTTAGGAATTGTCAGAGACTTAGTGTGCCCTCTAAATTTTGGAAAAATGCCAAATTTAACTGCAGTTAGGTGCAGTTCTCCATAGTTAGTGGAGGATTTCTAGGAATTATTGGGAAAATGGCTAGGAGGGTCAATTTTCACCCAATTTGGGTGAAAAAAGAGTCTTCCTAGACTAATTGGAGCATTCTAGAGCCATTGGAGTAGCAAAAACGACCATTAGAGACTTGTAAACACATGTATTTGAAAAATTTTGAGCATAATGAAAGATGGACATGCCATTGGGAATTGGACCAATAGATGTAGCCTAGGAGGGGTGAACTGCTTCATCATGCCTGCTATGTAAATGTTATGTGTGGTTTAATTTCTCTATTATACACTATTTTTTAGTGTTATTTTATCTTATTTCAAGCTTCTATTTCACTAATTTCACTTATAATTCATGGTTAAAATCCTCAATACTTAAGAAAACTATGGAGACAAGTATGCACGTGTTTTATAACTGAAAAGACACTTAGCACAACAAAATAATGTAGTCCTTTTAGATTATGTTGGTATTAGAGATAGATTTTATTCTCTGGTGTTGTTGTGTGCAAAGATTTATTTAACTATTTTCAAGTTCCACATGCTTACTAGGCTCAAGCTCAAGAGAGGAGAAGGCAAATCAGTGGAAGAAAGAGGGTCTCAAAGTGAGACACAACAAATGAGGGCAATATTTCCATATTCTCCACCACCTAGTTCACCTCCTAAGGAAGCAGAAGCAACATTAAGCATGCCTTCAGAGGAAGAAGAAATCCATGAAGAAGTGGATCCCAAAGAGGAAGAAAGAGTGTTCAGGAAAGAATTCCTTGACATTACTGAGATGGTTAGAATCCTTTATCAAGAAAGGAATGAGAAACTAGAAGGAGAAGGATCCAAACTTCACAAGGAAGGATAGGGATCATTAGGAGGTCACAATGATGAAGATAAGTCAAAGAAGGGAAATGGAGGAAATGGAGGTAGTGGAAAGTCACCATCCTCACCCTCATCATCATCATCCTCTACTTCATTTTTAGTACATCAGTCACACAAGTTAAAGAACACTTGTAAAAGTCCTTTTCTAAAACTTGATGTTAAGTTTGAATTGCCAATGTTTAATGGTGAAGTCAATGAAGAAAATCTTGATAATTGGATTAGGAAATTGGAGGTCTATTTAAGAATCCAGAGCCTTCATGATGATGATACCAAAATCCAATTAGCTTCATTGAGAATGGAAGGTGGAACACTTGTTTGGTGGGAATCCAAGACAAAGGAGGAGATCAAGAAGCATGGTAAGATTATTCTATCATGGATTGATTTCATTTCTGCAATAAAATGACACTTTTATCCATTAGCTAATATGCAGAAAGCTATAATGGACTGGAAAAAATTTAGGCAATTGAAGGGACGGAATGTGCAAGTTTACACCCAAGAATTTAGGAGAAGAGCTCTCTTACTAGGGGTAAATTTTCATAGCCAAGATACTTTTCTCAAGTACATAGGAGGCTTACATAGCTACCTTAGACATACTATCCTTGTTTAACCCCACAAGTCTAGATGAGGTATGTGTTTAGGCCACACATCTAGAAGCTAGAGGGAAAAACATTTTTGATGAGGGTAGGAACAAAATTTTTAAGGGTAAAAACAAAGAGAGGACCTCAAAAGGTAAAAGCAAAAGGAATGCATCTATCAAGAAAGAGGGAGAAAAAGTGCTTTGTAAACATTTTTCAAGAGAAGGTCATAATGAAAACCAACGTTGGAAATTACATCCTGAAAAGAGACCCAAGTATCTCAACAATAAAGGGAAATAGAAAATTGCAGCTACAACTCAACATGATTTAGGAGAGGATTCAGGTGATGAATCTAAAATTACAGCCATGGGATTGAAGAACATGAAGGGGAAATCAATTGAAACTAAACCCAGTACTAGTACATCAAATTGTCACATGCATGCTCCAAATGAAGAAGAAAGAATTGAACTGTTTCATGTGAGGGTCATATCCAAACATACTATGATTGACACATTGTTTGACTATGGGTTACAAGAAAATGTAATCTTTGAAGACTTGGTCAAGAAACTTAATCTTGAGACCATACCACATCCAAAATCATATCCACTTGGTTGGATTTGTAAGGATGAAAATTTACAGGTTTCAAAGAAGTGTATATTGTGATTTGCAATAACTGCATATTTTGTTGATGTTGTTGAATTAGATGTGGTTCCACTTGAAATAAAAGGTATTGTGTTGGCAAGTCCTTACTTGTATGATAGGAAAGCGATATTCCATCACCATGAGAAAAAATAACATTTATTCAAAGATGGAAAGGAGTACATTGTTAGAGCACATCGCAAGAAGACAAATATTTCTATGGTAAATGCTGGACAGGTAAAGAGGCTCATAAATTCAAGTAAGAATTTTGTTGTTCTAATGATTAAGCCTAAAGCTGATGTTAATCATGAATCATTTGAGGGTTTTGATCCTAAGTTGAAATCATATTTATATGATTTAGTTTATGCACATCATGAGATGTTTCAGGAGCCAACAAGATTGCCTCCAAAAAGGGAGATTCAACATGAGATTCAGTTGCAGCAAGATTTTCCTCTTCCAAACATCAGCATGTATAGCATGTCGATAATGGAGAATGATTAAATAAAGAGGAAAGTCAAGGAGATGTTGGAAAAAGGACTCATAAGGCCAAGCACTTCGCCATGCGGTTCAACCATAGTCTTGATTTCGAAGAAAGATGGGACTTGGGGCATGTGTGTAGACTTAAAAAAATTGAACAAGATAAAGGTAAATAATCGATACTCACTCCCAAGGACAGAAGATTTGCTTGATCAGCTGAAAGAATAATTTTTTTTCACTAAGTTATATTTATGAAGTGGATATCATCAAGTATGAATTACATAAAATGATATATATGGAAGACTGCATTCAAAACCAAACAAGGACTCTTTGAGTGGCTAGTCATGCCATTTGGTTTGAGTAATGCACCGAAAAATTTCATGCATGTTATGGATAGTGTTTTGTATCCATTTCTTGATGAATTTGTGATTGTGTACTTAGATGACATATTTATTTTCATCAAAACAAGAGAAGAACATGTCTTTCATGTGAATAGGGTGCTTGATTTTTTGAAGATAGAGAGACTATTTCTTAAAATGTCAGTGTGAGTTTGGAAAGACTTATTTGGTTTATCTAGGATACATTGTAGGAGGAGGTGAGTTTAGAATTTATCCTTCTAAATTGGAAGCTATTGTGAATTGGACCACTTCCAAAATAGTAACCGTGGTAAGAAGTTTCTTGGGTTCAACTCAGTATTGGAGAAAGTTTATTGCTAAATTTTATGCCATCACAACTCCTATGCATGTAGTGACAAGTGTGAAGAAAGGCTTCCAATGGGGAGGAAAAAAACAAAAATATTTCGAAGCTTTAAAAGACAAGATCAATTCAGCTCTAGTCCTTGCATTACCGAATTTGAGACGGCCATTCGAGATACAAACTGATGCTAGTGATTATTCCATGGGTGCAGTTCTTTTGCAACATGGTAAGCCTATCACTTTTTATTCTGAAACATTCAATGGTGCTGTAACTAATTATCCTACATATGCCAAAGAGTTGTATGCATTGGTACAAAGTGTCAAGAAGTGGAAACACTACTTGATTGGTAAAGAGACAATTATGCATACCGATCACCAACCATTATAGTACTCGCAGTCACAAACAAAACTGCAACAATCATGGCATTTCAGGTGGATGGGATTTCTTCAACAGTTTCACTTGGTTATAAGGTACAAGAAAGATATTTTCAATAAATTTGTTTATATTCTACTTTACTTAAAAATGATTCTATTATACATGAGAGTTACATAGAATAATATGCACATGATGTTGATTTTCAAGATGTGTATGCTAGTTTGAGTGAAGGGAATTATGTTGAGGAAAATAATTATCACATTGATAAAAATTTGTTGTTTCATTTGGGCAAGTTGTGTACATGACAAGGAGAGAGGCTAAGTGTCATGAGAGAAGCTCGTTCTTTTCTTATTGCTAGACACTTTGGGGTAAGAAAAAAAGTGGCGCATCTATTGAGGTATTGCTATTGGCCTCACATGATAGATAGTGTGTCATGTTTTATAAGAGGTTTTTCTATGTGTGCAACAAGAAAGCCTATAAATAGGAAGCTTGGGTTGTACATGCCACTACCTGTACCATCAAGGCCATGGGAGAGTGTCTCCATGGAATTTGTTGGAGGTATACCTATGTCAAGAAAACAACATGATTATATTTATGTAGTTGTGGATAGATTCAGTAAAATGTGTATAATTATGCCATGTAAGAAAACCACTACTGTTGAAAAAACTGTTGAACTTTATTTTCAATATGTATGGGTTCATTATGGATTACCTACTTATATTGTTAGTGACATGGATTCCAGGTTCATTGGGAATTTTTGGTCCAATATTTGGAGTATGATGGACACAAAGTTGAAAAAGAGTATTATTTTTCATCCACAAACTGATGGCTAGACCGAGGTGGTGAACAGAACCTTTGTGCATATATTGAGAGGATATTGCAGAAAACATCCTAAATTGTGGGATGAGCAACTACATTACATTTAGAATGCTTACAACTGGGCAAAGCACTCTTCTACAAATACATCACATTTTCAAGTATGCTTGGGGTATTTTCCAAAATTGCTAATAGACTTAATCTTTGAGAAGGATGTTGAAATTGATGGCCATAGTGATATTGACAAGGCTCAAAAATTCACTGAAAAAAATCAGATTATACATCAACATGTTCAAGAACAACTTGAGAAAAGTCAAAGCAAAAACAAGGAGAGGCATGACAAACATAGAATTGATCATAAGTTTTAAGAAGTAGATGAGGTATGGTTTCACATAAACAAAGAAAGGATGCAAGGAGAAGGTAAAAAGCTCAAACCCATTCGCTATGGTCCATTCAAGGTCATAAGTCAAGTTGGTAACAATGAATTTCAACTTGACTTGGCCTCATATATGAAAACGTATTTAGTTTTTAATGTTGGAAATTTAGGTTTGTATGAGCCACCTTTGATCGATGATCAAGGAAGTGATGTTCAGCTGCCTTCTATTGAATATTTCTCGCCAGAATTTCTGGATGAGCTCAAGGAAGATATAATTCTTGACAGGAGGACAAGAGCTTCTAAGAGGGGAAGTGTTGACTACCTTCGAGTTGGGCTCAAAGGAAGTAAGCCAAGCAACACAAAGTGGATGGCAGTTGGAAAGGTGAGGGAGTTGTACCCTCATCTACCAAACATGTAATCAATTATTTTGGGTTCCAAAAGCTTCCCAATGGGGAGGTGTGATAAGGAGTTCATAATTTTTTCTCAAAATTCAAAGTTCTCCTAACTATTTCGAACCTGAGCGATCGATTAGATATCGTCTTTATGATTCTGGTGCCATAAACGGTTTGAAAAACCGATGTCATATGAGGGAGATATCGCATTCTGATCGATTTCCCAAAGAATTAAATTTTCGATAGGTTTGACTAAGATGCCCAGTCAACATGCAGGTGCATAATCAACAAAATATGAATATTCCTAAGAATATTCCTTTTTTTCCAACCAGTCAGAGACTGAAAAGTGTCGCACGGTGATTTTTTTTGTGGGTTGCATGTTATTTATTTTCAGCCTATGGATTGGTGACATGTGCCCAGCGCTGACGCTGCCATGTGTCCCATGGATGGTGGTGTAAAATTTTATGAGGTTCAGGGGGTTTGACCCCGTGACCTCCAGACTGCGTGTAAAGCCTTCCACCATCCGTGTTGTGTGCTGAGTCTTAACTTACAAAGGTCGCATGTAATATTTAAAGTTTGAACAAATAGTATGCGGGGTTTGGGGACTGCCGGCAGTCCCAACCCACCAGCAGCCACATAGTGTGGTAACATGCCACTATCATAAACCGCAACTGTTATCTGACGTCTTTGCAAACCGTTAACATACCGCAAGTTGTGTCATGCAATAAATCACTGTGGGGTAAGCATCGACCATTATGTAACGATAACCACAAAATCCACATGGTTATCCAAAATCTGGTTTTAATTCAAGTTGTGACCACAATTTCGCTAGAGTTCCGCTCCAAGTTAATGCGACGATAGGGTTTTCGAGGTTGGCATGTGGCCACCCCATCCCCTCCCCTTGATAGTTAAAATTTAATTTTACGGTTTGGGAATTGGCAAAGACTTAGTACGCCCACTAAATTTCGGATAAATGCCAAATTTAACTGCAGTTAGGTGCAGTTCTCCATATTTTTTGGAGGATTTCTAGGAATTATTGGGAAAATGGCTGGGAGGGTCAATTTTCAACCAATTTTGGTGAAACAAGAGTCTACCTAGAATAATTGGAGCATTCTGGAGCCATTGTAGTAGAGAAAATAGCCATTAGAGGCCTATAAACACATGTATTTGCAAAATTTTGAGCATAATGAAAGATGGACATGTCATTGGGAGCTGGACCAGTAGATGTAGCCTAGGAGGAGTGAACTGATTCATCATGCTTGCTGTATAAATGTTATGTGTCATTTTATTTCTCTATTATACACTATTGTTTAGTGTTATTTTCACTTATTTCATGCTTCTAATTCACTAAATTCACTTATATTTCATGGTTAAAATCCTTAATACTTAAGAAAACTATGGAAACAAGTATGCACATGTTTTATAACTGAAAAGACACTTAGCACATAAAACTAATATAGTCCTTTCAGATCAGGGTGGTATCAGAGCTAGAGTTTATTCTCTGGTGTTGTTGTGTGCAAATATTTATTTAACTGTTTGCAATTTTCACATGCTTACTAGGCTCAAGATCAAGATAGGAGAAGGAAAATTCGTGGAAGAAAGAGGGTATGAAAGTGATCCATGACAAAGGAGGGAAAGATTTCCATATCCTCCATTACCTAGATCACCTCCTAAGGAAGTAGAAGTAGCATTAAGCATGCGTTCAGAGGAAGAAGAAATCCATGAAGAAGTGGATCCCAAAGAGGAAGAACTGAGTGTTCCGGAAATCATTCCTTAACATGACTGAGATGGTTAGAATCCTTATCAAGAAAGGAATGAGAAACTAGAAGGAGAAGGATCCAAACTTCACAAGGAAGGACATGAATTATCAGGAGGTCACAATGATGAAGATAATTCAAAGAAGGGAAATGGAGGAATTGGAGGCATTGGAAAGTCACGATCCTCACCCTCATCATCATCATCCTCTACTTCATTTTCAATACATCAGTCACACAAGTCAAAGAACACTAGTAAAATTCCTTTTCTAAAACTATATGTTAAGTTTGAATTTCCAATGTTTAATGGTGAAGTCAATGCAAAAAATATTGATAATTGGATTAGGAAATTGGAGGTCTATTTGAGAATCTAGAACCAGCATGATGACGATACCAAAATCCAATTAGCTTCATTGAGAATGGAAGGTGCAACACTTGTTTGGAGGGAAGCTAAGACAAAGGAGGAGATCAAGAAGTGTGGTAAGATTATTCTATCATTGACTAATTTATTTTTTTCAATAAAATGACACTTTTATCCATTAGCTGATATTCAGAAAGCTATAATGGACTGGAAAAACTTTAGGCAATTGAAGGGACGGAATGTGCAAGTTTACACCCACGAATTTAGGAGAAGAGCTCTCTTACTAGGGGTAAATTTTTAGAGCCAAGATACTTTGCTCAAGTACATAGGAGGCTTACATAGCTACCTTAGACATACTATCCTTTTTTAACCCCACAAGTCTAGATGAGGTATGTGTTTAGGCCACACATCTAGAAGCTAGAAGGAAAAACATTTCTGATGAGGGTAGGAACAAAAATTTTAAGGGTAAAAACAAAGAGAAGACCTCAAAATGTAAAAGCAAAAGGAATGCATCTATCAAGAAAGAGGGAGAAAAAGTTATTTGTAAACATTGTTCAAGAGAAGGTCATAATTAAAATCAACGTTGGAAATTACATCCTGAAAAGAGACCCAAGTATCTCAACAACAAAGGGAAATAGAAAATTGCAGCTACAACTCAACATGATTTAGGAGAGGATTCAAGTGATGAATCTAAAACTACATCCATGGGATTGAAGAACATGAAGGGTAAATAAATTGAAACTAAACCTAGTACTAGTACATCAAATTGTCACATAAATGCTCCAAATGAAGAAGAAATAATTGAACTGTTTCATGTGAGAGTCATATCGAAACATACTAAGATTGACACATTGTTTGACAGTGGGTCACAAGAAAACTTAATCTCTAGATACTTGGTCAAGAAACTTAATCTTGAGACCATACCACATCCAAAACCATATCCACTTGGTTGGATTTGTATGTATGTAAATTTATAGGTTTCAAAGAAGTGTATATTGTGATTTGCAATAATTGCACATTTTGTTGACACAGTTGAAATAGATGTGGTTTCGCTTGACATAACAGGTATTTTGTTGGGAAGTCCTTACTTGTGTGATAGGAAAGTGGTCTTCCATCGCCATGAGAACAAATACCATTTATTCAAAGATGGAAAGGAGTACATTGTTAGAGCACATTGCAAGAAGACAAATATTTCTATGGTAAATGTTGGACAGGTAAAGAGGCTGGTAAATTTAATTAAGAATTTTGTTCTTCTAATGATTAAGCCTAAAGCTGATGTTAATCATGAATAATTTGAGGGTTGTGATCCTAAGTTGAAATCAAATTTATATGATGTAGTTGATGCACATCATGAGATTTTTTAGGAGCCAACAGGATTGCCTCCAAAAATAGAGATTCAACATGAGATTCAGTTGCAGCAAGATTGTCCTCTTCCAAACATCGACATGTATCGCATGTCGATAATGGAGAATAATTAAATAAAGAGGCAAATCAAGGAGATGATGTAAAAAGGACTCATAAGGCCAAGCACTTCACCATGCGGTTCACCCATAGTCTTGATTCCGAAGAAAGATGGGACTTGGTGCATGTGTGTAGACTTCACAGCTTTGAACAAGATAACGGTAAAGAATCGATACCAACTCCCGAGGATAGATGATTTTATTGATCAGATGAAAGAAGAAATTTTTTTCACTAAGTTAGATTTACGAAGTGGATATCATCAAGTAAGAATTGGAGAAAATGATATATGGAAGACTGCATTCAAAATCAAACAAGGACTCTTTGAGTGGCTAGTCATGCCATTTGGTTTGTGTAATACACCAACAACTTTCATGCGTGTTATGGATAGTGTTTTGTGTCCATTTCTTGATGAATTTTTGATTGTGTACTTATATCACATATTGATTTTCAGAAAAACAAGGTAAGAACATGTTCTGCATATGAACAGGGTGCTTGATGTTTTGAAGAAAGAGAAACTATTTCTTAAAATGTCAAAGTGTGATTTTGGAAAGACTTCTTTGGTTTATTTGGGACACATTGTAGGAGGAGGTAAGTTGAGAATTAATACTTATAAAGTGGAAGCCATTGTGAATTGTCCCACTTCCAAGACAGTGATCGAGGTAAGAAGTTTCTTGGGTGCAACTCAGTATTGGAGAAATTTTATTGCTAACTTTTATGCCATCGCAACTCCTATGAATGTAGTGACAAGTGTGAAGAAAGTATTCCAATGGGGAGGAAAACAAAATCAAGCTTTCAAAGCTTTAAAATACAAGATCATTTCAGCTCCATTCCTTGCATTACCGAATTTGAGATAGCCATTTGAGATACAAAATGATGCTAGTGATTATGCCATGGGTGCAGTTCTTATGAAGCATGATAAGCCTATCGCTTTTCATTCTGAAACAATCAATGGTGTTGTAAATAATTATCATACATATGAAAAAGAGTTATATGCATTGGTACAAAGCATCAAGAAGTGGAAACACTACTTGACGGGTAAAGAGACGATTATACATACCGATCACCAACCATTACAATACTTGCAGTCACTAAAAAAATTGCAGCAATCACGACATTTTAGGTGGATGGGATTTATTCAACAGTTTCACTTGGTTATAAGGTACAAGAAAGGTATATTCAATAAATTTGATGATATGCTTTCAAGACCAATTATAAGTACTTCCACTTTACTTAAAAATGATTCTATTTTACATGAGAGTTACATAGAACAATATGCACATGATGTTAATTTTCAAGATGTGTATGCTAGTTTGAGTGAAGGGAATCAAGTTGAGGAAAATGTGTATAAATTTGAATAATAGCTGAATTATTCACCAAGATTATACTGATTACACACTATTTAAGCTTCATGCATAATACATAACCTCTTCTACAATTGATCATCAATTTGCGGAAATAGAAGCAATCGCATGCGCACATTAAAACATAATCAAGCACACATATAACACAGTATGTAATGGGGAAAGCTAATAGCTGAAAACCCCCAACTATCTGTATATTATAATGATAGAGAACATGTAACAATACATAGCACAAATATCCTCACAGCTCTCAGCACTATCTCACATGCTACACACAAACTAGCTCAGATATGAACAAGTCACAAGTTCGAATCTCCTCAACAAGTCTGTCTGCCTCTACTGCGCAATCCAAGATGAATAATGATGAGATCCAAGTTCGAATCCCACTGGCTTGTACTGTGCAATTCTCATTGGCAATCTCAATCAATGTTTGTGTAAATCTCATGCACAGCTATAGTCACAACTGATAGTAGACTCACCCTTTCACCCACCTCTAACACTGGTCTCCACTGAAATGTCCATGCATTGCAGTTAAATGATGTATTCTTTAGTTGATTTATGAGTTAATAATTAGTGAATTAATTAATAATTAATTCACACCACTCATCACTAGTGTATTTATCAGTTAGACTAAATACAACTAGTTCAACTAAGTTAAACCGAACACAACTCCACCAGCTGTCTCATCAACTCCACCAAACTCTGCCACATGAGTTCTAACTGAAGTCAACCATGCAATAGCTCAACTAACCCTTAGGAAAAGCGTATTTCCTTCTGTCAGCTGCATGTGCCACATCAAAGCATCAAACTGAAGTGCTCCAAGAGGATAAGATAATGTTTATAGTCTAAATATTATTAAGGGTTAATAATATTTGACTGTTCTATTTTTAGCCCGGCAGTCTAAAAATAGAAACCGCCCAATGTCTAAAAATAGAGGTCCATATATTTTTACCAACTCGACCAATCATCCATAAATAGCATCCTGCAACTCATAGACCACGATCCATATGTCTAAAAATAGACTTTGCGCCAAAAATAGCCTGCGGGCCCACTTAGTGAAGGCGACTTCATTTCACTAAGCTCCATCATCTTGTTGCATTTTCAACACTCCCTCTCAACAAGATATGGATTATCTACAACCCCTATCCTGCCTTTGTGGTATTTGAATTTGCTCCTGTTGAGCGCCTTCGTCAAGATGTCAGCATCCTGATCCTCTGTGGGAATATATGAAAGTAACATGATTCTCCGCTGCACACAATCTCTGATATGATGGTACCTGATGTCGATGTGTTTGGATATATCATGAAATATTGGATTAGCCGAGAGTTTAATGCAACTCTGGTTCTTATAAAAGATGACGAGTGAGCTCCAAGTGTGGAGACAACAAACCTACGACCAAGATCTTCCTCATCATATAGCCTGCTTCATGCGACCAAACTTGCTGCCATATACTCGGCCTCTGCTGAATTGAGTGCCACGGATCTCTGCTTCCTACTGTACCAAGAAAATGCTGTCGACCCGATACTACAGATCCCTCCAGATGTGCTCTTTCTGTCCGTTGGGCTCCATGTCCAATCTACATCTGTGAAGCCACATAGCTTCACCTAATCCTCCTATCTGTACCACAAGCCATATCCTGATGTGCCTCTAAGATAATGAAATACATGCTTTCCTACCTTCCAGAAGAGCTTGGTTGGCTTAAACATAGCTTGTGAAAGCTGGTTAACAACATAGCATATATCGGGTCGTGTATTGACTAGATACATAAGCGACCCCACCAACTATTGATAAACAGTGGCATCCACTACCTCTGCCGAAGTAGCATCCTCCTTCCTCCAACCTCTAGGAAGAGGAGTATCAACTGGCTTGCAGCCATGCATGTTGAACTTCTCCAGTATCTCCCGAGCATAATTACCCTAAGAAACAAACAGTCCATCACTGTGCTGCCAAATTTCCAATCCCAGGAAATAATGAAGGAGGCCCAAGTCCTTCATCTCAAACTCTCTTGCAAGATCCTCCTTGCATGAAAGTATCAACAGCTCATCACCTATCAAAATTAAATCATCTACATAAAGTACAATGATTAGCAACTTACCCTCCACCACAATCTGGTATAGGTTAGGATCCGCGTCACTCTTGGAGAATCCAAGTCCGGTGAAATAACTGTCTATCCGTGTGTACCAAGCACGAGGTGCTTGTTTCAACCCATACAACGCTCTCTTGAGCCTGCATACATGCGACTCGGCTTCTTGAAGATATCGAAACCTTAGGAAGTTTTATCTATGTACGCCTCCTCCTCAATGACTCCGTTGAGGAACGTAGTCTTCACATCCATTTGATGGATGTGCCACCCCATCTGCGCTGAGAGAGCTAGGATCGTCCGTATGGAAGAGTACCTTGCGACAGGTGCAAAGGTCTCCTCATAATCTATCCCCTCTATCTGTGAGAAGCCTCGGGAAAAAAATCTTGCCTTGTACTTCTCCACACTCCCGTCAGCCGCCTGCTTCACTTTGTAGATCCATCACGAACCCACCACTGATTTCCCTTCCAGTCTTGGGAAAATCTCCCATGCACTGTTTCTGACAATCGAATCATACTCTTCCACCATGGCATCTACCCATGCAAGGTCCTCCACAGCTTCCTCGAAAGAGGATGGCTCTGTCACGACACATTTTCTCACAAGAGCCATGTATCCAGTGTACCCGATCGGTGGCTGTCTCTATCTGCGTTGTGTTGTAGGTGGTCCTACAACCTTCTGCATCTTGAGCCAATTCGCTCGGCTCTGTAGTGCGCTTCCGCCCTCGATGGTTGGCATTGCATGAGTGGTCTCTTCCACTCCATGAACTTCCTCTTGTGGCCGATCCACATCCTGAAGCTCATCCTTAGGAACTAATAGCTCCTCATCTGCATGCAAGTGTGGCTCCCTCTCAAGCGAACACTTCATGGCTTTCTCCTCTTGAAATTTGATATCCCGTCGCACAATAGTCTTGCGACTATCTGGCAAATACACACGATAGTTGTGGGGCGTATTAGTGTACCCCACAAATATTCCAACCTCTGCGGTCGGCTCCGGCTTCTTCTTGGCATCCTTCATCACATGAATGTAAACAGGTGAACCGAAAATCCTCAAATGGGAAATATCAGGCCTCTTACCAGAAAACGCCTCCTCGGGTGTACTCATGCCAAATATCTTGTGAGGACAACGGTTCTGCACATATACTGCAGTATTGCATGCCTCCACCCACAAGTGAATGGGTAGGCCCTGATCATGCAACATCGCCCGTGCAGCACCCACGATCATTCTGTTCTTCCGCTCAGCAACCCCGTTCTGTTGTGGGTTATGAGGTGCTATGAGCTTTCTTTGAATTCCTTCTGCATTGAAAAATTCCTTGAATTCACCGGAGATGAATTTACCACCATTGTCGCTCCTAAGAGACTTCACCTGCTTCCCCGATTCTTTCTCAACCAGTGCCTTGAACTCACGGAACTTTGAGTATGTCTCGCTCTTCTTCTGCATGAAGAAGATCTAGCACTTCTGAGAAAAATCATCAACAAAGATCACATAGTACCTGTGCTTTGCTGTCGAAGCTATTGAGAAAGGTCCACACACGTCTGTGTGAATTCTCTCGAGATCGTAAATGGCATGACTATCCTTCTCGTGAAAGGTGGCTTTCAAAAATTTTCCCAGGTACATCCCTTGCAGTACGGCGCGCAGAGTGCCCTTAGGAAGCCGGTAGAAATGTAACTGCGGTATCTTCCAAGCTCCATGGTGAAGGTGGCCCATTCGCCGGTGCCATGACTTGCCATCATCACGGTGACCACTTCTACGTTGTGCAGTTGATTGTTGCGACTATCTACTTTCAGGTACTACGATTGATAAAGGTTCTTGACTCAAACCCCTATCCTCCGGGTTTTACCAGTTTCCTTACTGCGTAGGAAAGCCTTTCCCTCGCTAAAGACAACATCATATCCCTTGTCTTCCAACATAGCCACAGAGATCAGATTCTTCTTCAATCCTGGAACATGCATGACATCCTTCAATATGAAAGGTTTACCAGACTCCCTCTCAAAGGAAATGGTCCCGATACCGGTCGCCTTGTATCTACCATCATCACCCATCTCGATGTGCACTCCAATATCTTTCTCATCCAGATCAGTAAACAAATCTCGATCTCCTGTCATGTGAAAAGACGCACCACTGTCCAGAAACCACACTGAACCCATCACACTTGAGACCAAGCATGTGATGAATGAAAAATATAGCTCAAACTGACAGGCTAAGGCCTCTCCCACTGCAGATCCAGCAGCATGCTTATTTTTCTTATTTTGCGGACAATTTGTGGCATAATGTCCGTGCTGGTGACAGTGAAAGCACTTCACCTTGGACATGTCTTGCTTCTTGCCTTTCGCACTAGAATGAGAATCTTTCTTGCTCTTCCCCTTCTTTTCTTTGGAAGCCAAAGCGCAATTTTCTTCATTAGATGCCTTTGATGAAGGTCCGTCCCTGGTACTCCGCCTTATCTCCTCTTGCATGGGATCCGACCAAAGTCGCTCCCATCTTGGCGATTTCTCCCAACCATTGACAGAGTCCTGATAGGAATGCAAACTCTTCGGAAGACCAAGGAGAGCCAAGTCCACCAAGTCCTCGTCATCTACAATCACCCTCACACTTCCCAGCTCATCCCTGCATTGGGTGAACTTTGTGAGGTACTTGGGTATACTGTCGCCTTTCTCCATATTTATGTTTCTGAGTTTATCCTTGAGCGCCAAATTCCTCTGGTCGCTCTTTCTTTGGAATAAATCTATCAACGCTTTCCACATCAAGTATGGCGAATTTTTTCCATGCAGGCTGGATATAATGTGATCCTTCACGCCCTCCAACAGAATCCTTTGACATTTTGCTGTCTTCTTTTGCCAAGCCTCAACTTGAGCAGCATCAGTAGGCTTTGGGACTTCAGCATCTATGAACTCCTTCCTTTGTTGTCATATAACACCCACCTCCATCATTTCCTTCCATGCAACATAATTCGAGGCACCCTCAAGGGCATACTCAATACGCTAAATTGAAAGACATTTTCAACTTCGACACCAAGAAAATAGCACTTTCCAATTCGAATTCCTGACTCAAGATCAGCAGCAAGTCTATGAGAAAAATTTATTTCTAGAGCAGAGATCGACCCCTTGAAATTTCTTTGAATATATCACCTTTCGAGATGGATCGAGGCTACACAGCACGCTTACGGACTCTGTCTACCGAAATAATTGTAATCACTGTAATAGATCCGATGATCAATTTCGCTCTGATACCATGTAGAAATTTGAATAATAGCTGAATTATTCATCGATATTATCCTGATTACACACTATTTAAGCTTCATGCATAATACATAACCTCTTCTACAATTGATCATCAATTTGCGGAAATAGAAGCAGTCGCATGCGCACATTAAAACATAATCAAGCACACATATAACACAGTATGTAATGGGGAAAGCTAATAGCTGAAAACCCCCAACTATTTGTATATTATAATGATAGAGAACATGTAACAATACATAGCACAAAGCTCCTCACAGCTCTCAAAACTATCTCACATGCTACACACAAACTAGCTCAGATATAGAACAAGTCACAAGTTCAAATCTTCTCCACAAGTCTGCCTGCCTCTACTGCGCAATCCAAGATGAATAATGATGAGATCCAAGTTTGAATCTCACTGGCTTGTACTGCGCAATTCTCATTGGCAATCTCAATCAATGTGTGTGCAAATCTCATGCACAGCTATAGTCACAACTGATAGTAGACTCACCCTTTCACCCACCTCTAACACTGGTCTCCACTGAACTGTCCATGCATTACAGTTAACTGATGTGTTCTTTAGTTGATTTATGAGTTAATAATTAGTGAATTAATTAATAATTAATTCACACCACTCATCACTAGTGTATTTATCAGTTAGACTAAATACAACTAGTTCAACTAAGTTAAACTGAACACAACTCCACCAACTGTCTCATCAACTCCACCAAACTCTGCCACATGAGTTCTAACTGAAGTCAACCATGCAATAGCTCAACTAACCCTTAGGAAAAGCGTATTTACTTCTGTCAGCTGCATGTGCCACATCCAAGCATCAAACTGAAGTGCTCCAAGAGGATAAGATAATTTTTATAGTCTAAATATTATTAAGGGTTAATAATATTTGACTGTTCTATTTTTAGCCCGGCAGTCTAAAAATAGAAACCGCCCAATGTCTAAAAATAGAGGTCCATATATTTTTACCAACTCGACCAATCATCCATAAATAGCATCCTGAAACTCATAGACCATGATCCATATGTCTAAAAATAGACTTTGCGCCAAAAATAGCCTGCGGGCCCACTTAGTGAAGGCGACTTCTTTTCACTAAGCTCCATCATCTTGTTGCATTTTCAACAAAATGATTATCACATGCATAAAAAATTTCTGTTTCATTTGGGAAAGCTTTTTATACCACAAGGAGAGAGGCTAAGTGTCATGAAAGAAGCTCATTTATCTCTTATTGTTGGACACTTTCGGGTAAGCAAAACAATGGCACATCTACAAAGGTATTTCTATTGGTCTCGCATGATAGATAGTGTGTCATGTTTTATAAGAGGTTGTTATATGTGTGGAATAGGAAAGCCTAATGATAGAAATATTGGGTTTTACACGCCACTACTGGTACCATCAATGCCATGGGAGAGTGTCTCCATGGACTTTGTTGGAGGTCTACATATGTCAAGAAAACAACATGATTATCTTTATGTAGTTGTGGATAGATTCAGTAAAATTTGTATGCTTATGCCATGTAAGAAAACCATTACTGCTGAAAAAACTGCTGAACTTTATTTTCAACACGTATGAGTTCATTATGGATTGCCGACTTATATTGTTAGTGACAGGGATTCTAGGTTCATTGGGAATTTTTGGTCCAATCTTTGGAGTATGATGGACACACAGTTTAAAAAGAGTATTGCTTTTCATCCGCAAATTGATGGCAAAAACAAGGTGTTGAACATAACCATTATTTATCTATTGAGAGGATATTGCAGCAAACATCCTAAGTTGTGAGATGAGCAACTGCATTACATTTAGCATGCTTACAACTGGGCAAAGCACTCTTCTACAAATACATCACCTTTTGAGGTATGCTTTAGGTATTTTCCAAAATCGCCATTAGACTTCATCTTTGAGATGAATGTTGCAATTTATGGGCATAGTGATATGGACAAGGCTCTAAATTTCGTTGAAAAAATTCAGGATATACATCAACAAGTTCAAGAACAGCTTGAGAAAAGTCAAAGAAAATACAAGGAGAAGCATGAAAAACATAGATTTAATCATAGGTTTAAAGAAGGAGATGAGTTATGGTTGCACATAAGAAAAGAAAGAATGCAAGGAGAAGGTAAAAAGCTCAAACCCATTCACTATGGTCCATTCAAGATCATAAAGAAAGTTGGTAACAATGAATTTCAACTTGACTTGACTTCATATATGAAAATGTATTTAGTTGCTAATGTTGAAAATTTACTTTTGTATGACCCACCTTTGATTTATGATCAAGGAAGTGATGTTCAACTACCTTCTATTGAATATTTCTCGCCATAATTTCTGGATGAGCTCAAGGAAGATATAATTCTTGACAGGAGGACAAGAGCCTCTAAGAGGGAAAGTGTTGACTACCTTCGAGTTGGGCTCAAAGTCAGTAAGCCAAGCAAGGCAAAGTGGATTGAAGATGGAAAGGTGAGGGAGTTTTACCCTCATCTACTGAATAGGTAATCAAGTATTTTGGGGTCCAAAAGCTTCCCAATGGGGAGGTTTGAACAAGAGTTCATAAACTTTTCTCAAAATTCAAACTGCTCAAAACTGTGCTAAACCTGAGCGACTGGGTAGATCTTGTCTTTCTAATTCTGGCACCATGAACGGTTTGAAAAAAAGATGTTGTATGAGGGAGATATCGCGTTCTAATCGATTTCTCAAGTAACTAAATTTGTGACAGGTTTGACTGGGATTCCCAGTCAGCATGCAAGTGCACAGTCAGCAAAATAGGAATATTCCTAAGCATATTCCTTTTTCAACAATCCAGTCAGAGACTAACAAGTGTCGCATGGTGATTTGTTTGGTGGATTGTACGTTATTTATTTTCAACCTATGGATGGGTGACACGTGGCAAACCTTGAGGTCACCACGTGTCCCTTGGATGGTGGTGTAAATTTTTATGAGGTTTGGGGGGTTTGACCCCATGACCTTTGGCCTGCGTGCAAAGATTTCCACCATCCACATTGTGTGTTGAGTCTTAACTTACAAAGGTTGCATGTAATATTTAAAGTTTGAACAAACAGTAAGTGGGGGTTGCGGACCATCGACGGTCCCAACCTGCCAGTGGCCCCAACCCGCTGATGGCCCCACAATGTGGTCACATGCCTCTGTATTAAACCACTACTATTATCGGACGTCTCCGCAAACCGTTAACAAACGGAAAGCCATGTCATGTGATAACTCACCGCGGGGTAAGTGTCGACTGTTATGTAATGTTAACCACATAATCTGCACAGTTATCCAAACTCCAGTTTTAACTCAAGTTGCAACCACAGTTTCGCTGGAGTTCTGCTCCAAGTTAATGCGACTGCAGATTTTTCGATGGTTGGCATGTGGCCACCCCCTCCCCTCCCCTTGACAATTAAAATTGAATGCTATGGTTTGGGAATTGCAGGAGACTTAGCGAGCCCACTAAATTTTGGAAAAATTCCAAATTTAACTACAGTTAGGTGCAGTTTTACACAATTAGTGGAGGATTTATAGGAATTATTGGGAAAATGGCTAGGAGGGTCAATTTTTGAACAATTTGGGTGAAACAAGAGTGTACCTAGAATAATTGGAGCATTTTGCAGCCATTGGAGCAGAGAAAATAGCCGTTAGAGGCCTGTAAACACATGTATTTGAAAATTTTTGAGCATAATGAAAGATGGACATGCCATTGTGAGTTGGACCAGAAGATGTAGCCCAAGAGGGGTGAACTGCTTCATCATGCCTGCTGTGTAAATGTTATGTGTGGTTTTATTTCTCTGATATAAACTATTTTTCAGTGTTATTAGGTCTTATTTCATGCTTCTAATTCACTAAATTCACTTATATTTCATGGTTAAAACACTCAATACTTAAGAAAAATATGGAGACAAGTATGCACATGTTTTATAACTGAAAAGACACTTAGCACATCAAACTAACACAGTCCTTTCAGATCAAACACAAGGCATCGGTTATAGGAAACACATTGGGCTTGAAAAACATGGGTTTTGACAAGATTTTAAAAATATTTTCAAGGAAAGTCTTCTTCCTTTCTTCAGGGATTCTCTAAACATATTTCATGGTGAATACATTGTTTGTGACAACTTTCATCAGTTTGTGACACTTGTGGCATCGACGAAACAATGTGAGACACTTCAGGCTATGAGACTAGGAGCGTGACAAAATATTGTATAGAAAAATCCAGTAGCGTCCTTGATTATTTGGTTCTTTTCGGTTGGTTATGAGTCCCACATTCATGCTTGGAATATGGTATGGGGCTGATTGGCTAAAGAGATATTTGGCTCAGACAATATATGGTCGGATGGAATGTGGCAGTCCCATCCCCATTTGGTTTTTACATTCATTAATAAGAAGTTCTTTCCTTGACATCTTATGTGTAAATGTACTTGTTTATATGTGGATTATATGGTTGATGTATCATTGATATTTCTGTAGTTATTGTGTTGGTTATAAGCATGTATTAATATAGTGATGATGTATGTATCTCCTCATGTTTTTATTTGAAAATGAATAAATAATGTATCTATGAACTAATATATGATAATGAAACTAATGATGTAAGGGAGCAATGCTTCTTAGATATTCCCAGAGAAGTATGAGACCCCTATTCTCAAATATTTTGTTTATACTTGTAGCTTCCATATTTGTGATATGTTGACGAAATTCCTGTCATGGCTAGCATGGGTCTAGTCTAGGCTTTGTTAATTTTTTTGAAAATGTATCATTGTTTCTATGTTATAATTCATTTTTTAACTTTTCATTGAGTTCTGGGAAGTGAAATAGGCTTTGAGCCTGAAAAGGTGGCTCAAATCCTACGGATGCTGGCATAGGTTTGAGGAAAACAATCCCTCAACACATGCATTCCTCTACTGTAGGAGTGTCTAGAGCCTCCCAGATGCAACCATGCCCATACTGTGAGAGCATTTGGGGGTTTGATGGCCTAAAACCTCAGTGGGACCCAATGAATAGATACCTGAGTGGTTGGGATGGATCCTGAGAGCTCTGTTGTTGATGTGGAAGGGTTGTGTGATGTGTTTCTGCCGATTCCACTTCCTTAAGGTCACATAGGAGGTTGAATCAGATCATAATAACTATTCGTTACATGTTTACCTCGTTTGTCCAGTTAGTTCGGTAGATGTGGGATGAGGGTGTTAAATTCATCATGTGATTGTCTGGTTTGTATTGCAGGTGGAGCCCAAATGATAATTATAGCCAGAACCAAAATGTATTTTGTAGAGAAAGATGCTCATGCTCCAGAACCGAGAAACTAATAAGGTTAAAGTGCAATGGAAGCACTTTGGGCCTGATGAAGCTACATGCGAGATGGTGGATCAAATGTGTGCTATGTATCCTTCTCTATTCACTGGTTGAGAGAACGTTTTTGATATATGTTTTGGTGTGATTTTTTGGTATATATATATGTGTGTGTGTGTGTGTGTGTGGATGTAAATACCGCCACGATTTGTGGTATAAAGCTCCAATAAGTGGTATGGGATTTATGCCATTATGGTTGTTATGATTGTTATGGATGTCATTTTGGTTTTCTTTTCAGCCGGTTGATCATTGTAAATACTGCAACGAGCTAAGTTATAAAAATTCATGGGTAATATGTTTTTCTTTCAGTGCTCTTGTTGGTTGTAGGTGTTAGTGAAAAACGAGGACAATGTTCCCCCAATGGGGGGGTTCTATAACAACCCTAGTAAAAAATCCATGTAATAAAGGTAATAAAGGTAATAAAGGTAAAATAAGACCATGGTCATGGGACACGTATTCCAAGATGAATGTTGGGAAAAAAATAGTGATGTGATCACTTATGATTAATTAATGGCTAAGGAAATTGGCTAATGCAATGGAAAAGGATTTTGAAAGGAAAAGTGGCATTTATTTATCAAAACAATGGAAAATAGGAGAAAAGGAAGGTGAAAGGTCACAGGTTGCATGTGAGGAGGAAAATGAAGGAAAATAATGGAAATTGAATAAAATAGAGTTCTTGTCAATAAAAAGGCTTTTGAAGATTAGTTGATACCTTTTGTCAGTTCAAATTTTGATCAGTTTAGTTTTAGAGCTCTCATTCTCTCTCTTTCTCTCATACTCTTGGAAACTTAGAGTTTTCTTAGAGCACTCTTGAAGTAGTGTGTCATACTTGGGATTTGGAGAAAGAAGGAAAAGGAAGAGAAGGAAAGCGTAAGAGGACATCACAATCAGCAGCTACAACATGTTTTTATTGCATGTCCCGAGTTGCATGTATGCTTTTATTGCTATTTTTGGCATGCATATAATATTCATGTGGTTTCCTTGTTATGATCTATCATTGGCATGGTGGATTGAATGTATTGATAGTGGTTTTTCCTAGCCTTTCCATTTCCTGGATAACCATGGTGTTGTGCAATTTAATTTTTTTTTTTCTGGTTGGTTCTCATGTACCTTTCATTGTGGGTTGAGTTACTAGTTCTTGGAAGCCTTGGTTGGACAAATTCTCTGGAAGCCTTGTAACAAGTTGGGCTAAGTTACTAGTCCTAGAAGCCTTGGTTGGAAAAATGCTCTGGAATCCCTTAGTGGGTTGAATTACTAGTCCTAAAAACCCTAGTTGGAAAAATGCTCTGGAAGCCTTTAGTGGGTTGAATTACTAGTCCTAAAAACCCTAGTTGGAAAAATGCTCTGGAAGCCCAACAAAAACTATGGGTTGATTTACTAGTCCTAGAAGTCCTAGTTAGAAAAAACATTATGGAGCCCTGGACAACTTTGGTAGAGACCAATATGGTGATGGTTATTGATGTCTGACTGTGAGGTGGAATCACTGGATGAGGGTTGAGTTTTTTTTCCCTATTAAAGCACTGCTTTGGTTTTATTTGGATTGTTCCATGAGATCCCACATTCATGCTTGGAATAATGCATGGGGGTGACTAGCTGAAAGAAAGATTTGGTTGAGCCTAGTCTATGGCTGGGTGGTATGTGGAAGTCCCAGACATGGTTGCATTTTACACATGCTAATAAGAGATTCCCTGATCTTGTATTTTATGGGTAAATATACTTGTTTTTATGTGGTTTATATGGTTTTTATACCCTTGCTATTTTTTTTGTTTATATACTAGTTATGAGTATGTTTAATAATAGTGATTATGTATAGATCTCATCATGTTTTTATTAATAGATGAAATAAAAATGACTATATGACCTAATAGTGGATAATGCAGTTATTTTGATGAGGTGTCAATGATTCTTAAAAGTTCTCAAATAAGTATGAGACCCCTTATCCTCAGATCTATGTTATAACCTGTAGGATGCATATTTTTGATATATTTGATGAAATTACTGTCATGGATAGTATGGTTTCAGTCAATTACTTAATCAATTTTGTTATAAAAACAATTGTCTTCATGTATTTTATGAGTTTTGGAAGTTCTATAAGTTTATGGGCAGTGATTGGTTCTTAGCCCTGGAAAATAGCCTTAAATACCGCAATCGTTGGCATAAAATTGGAAGAAAAAGGCTATAGTTGCACTTAGGTAGACTCATGGGAGTGACTGGGGCTCTCAGTCACTTGGAAGGCTTGGAAAGGGAGCGAATGGGGCTCTAGGTTAGTAAAATGTTGAGTTCCCTTTGGGGTTGGTCACCTGGAAATGTTGGTTGGATCCTGACGATTTTGTAGGATGTGTGAATGGTCAGGTTGGTTGTATTATGTTATTTCCACTTCCTTAAGGTGACCTAGGAGGTTAAATCACATTAGTGGCCTCTCATCACATGTTTACCCCAGTGGACTAGTTAGCTTGGGTAAATGTGGGAGGAGGGTGTTACAATCCTAAGGTCCTCCACATTTCTGAGGTCATTTCCTTTGGCCTTCTCGTTACCTCGCCAATCATGCTTATGATAATACTTTTGCTTCAACTTCTCATAAAAATGTTTCAATTTCCCCATGATTTCCTCCAATGATTGAGGCTCATCATACACAATCCAATCCTTCAATGTTAATGGAAGTCCACTGGTGAACCTTCATACCTTTGTCTTCTCATCCCTGAGATAAGGAACATACCTCAACAATTCTATATATTTGGTCATGTTCTCTTCATTTGTCATGGAACCCATCTTAAGCTCATAGAAATCCTTGGACTTGTGATTGTAATACCTCTTAGACAAGTACTTATTCTTGAAGAGTATTTTAAACTCATGCCATATCAACTCTTCTACCTCAATGCCTCTGATACACTTCACGTCTCCCCATCATATACTTGATTTTCCTTTGAGACTGAAGATCATTGTCTTTTCCTTCATATTCTCTATATAATCATGAAATTCGAAGAACCTCTTCATCCCAAGTAGCCACACTTCTACATATTTTTATTTCTTCATCTCTTTATCAAACGTAGGAACCTTGATATTATTGAACTCCTTTGGGAAATACTTCTTCTCACTCCTCCTATAAATATTATGGCAGTGATGATAATGATGTCTCTCTGAGCCATAAATAGAATAGTACCAAGAATCATTATCTCTCTTGTCAGGTGCATCTAACCATTTTCCACCTATGACTATGTCATCTCTATCAAGCATGTATCTTGATTGAGACCTGTTACCATATACCCCATTAGTTCTCTCCTCGGGTCCATGCCTAATCCTTAACTATCCTTATCTTTGCAAATTTGATAGTCTTTGAAGGATTAGTACTGCATTAACCTCAGTTTTCTTTTCTTGAGCTTTGGCAAGCCTTTATTATATCTCAGTCAACCTGTTATTATTTACCTTTGAAATTTTCATGTTTTCATTCAAAATTCTCAATGTATCTACTATATCAGTAGAATAATCATATCCTGGCTGCTCAAATGATTTTTCAGGATAGTCACTTAACTGTAACCCACCATTTTTCTTGTCATCTTTGATTTTCTTCTTCCTGCAAGCATACCATGCTAAATAAACTGAAGTTTAGGGGATGTTATCACATATACAAAAATAAGTCCAAATTAGCATAATATACATGTATATGAACATAATGAAATCAATAGGTAAACATATCAACATCTCACATCATGCATGATAACACAAACTATAAAACCGGCGATATACATGAAAACTATAGCCACTACCACACATACATAGTAGTCACACATAAGAATGAAATGCATACATAAAAGTCATGTCTATCCCATCCAGTCTAAGTGTTTGAACTTGCAAGCTCTGATACCACCTTGTGGTCTAAGATATCACCCAAAGATAATAGAACTCATTGTGATAACACCATGTAAACACCTCCTACCACATTTAACCGCTTTTACAAGCTCTCCTAGGTAAACATGAGTTGAGTGTACCTATGATATTACCTGACATGCAAGTTATAGTAATGGAAGTTGGTTCTAAAAACTGAAAAATTCTTGACATCCCTCAAGGACTACAAACCAATCAGGAGCCAAATAACCACCCTAGGTGATCACTCCCTAAGAATGAACCATTTTTCACTAACTTAACTCCAAAAATTCCCACTTGATAGATATGTCATGTAGTTATGATGCTATAACTACACTCATAAGCATGCTTCCATGCAGTTATGACCCAAAAACTCCAGTTCGATGTCAGCGGTTTCGAGATCTAAGACACTTTTCTAGGATAGGATCTAGAGTAATGCCTAGAATTTCAACACGATGCTAACATTGATAACCATTTATAAGTTGAACAAAAACTTGACCTATCCATGATATACATTTTTTCAAATATAGTAAACATATAAGTTGTAGGTCTATAATTCATATCTAATCATAAACTCCTAAAACACATCTAAGAATCACTAGTAAGGCTCAATGTCATCTCAAGGTAGGTGCAACCACACTTTTTTTTCACATGCATTAATCAAGCATTCGATAAACAATCAAATCATGAACAAGAGACATAACTTGATCACATCATAAAACCATGCTTATAACCAAAATAGAAACCATGAAAAGTCAACCATAAAATCCTCATAATAAAAAGTAAATGTGCTTATTAATTACATTATAAGAATATCTCATAGTAAATTATGCAAAATCTAACCAATTTAGGGACTTCCACATACCACCCAACCATAGATTAGGCTGAACCAAATATTTCTCTCATTTAATCACCCACGTGTCATATTTCAAGCATGAATGTGGGATCTCATGGGATAAAACAAGAGAAAATAAAACAAGGAATCCAAAGGTTAAACCACCTCCACCCTCAAGCTATTGTGATCTCACCTAAACCAGTTTTGAGATAAAAAAACCAAACCAAGAATGGATGCCTCAAAATTATTTCACCATAGCTTGAGGAATTTTCCTATCTCCACCTACCTATCGAGGGCTTCCCGGAGAAAATCATCTCCACCTGCAACCCTTGAAATTTTCCTAAGACCACCTCACCCAATACCAAAACCTTCAGGGAATCCAAATCTCAACCAAGAATGAATCTAATCACACCATGGCTATCTAGAAAATGGCAAGGTAAGGCTAAAACCACTTTCAAACGAGCAAAAACCCATGCCAATGACAAAAAATTAACCAAATAAACAAATTCATGTACCATGCATTCAAAACTCAGCTAGGAAATCACACATGAAACCTGTTACCTGCAAAATCTTCCTGCTGACGCCACTTATCCAACCTTCTACTCACTTTCCTTCTTTTTCCTTTGCTTATACTTTTCCTTCCTTTGATTTTTTTCTTTCCTTTCTCCAAATCCAAGTGAATGCCAAAGTTCTCTAAGAATTATCTAAGTGTGCAAGAGTGTAAGAGAGCCAAAAGATAAACTATAAAACACTGGGAATTGTTTCTCTGAAGCCTTTTTATCATTGATTCCTCCTTTTTTCTTCATTTCATTAATTTTTCTATAATTTACCTTACATGAAAATTTATGTCTCTTCCCCTTCCTTTTATCCTATTTTCCTTCATTTTTCATAATCAGATTCCAATTAATTCATCTTTTCCCTTTCTAATCCCTTTTCCAAATTCCATAGACATTATTGAACCAAAAGTGATTCCCATTATAGTGTTTTCCTGACATTTGTCTTGGAATATGTATGTCATGGCATTGGTCTTATTCTTCCTTTATTATCCTTCATTACATGAAACATTAACTTGAGTTTGTTACATACCCATCGTTTAACCAAAATCCACTAGTGGAAGACACTCCTCCCACTTCCGCTTCTGATGCATGACATACGTCCTCAACATATCCTCAATGATCCTATTAATCATCTCTATCTACCCATTTTTCTACGGATGATAAGTTGTACGGAAAGCTAACTTTGTCCCCAAGCTTGCAAACAACTCCTTCACAAACTTGGAAGTGAACTTGGCATCTCTATCTGATATAATATTCTTGGGAACTCCACACAACCTCACTGTCTCCTTGGTTATTATCTGAGCTACTTTTCTAAGTGAGTTAGTAGAATTCACCCAAATGAAGTGAACTACCTTGCTAAACTTCTCAACCACAACCATGAAGAAGTCATGATGCCTCAATGTCATAGGAAATCGTGTAATGAAGTCCATGGAAATCACCTCCCATTTCCATTTCTGGAATAAAAAAAGGATACAATAAACCACCTCGATTCTTGCATTAACTTTCACCTATTGACAGCCTAAACACTTGGAAACAAAATAAACCACTAATTCAGACAATAGTAGAAATTTTTAAAAAATTATAGCCATCTGGTATCTAGGGTGGTCTGATTATGGTTTGACATGAAACTCTCTCAAGACAATATTCTTCATATAGCTACTATCGGTCACATAGATTGTACTCCTAAATATGACCAAGCCATATATTGTGAGGTGATACTCCTCATCCTAATTACCCTCACCCTACTACTGCAATATTTTATTTAGTTGTTGGTGCCTCTCATCATGCTTCTCTAAATGCAAGATATGCTCCTTTAAATCTATCCCATAAGATCCCATAGCTGAAATTTGATTCACTTGTAATCTCCTAGTGAGAGCTTATGAAACCTAGTTCTCTTTGCCTTTGATGTACCTAATCTCAAAATGAAATTCACTAAGAGCATCCAACCATCTAGCTTTCCTTGCATTTATATTGGGTTGTTCAAACAAGTACCTAAGTCCACTGTGATCGCTCATCAAGATGAACCTCCCGCCAAGGAGATAATGTATCTACATATTTAATGAATGAATGATAGTTTCCATCTCAATATCATGAGTCACATAATTTTTCTCATGTTCATTCAACTTCCTTTATTTATAGCAAACCACCTACCCTTCCTAAATTGGGACTCCACTAATTCCTTCCTTACATGCATCTATAAAAACCACAAAATTCCTATCAGGATCATATGCAATATTTAAAACTGGAGCATGGGTAAGAAAATAATTCAAATGATCAGAGCTATTTTCACACTCATGAGTCCATTAAAAATTCTTTACCCTCCTCAAAAAGGATGTAAAAGGATATCTAATCTTGGAAAATATCCCGATGAACTGCTTGTAATAAAATTCTAGTCCCATGAATGATCTGACCTCATCCACATTCTTTGGAGTTGGCCATTCCATGATAGCTTTAATATTTTCCAGATTCATTGCTATCGCTTTATTTAAAACAACATGTCCCAAGTAATGAATATGAGGCTGAAATAAGTTACACATGTTGAGTTTCACATACAGCTTATGATCTCTCAAAAATATCAACATTATTTCCAGATTCTTTTCATGTTCCTCCTTATTCTTTGAATACACCAATATATCATCAAAAAATACTATCAAAAACTTATCTAGATAGGTACACAACACTATTCATCAAACACATGAAAGTAGCTAGAGCATTAGCAAGACCAAAAGGAACCACCCCAAACTCATAGTGCCCATACATTGTACGAAATGCAATATTGTAGATGTATTATTATTTTAAGTGCACTTTTTGATATCCTAATATCAGATCAATCTTTAAAAATACTGCAACTCCCTTTAACTGATCAAAAAAATCAACAATCCATGACAATGGATACTTTCTCTTGATATTCACCTTGTTCAACTTCATATAATCAATGCATACTCTAAGAGTACCATCTTTCTTCTCTACAAACAACATTAGTGCACCCCAAGGAGACACACTTGGACTTGTGTATCCATTATCAAGCATCTCTTTAAGCTACAACTTAAAATACACCAATCCAGAGTGCTCATTCTATATGGTGCCTTAGATGCTAGTGCTACTTTGGGTACCAAATCAATAGAGAAATTCACCTCTCTATGAGGTGGAAACTCTGGAATATCTTTAGGAAACACATCCTAAAGCTGTTGAAAAACATGATACTTCCATAGAACTTCATCATCCTCATATTCCTTCCCCTTTTCACTGGAAACATGAACTACAAAAAATACACACCCTTTTCTATCATTGAGCTTAGCTTTCATAGTTGTAAAAATTGTTAATGATGTAGGATTCTTCTTTCCCTGCAAGACTCTCTTTTCTCCATCATCATCCAGGAACTCAATGGCCTTCTCATAACAATATACCTTCATCCTATGAATAAATAACTAATCCATGCCCAAAATAATTTTATATGCACCCAAAGGAAGTGAATTAAGGTGTGTTGTTGTAGGCATGTCATTAACCTCAGATGCACATGATCTTACACAATTATGAACTCTTCTCTTGGTCATTGTAGCCCACTACACCAACCAATATTCTGCATGCACTTATTTACCCAAATGAAACTGATACACCAAGTCATGACTAACATAGATATAATTAGATCCACGATCAATGAAATGGAAACAACTTGATCACAAAGCTTAACTTCCATATCGATAATAGATTCCTATTAATCTACCTTCCTATTATCAAGTGATGCATAGATCCAGGGAATGCTCTAACCTACATCCCCAAATTTTTATGCCTCCTGAGCACTATAGATTCATGGCATGCCACCCTGGTAAAATGTACGATCCTTCTTGCAATGGTATTTACATAAAATCCAACACTTCAATGGTTCCCTGCCACTTTCTTTATTTGGATGCTCTCTAGGCTAAGACCCATGTCCTTTCTTAGCTGCATTAAAATTCTTGTAAGGAGCCATATTCCTCCTAAACTACATCCTGAGATCTTCCTTGTTACTTGATCCATTTTCTTTTATCTTTATTATTACCCTTCTAATCACACTTGAACTGAGTCTTGTGCTTTGAGTACTCATAACAATGCTTCAAATTTTTTAAGGGTTCCCCCAAATACTGAGGCTCATCAAACTCAATCTGGAATTTTTAATGCTAAAAAAATTCCACTGATGAACCTTTAGATCTTTGTTTTTGCATCCTTGAGATAGGGCACATATCTCAACAACTCTGGAAATTTGGTTCTATACTCTTCATTTGTCATGGAACCCATCCTAAGCTCATAAAATTCCTTGGCCTTTCCATCATAGTACCTCTCAGATAGGTACTTGCTCTTGAAGAGTCTTTCAAACTCATCCCAAGTCAACTTCTCTTCTCTAATTCCCCTGATATTCTTAAAATATTCCCACCATATATTTTTTTTTCTCTTAATTCTAAAGTTAGATATCTTGGATTTCATGTTCTATGAGTAATAATGCAATCTAAAAAAAATATTTATCCCAATTAACCTCACTTTTTCATCTTATTATTTCTTCATTTTCCCATCAAAAGTAGGAGGCCTGGATTTCTTAAACTCCTATGGAAAATAATCGCTTCTTTTATTATGTTGGAAGTGATGGCGATGATGTATCTTAGAAGAAGAAAATACAAGGAAAAGACCCTCTAGTGGATGTTTTTGAGGAACCATAAACAAAAATACCCCATATATTTGTTTCTAGCAGAGGTTAATAGAGGAGGTTGGCGGGCGGAGGGTTTTGCAGATGTTTTCCTATCAGTGCTCTTATCGTTAAAACTTGCCTCGGTGCTCTCAAAAAAAGAAAGCACTAGTGCGGACAAAATCATTGGCACACCAGACATTGTGCACTCTGTACACACCTGCCTGGTGCTTCATAATATAATAGAGCACCAGTGCCTCACAACTCGTCCGCACTGGTGCATTATAAAACACAACGCCAACACTGAAACCACCCAGTGTGGTAGACAAAAACCGCACCGGTGCATCATAAAAAATGTGCCAAAACACAAACCGACCAATGCGTTTGTAGCAAACAGTACTGGTGCGCCTATAAACAACATGCACTGGTAAAGGGTTAAATTAAAAAAATATTTACGACAAAAAACCTGGATTTTTCAGTTTTCCAGTGCTCCTGAGCTATCAATTACTGGTGTGCACGATACCATAGAGTGCATCAGTGCACACCAAACATTGGCACACCGAAAAATGTGTGTGAAATACACACACCGCCAGGGTGTCCAATTACTGTAACGCACCGGGGCATCAATACTCTTCCGCGCCGGTGCATCATAAAACATCGTGCCAAAACAGAAACGAGCCGGTGTGTTCTTCTCTAAGAGCACCGGTGCACCAGACTCTGCACGCACTGGAATAGCGTTATATATATAAAAAAAAAATCAAGGCCAAAAAACTGGTGCTTTGCAACTATTATGCACCGATTCTTTACAATTACGCCACCCCAGTGCTTCATCAAAATTTCGCGTCGAAACTGAAACATCCCAGTGCGCACGCAGTTAGGGAAACGCCCTGGCATGTTATAAATAACGCGCCAAAATTGATACCGCTCGGTGCGGTTTTATTTAACTGCACTAGTGTGCTTATAAAACCCCGTGCACCGAAACAGGGTTAATTAAAAAAAAAAATTACGGCCAAAAAACTTCAGTATTCACTTTCCTCAGTGCTCCAGAGCTCTCAAGCCCCAGTGATATTTCCTTATTTCTGAGTCGCCCTGACATCGGTGCTCTCATTGCACCCATTACACGCACTGCTACTCTACATTGGCCACCAATTTCCAGCTTACATTTTGAAAAATAGTGGGAAAATTTAATTTTCCAAATTTTACAGCCAATATGCCTCCTTGACTGTGAAATGTACAGGTATTTTTCTAGTTTTTCTATAATTAAGCCTTTTAGCGGATTAGAAATTGAAATAAACTTAGAAATAACTATTAAAAAGAAAAAAAAAATTTCACACGGTGCGCTCGAGCTGTTCGGCTCGTACCAGATAACAGTGCTACTTGTAAAATTTACAAGCAGCACCGCTACCAGTGCTAATGGTAACTGCACCATTTTCGAAGCAGTGTTGGAAGGCACCCCGAATAATTTTAAACTAAAAATAAAAAATAAAAAAGGCGGTGCGCTCATTTATCCAGGCGCACCATTGACCCTGGAAATCATAGTGTGGTGCGTTGACTTCATTTGCTGCCTCGGTTTATGTTAGCGCACGAAATTTTTCATTCCGAGAGGGTCAACGATGCGGCTGGGTAAAATACCGCACCGTCAACTATGTCATTGTCATGAAGTCGGTGCGCTGACACGACTATACACGTCAGGGAATATATTTTAGTCAGCGCACCGCTATTTTGAATTATATAGAGTCCACATTGCTTGAAAAATAGACATCTGCACCGAATCCGATGCAGTCTGTTTCATTAGGGGCCCTGGGGACAGTGCGCTAAAAAATTAGGACGCACCAGCACCGGTGCATGACTGTTTTTATGGAGCATCGACTTGTATGTTTGTTTTTTTTTTTTAATTATATATTTATATTTATTAACACATTTTTGTTTTAATAAAAAAAATTTATTTAATATGGCAATGATTCTGAGAGAATCGGAGCAACAGTAGCAACAACAAGCAGAACAATATGACATGATTCACCAATGGGAGGCGAGAGAGAGGGAGAGAGATGGATGCCCTCGCCCTATTACTGCAGGTACCCAGGAGATCCTTAAGCAGATAGGCCTCCTCAAGTTTTATGAGGAGGCTGTTTCTGGCCTAAAGGCCAATAGTGTGCTTTTGAGACACCTTATCGGTAGGTGGAATACCCACGATAGGCTTTTCAGGTTGGCCCTAATCAATGGTACACACCCACTGAGGAGGAAATTTATTTTATTACAGGACTATCGAGGAGAAGGGTGGATTTTCCCTCATTCCCAGATGTGCCAGCTGGTTGTGTAGTAGGGAGTTAGTTAGTTTACTCCCAGAGATATATTGGAGCACATGTATTGTCTCCTTCAGAGTTTCAGGTACCTGGAGGTTAGTTACGTATAGGTGCTTTTGGTAGACAGGACGTGGAGTGCCTCTCTATTATCGCTTCAATCATTTCGCACTACACCAGTGATGGGCAACACATTAGTTGCTTGCTTTTATATTACGTTGATTCTTTAGTACAACAGCCACGACTTGTCAGGTGGTCTGCCATTTTTTTGCGACAGTTTTGCATGGCCTTAGATAGATGTCATGCTCATGCACAAGGGAGGGTCAACTTCCCTTTTGCTTCAGAGTTGTTTTATTTATTTTTTGAGATGTTTCCAGAGATGAGACCTAGTTTTGTTCGACAACCTCATAGGCCGATGTTCGAGGCCTAGATGCACATGTGGGGTCAGATGATGCCCAAGAGGGGAGACACTATGTTTCCAGCGAGGATATCACATGATTCATTGGACTTACTAGCTAGTGTTGGTGGGCTACATCCCTTCATTATGGTCCCATGTCCTTATGCTGGACTACATTGGTGAGGGTGTCCCAACATCCTCTTCACTCCTGATGAGCCGCTAGATGATAGAGGTAATATTACTATTTTATTTATATTTATTCTAACATTTTCTTTAGACTTTTTTTATTAAATTGTGTAATGAAATTGTCTAATTATTGTTGTGTACTTGTATATATTTTGAAAACATTGGCTCTTTTGATGGCGATGATATGTCGGATCCACCACATGATCCAGGTGTCGATCCTGAGGATTAAGATCAAGAGATTGATGCGCCGAAGGATGAGGCCAGTGGTGCAGCAGAGAGACGTGTTGATCCTGTGCCTCATGGTGCATCGGTGTCGCCTTTTGTTAGGCGTGGTTGACCTGAGACCAGATACCGTATGGAGTTGGGCAGGCAACTCTGTGGATTAATTTCAGATGCAAGCATCAGGCCCTCTCATTATAGAGAGATACAGGGCGATGATAGACTGTTACGGATGTGGAGAGGCATGCCGTGTGACATGCACGACCTAATGCAACATGTCATAGGAGCTACGACAGCTGTTACACGATTGAGGAGGATTTTCTGTAGCTATAGGCATAGTCGAGCCGCGACACATGATGGACAATCCACTAGTAGCAACTCAGATGCATCTCGTGATCATTCACCTCGTGGCACGCCTGATGATCAACATGAGGCTCCATTGGCAGCATCTGACACTAGTCATCATGGAGATGAGGCTGGACCATCAGCCATGTCCAGTCAGTAGTCTACAGCATCCATCATGAGTACTAGTCACGATCATCATGAGTAGGCTGGACCATTGACCAACGAGGCTGCAATACTATTGACTGAGCAGGCCTCCACTACTACTGTGCCTCATATTGATAATGTTGTACTACCACCAGCAGATGCATCCATCAGTACTAGTGATCATCATGATCATGAGTAGGCTAGTCGACCATCGACTGTCGAGGCTGCACCCAGCTTTACTGAGTAGGCCGCATCCACTTGTATTAGTGTTATTGATGTTGTTATACTACCACCAATGCCTGATTCATAACATTTATATTACAGTTGTATATTTTTAACATTATTCAGTTATATATATATATATATATATATATATATATATACATATATATATATATATATATATATATATATATATATATATATATATATATATATATATATATATATATATATATATATATATATATATATATATATATATATATATATATATATATACATATGGTCCATGTATTTTATGTTCATGTTGCAGTTGTACTTAATTTTCATGTTGATGATCATCATGATGTGGCGCATATTGTTAGTCATGTTAGATATGTTCATTTAATGTTTATCTTGCAGATAGATGTGTATATGTGATAGGCGCATGAGTTATTTGACATTATATTGAGATGTATATTTGATGTTTGTGTTGTGATGATGTTGAAATATAATGTTAAATTGATGTTAATTGAATGTGTTTATTAGTCGAATATGATGTTTGTATGATGGTTATCATGATCGTGATGATGTTTATTAATTAATTTAATATTATTAAATGAAAATGATATTTATTAAATATTATGTTGTGAATGTAATTGTAATTTAAATTTTAATTCTATGTAAAATTGTAAAATTGTATTTGTATTTGTACTAATTGTAATTTTAGGTGTAATTGTATGTAAAATATTTATTAATGTAAAATTTTAATTGCAATTGTAATATTTAATTTATTCTAAAATGATTGGTAATTGTATATATGAAAAATTGTAAAATTGTAAGTGTAATTCTAATTGTATGTAAATTTCACAAATTGTAATTGTATTTGTAATTGTAATTTTAATTGAATTGTATGTAAAATATTTGTAAAATTGTAATTGTAATTGTAAATGTAATTATATGTAAAATTGTAAATGTAATTGTATGTAAAATTAAAATTGTAATTCTAATTCTAATCGTAATTCATGTATGTGAAATTAATGTAAAATTGTAATTGTAATTTTAATTCTAATTAATGTAATTGTATGTAAAATATTAATTTGTAAAATTTTAGTTCTATTAATGTGAAAATTTTAATTGTATTAATGTGAAATGATTTTATTAAAATATTTAAATGTGTAAATTTGCAAATAATTGTAAAATAACAAATCTAGAATAAAACGAATTTTTGTAACATAAAGTTTAGAAAATAATGAAAATAAATTCATGTACTTTATAATTATCATTATTTTATTATGATCTTACATATATAAAGTTTAGAAAATAATGAAAATAATTTCATGTACTTTATAATTCTCATTATTTTATTATGATCTTACATACCAAAAAAAATAAAAATAAAAAACCTTTAAAAAGTCTAGTGCACTTATCATCCTAACAGTCCCCGGTGCGTCGTATAAATACAACGCATCAGTGCGTCACATTTATGTGCACCAAAAATGAATAAACGAAAATAAAAAAACAAAAATTTATTTTGTTGAAGTTAAAAAAAGCGGCAATTTGAAAAATGGGCGGCAAAATATTTTCGAAAATCTAATTTGATAAAATAATTCTTTAAATACTAAACACTATTCATTATTTCACTATTTTTGCTAAAACTTTTCAGTCAGATTTTTGCAGGAGACAGACCTGGAGTAAGAGAGCACGAGGGCATTGTGGATGGCAAAATACGTTCGAAAAAAAGTGTTCAGACAATCAGAAACCAAAACTCTGGTGATTCAAGCCCTTTGTCATAGAATTTCAAACCATTTTGTGATTAAATTTGATTCTTTTTTTTACTTTTTTCTGCAGTTTTTTATTTTTTCCTCCAGTTTTATCCATTTTTACCCTGAACCCTTCATTTTTTTTTCCCTTTTTTCTCCCTATTTCTATGATTTAAAAATTAGGGTTTTTCATTTTAGATTGACGTCCAACCCATGAGACGACTTGCATAGTCGGATCCCAATCCATTCGGCCATTGCATGAATTTTTGAAAAAATGGATTTTTCTTTATCGGTGCGCCCTGCATACGCTACCGCATCGGTGCTCTATATTATTACAGCACACCGCGCAAGTTCTATGTCGTAAAAAATTGAAAGCATTTTTTTAAATCCGTGCACCAAATCTGAAATAGGGCACCAGTGCTCTCTTTAACTAGGAAAGCACTGTACGGTGTATTACATTGTTTTTGTAGTGCGTCTATAATACCCCACACACCGTTAGGTCTATTACGCTATTTTTGCGGTGCATTTATAATACCAAACGCACCGTATGATGTATTATACTATTTTGCGATGTGTTGTTAATATATCCATGTACCGGCGGCAGTGCGGATTTCATGAAAGGCGCATTGGTGTCTCGAGATTTATTTTCTACTTGAAAAGTTGAGAATTTATTTATAAATATATTAATGAATGATATGCTACAGGTTTTAGATTGATAAAGAAATGTCTGACAAGATATCAAGTAACAAAAATACTGTTAACACATCAAGAAAAGAAAAAAAGGCAAGTTCTTTGTAAATTATTTATAAAAAATATTATTTTTGAACTATATGTAACTTTAAATAATATGAATTGTTTACTGTGTATCATGTAGAGCCACAAAATGACGAAGCTCGATATGATTATTTCTGATCTACGACCAAAAGAGCGTAAAAGTTTAATGGAAAAATTGCAAAAATATGAATAAGGTGAATGAAACAATACTATCAATCCAATATGAGTTTCTTTTTTTAATTATAAATAATAATATAATTAAAATTATTAGATAACATGTGGCAAACAGTCTACTAATTCACATCTGTTTAATGTTCTACAGGGACTAACAACTCAGAAAAGGAATGTTGTTCTAAGAAAAGAAAAAAAATAGAACATGCAAATGAAAATGAATTGCTCCTTGGCTCATCTAGAGTGGTGCTGGAAGTTAACAAAAGGGGGAAAATTTTTTACAAAAGTTTGAGGGATCTAGTGGAACGAATAAAACAACATGCTTCAAATGTAATATGTAATCATTGAATTTTTCGATCATTAGGTACAATAAATAAAAAATTTAGCATTAAATATTAATTTTCAAGAATTTTCTTGAAGAAAAGAAAAGAAAATGGAACCCATTCAACACATAAAATAGATGACAAGGAAGAAAATGGTTGATCTCTAAGTTTGTGAGTAATTGTTACTTCCTTATAACAACTTAACTAGATTTCATTTTTGTATTTTTTAAGTTGTTTTACAAAAATCATCAATGAATTTCTTCAAACAGGTGCTAACATACAAAGAAGAACAATCAGACGAATTGATTGAAATTGGGTTAAATATGGGTTGTGAGTATATGTTAGCATATCAGAATTTGATTGTGGAATTTGTAAGCATCTATCGATCTTGTTTTAATTAGCTCCATCTATAATTAATAGAACAAAAACATATTTTATATTAAATATATGGTTTTTTATAGGGTATGAAACTTGCAGGAAACAAAGTATGGAACTGCGCCAACAGATGAAATTTTGAAAGATGGCATGGTACATGGTTTTGAAAGAATGTGTATAGTTTATGAGTCAATTGTTTCTATGGTACGTCATTTTTCTTTTCTATCTACACTGATGTATATTATTTAATATTGGAATTTTCATTATTCTCACCAATGTATATACACTCATTTTAGTTTATTTTTATGTCTGTAGATGGAAAGTGAAGAAGAAGAAAACAATCAATGCCGTGAACACAACATTCCTGAAAATAACCCAAGTCATGGAAGTAGCTCTAGCAGTGACAGTAGTTCAAGTGAAGAATGATGATCACTATGTAATTTGGATATCAAAGCAAGGCGTTTTATTTTTTGAAATATTTCTATGAAATCAAACATTTTGTTTAATGTAATGGACATAGTGTCCCAATTGAAAGACAAAGGGATACGAATAATTGTCCCATTTTGTATGATAAAGACTGTCTTATATATATATATATATATGTTTTAATTTATTCTATTGCATTCTCCATTGTCATTCTCAAATTCACTAATAAAAATTTAATTCATATGAATATTGTTATGAGATTATATATATGTGTCGACTTTTGATGAATAATGAATTTAAAAAAACCACAATAATTCTGATATGATATAACAAATTAATCCAAATAGCACATTCAAATGCATTAATAAAAGTATAATTAATATGAATATTGTTATAATATGTGTTGAATTTTGATGAATAATGAATTTAAAACAATCACAATAATTGGACTATCAGAGGTGGATGTTTATAAAAAAAAAATGAAAACCAGTGCGTTTATGTGTCTATACGCATCGGTGTGTTTATGATTCTATGGGCACCGCACTAATACCGTTTCCAGTTATAAATATTAGTGCATTTTGTGATACTATGCACCGGGGCATTTATGTATCTATAAGCACCGATGAATTTGTAGATGCCATGTGCACTGAAAAAATATCAATACCAATTATAAATCTCGGTTCCTTTCTGTGATACGGAGCACCGGTGCCTCATAAAGATACATGCACCGGTGCGCTTATACGACCTATGGGCACCGCTCAAATCCCAAGACCAATTAGAACGGCCCTGTGCGTTGTATCATCAACACCAGGCCCGATGATGTTGTTTTCCTTAAAAGCCCAGTGCATTCTCCTTCGACTGCCCCGGTGCGTTGTCTACTGATACACACCGGTGCATTAAAACCTGATAAGAGCACCAATGAAAAAACATCTGTAATAACCTCCGGTCGCCCATTTTTTTTAGTTGTGTTGAATTTCCATTAAAATCTCTGCCAAAACCTCCGTTATCAGAAACGGATGTGGTAGCATGTGTTTTTTTGACAATTTTCGCCAATTTTATAACACTAAAAACCTCCTTTATAACCTCTGCTAGAGGGTCTTTTCCTTGTAGTGAGAGCTACAATAAAAATCCATATGTACTCAAGGATTTGTTACATTTTACTATGTTATCACGATCCATCCTATGCCTTTTCTGAGAACTACTTCCATCTGCCCCATTAGTATTTTCCTCATGCATATCTCCATGACTGATCCCTAGCTGTCCCTCCTTTTGCAGTTATGAAAGGATTTGAAGAATAACTGCACTTACTTTCACTTTATTTTCTTAAGCTTTTACAAGTCTTTCCTATACCTCAATCAATATATTATTATTTTCTTTGCAACTTCTAATATCTATCCTCAGACTCCTCAATATATATGCTATATCATTAGAATATTCCTCTCCTTTTTTCCACCTCACTTCTACCATTCCATTGATTTCACTTCATGCTTGTACTGGGAGTGATGCGAACTATAATCCACCATTCTTCTCTTCATATTTGGCTTTATCTTGTTCTGCAACATACCATGTTAGGTAAACTGAATAGAATACATAATCAAAATAATACCTCAATGTATCTCAAGGAAGGTTATTACATCTGCACAAGTCAGTCCAAATTAGCACAATATATGATAATAGAAACAACATATCAATATCATGAATGAATCAAGATGATAATACAAAACTATAATTGTAACTTCATGCATGATAACAATGACCATCTGCATTTACCTCAAGGTCCAATACCTTAAACCTTTCTTTAATACCACTATGTAACACTAGCACTAGAGAAAGGTTTACAACAAACGAAACTGCTCTAATACCACCTTATAACACCCCACCCCACATTTACCCACTTTTATAGGCTCTCCAGGGTAAAATGAGGTGAGAGTTAATCTACATGACCCAAAATCCAAGTTCTAGTTATGGAAGTGGGGCTTAACAACCGAAAATTTACTACAACCTCACAAGGACACCTGATCACCCAGGTGTCAGACAAAAAACCCTAGTGATATTTCCCTGAGTTAGTATTGTATTTTTATCTAAATCTACAACCCAACCACTCACATTTAGGCTAGTGCATGTGTCTATAATGATTCATCTGCACACACAACGTGCCTTCCATGCCACTACAACCAAAATTTATTAGTTAAGAGATTGCAAACAAGGACTATGTTCTATATTTTTAGGGCTAGCTATAGACGAGTTGTCCAAATCGTCCAGATCTTCCCATAACCCCCTCAATTTTCTATTGAACTCTTTATTCTATGTTCTTGACTCAATTATTGTTCAAACTTACCAATACATACTAATCATTTATGCAAACACTTTATTCATGACGTAGTTGTAGGCCTTAAATACTTATTTTTAATTAGAGGTTCACCAAGAAGGATTTTTTCCCTCTTTTACTAGATGCAACAATACACATATCAAATTATGCATTCATATAAGAAAATAATAAGCCTATAAAACCATGGAATGGATCCATAAAAAGACCACATCATAAAATGAGAAATATACCATGCATGTAACCAGTAGTTAACTAGAATGGAACTATGAAAAACCAATCATAAAATCATACATAAAATCAAAATTTGTGCTCTTTAATAGAAATAGGAATCAACAAATAATAACATATCCAAATTACAACCAACATAGGGACTTCTACGTACCACCTAAATGTAGATTGGGCTAAACTAAATCTTTCTTTCAGCCAATGAACCCTATTCCATATTTCAATCATGAATGTGGGATCTCATGGGATAAACCAATTATAATAAAAAATTAATCCCAAAGTTTAAACCACCTCCACCCTCAAGCCATTGTGATCTCACCGAAACAGGCCCAGAGATCACTAAACTAACACAAGCTTAGATGGCTTAGAAATATTCACCATGCCCAAAGGAATTTTCCTATATCACTCACCTTTCAAGGGATTCCTAGAGAAAACCATCTTCAACCCCAACCCTTGCTATTTTCCTAATATCACCTCACTCAAATCCAAATCTAAACCAAAACTGAATCCCACACACCATGACTATTCAAGAAATGGCAAGAAAAATCTGAACAAATTCTCAATCTAGGAAATATCATGCCATTGACAACAAAATATTCATGTAAACCAAATGCATGCACATGCATTTGAACCCCTGAAAGGAAATATCATATGCAACCTATTACCTGTAAAATCCTCCTATTGTAGTTGTCCTCCCAACCTTCTTCTTCTCTCCCTTGCTTTACATTTATTACTTTCTTGTATCCAGGTGCTCCTTCTCTCCAAGTCCAAGTGAAAATTATTTAATGCCCAAGTTAATTATAGAATTACCAAGAGTGTAAGAGTGTGAGTAGCTAGGAGTGACTAAGAGAATGATAGAATTTTCTCTCCCTTCTCTTAATTTTTTTTCCTTCATTCTACTTTCCATGCATATTCTTGTATCTTCCTATTCCTGGTCTCCTATTTTTCTTTATTTCTTTAATTAATTTCCATTTATTTCCTTTTTTGTTTTCCAATGCCAATGCCAAGTTCCATAGCTAGTAATTAATCACAAGCGATGTCAATTATAAATTTTTTTCCCTCCATTCAACTTGGAATATGTGTCCCCTGAACTTGGTATTATTTTTTCCTTTTTATATCCTTCTAATTACATGGAAAATCAACTTGAGTGATCCAAATCTTGGGGGTAGGCCCCCAAGATCTAAAAAAAAATTAAAATGGATTTGACAAGATTTACAAAATTAGAATTCCAGAAAAGAGAGAGAGCACACAGCAAATAAAACCAAAAAGAAAATTGTTTTATTAAAATAGAGAATAACTGTATAAGATACATTGTGATGGACAATCTGTCCTCTTACAAAGTGAGGCTTGTTATTTATACCCTTTTTTGAGTTACAATACCATGGGTAGATACCATAGGTGGATACCGTGGGTCAATACCACTTACAATACCATGGGTAAATTCCATGTGTGGATGAATACCATGGGTGGATACATAGCATGGGTGAATGAATATCATGGATAGATGTCACTTACAATACCATGGGTGAATAAATACAATGGGTGGATGAATACCATGGTTCGATGCCATTTACAATACCATGGGTAAATTCCATGGGTGGATGAATACATTGGGTGGATGCCATTTTCCATTCGGATCATTCCTCCCTCCTTAAGAAGCAATGGTCCCCATTGCGTGAAGTTCCCTCTTGAGAAGCATTTTTTGAATATGAAGAGCCACTGAAGAGAGGGTTTTTTGTAGTTAACCCATAACCGTGATGAACGAAGATCCAAGGATAGAGATACCCTGTAATGCTTGTGAACAATTTTGATATTGACAGTGTGCGACCTAGCAAATGGAATTCGAAGAAGTGTGGGTTTGTGGATGACCCAAAACCTTGACAAACGAAGATCCAAGGATAGAGATACCCTGTAATTCTTGTGACCAACTATGTTGCTAACAATGTGTGGCCTAGCAAATGGACTTTGATGAGAAGGATTTTGTGTGGTTGACCCATAACCGTGATGTTGATTGTTGATGAAGTAGCAGGTGCCTACATAGTTTGGGGTGGGAGGGCACGTCTCCAAATAACCCAAGCTGAACGCTGCTATGCTGAAATTGATGAGGGTGAAGCAGGTGCCTACTAAAGCGAGGTGGAAGGGCATGTCTCCAAAGGGAACCCGCTCCGAATGCTGCTCCAGATTTAAAATGGGCATAACCTAGTCAATATAAATCAGAATATATATTATAACATATTTTTGGAAATAGAATGATCATTCTACATCTTCCCATGTGTTTGAAACCACTATATGGAGACTCTATACTCTCATATTCATGTTGGAACTGTCTCGGCGTCAAAAAATTTCTGAAAAAATAGCTGATTTTAAATCAATGATAACTCCCACATTCAAACTTTGATTCGACTGATTTTTTTTTTTTTGAAATCGGGTGATTTTTAAGGGGAGCTCAAATCCATAGCCATTTCTCTAAAATTGTGCACCGAATACTGCAAAAAATGACAGGAGAGTCGTCGTCCATGAATTTTCGTCAAAAACATTTTTGCAACATTGTTGATTTAGAATCAGTGATATCTCCCTCATTTGAACTCCAATTTGGCCAATTTTTTTTTTTTGAATTTGGGTATTTTTTTGCAAGGAATCTAGATATGGTCTTATTTTTTGTAAATTTTTCACCAAATTTTTCAGATCTGATCTTCAAACTCGCCGCCCAAAAAACTCATGGAGATTGTTGAAAATTGCTTCCAAAAATCGAAACTGAAATATTCTTCAAACTCTCATTCCCATGGATTCGTAACCTGAATATGATACCACTGATCCAGATCTCGGAGAGAGGCCCCCAATATCTAAAAAAATTGAAAGAGCACACAATAAATAAAACCACAAAGAAACTTGTTTTATTAAAACAGAGAATAATATATAAGCTACATTGTGGTGGACAATCTGTCCTTTTACAAAGTGAGGCTTGTTATTTATAGCCTTTTTTGAGTTACAATACTATGGGTAGATACCATAGGTGGATACCATGGGTCAAAACCATGGGTCAATACCACTTACAATACCATGGGTAAATTCCATGTGTGAATGAATACCATGGGTGGATACATACCATGGGTGAATGAAAATCATGGATAGATGTCACTTACAATACCATGGGTGAATAAATACAATGGGTGGATAAATACCATGGGTTGATGCCATTTACAATACCATGGGTGGATGGATAACATGGGTGGATTCCATTTTCCATTCGGATCATTGAGGCTGTTACATGGATCTCTTCACTCAAAAAAGAAAGGATTGAAAATGAAAGAAGAGCATCAGGATTTCTCTTCCTGCTTCATGTTTCTTCATTGCTCGTTTTGAAGATGGATCCTCTTATGGATCTGAAACATCAACTATATGCAATATCACTATGGAAAATCAAAATTATCTGTGTATAGAAACACATCACAAAAGTCCTAAATATATCATTATTTCTCTTTACAGAAGAGATTCATGGAATGATATCCATTCACTCGAAAAAACAAGGATTAAAATTGAAAGAAGAGCAGTGGATTTTTTCTGTGTGCCTCATATTTCTTTAACACATCTCCTAAAGATGGATCCTCTTATTGATTTGAAACGTTGTCTCTCAAATATCAATGTGGAAAATCTAAATTCTCTATGTATAGAAACAAACCACAAAAGTCTAAAATATATCATTATTTCTCTGTACTTAGGAGATTCATGGAATGAGATATGTTCACTTAAGAAAGAAATGATTAAAATTGAAAGAAGAGATGTTGAATTTCTTTTCCTACCTCTAATTTATTCAACTCTTTCCCTAAATATGGATCCTATTATGGATTTGAAACATTGAATCTTGAATATCACTATGGAAAATTTGAATTCTATATGTATATAAAAAACACAAAATTCTAAAACTATCATGCCAATTTGCAGCTGATATGAAGGTTGAGTTTGAGATATTTGTGCTCAGAGAAATTTCTTATTTCTTTGAATTGAATATTGCACAAGATCCCAAAAGGATATCCATTTCACAAATAAATTATCTCAAGTATTGAAGAAGTTTGGCATGGAGGGATTCTCTTTTCTGAACACACCAATGATTATAGGATGCAATCTTAGTAAGATTGATGAATCACCAAAATTTGACCAGTATTTATATAGATCTACTATTGGTAGCCTATTATATTTGACATCTTCAAGACCATGTATATTTTGCAAGAAGTTGGTATTGTTGGTTATTAGATATCTCAGAGTGACACTAGATTCTAGCACCCAAGAGGTAAAGATTTTTCACTAACTATTTATATTGATGTTGATTGGGTAGGTGTTGTACATGATTGAAAGAGCACTAATGATTGTGCTTTATTTATTGGAGAATTTATAGTTTCATGGTTGAGCAAGAAGTAAGCTTCAATATCTTTATCTACAACTGAGGAGAAATATATTGCAACAACTTCATTTATCACTCAAATATTGTGGATGAAGCTTATTTTGGAAGATATACAAGTATTTTATGATCAAACTATTCCTATTATTTGTGATGATACAAGCATCATCAACATGTCAAAGAATCCTATTTTTCACTCAAAGATAAAAAATATTCTAATAAAATACCATTTCTTGAGAGAGAAAGTTCAAAATCAGATTGGGAAGCTAGAGTATGTACCTACAAAAGAGGAGGTTAGTGATAATTTCAGCAGACCACTCCTAAGAGATCAGTTTATATATATATATATATATATATATATATATATATATATATATATATATATATATATATATATATATATATATATATATATATATATATATATTAGGAATAGTTCCTCTTTCCTCCCTCCACTAGATCTTCCTTCAAGAGGAAGAAATTTAGTTGGAATACCTTTAGCATATCATAATTAAGCGTCCAGTATCACAGACTCCATACGACAATGATGTTGCTGACAAGAGAAAGAAAGGTTGCATGGGGAGTCCATTAGTGTCTTTTCCATTGATGTCAAAAGGGGGAGGTGTCTTGGTGATCAAACAAAATAAAGAAGCATATCCATATTTCTAACAAAAAAATTAAAGCGGGGATTTGTATTAGTGGAGTGTTTCAGAAAAACAGTATAACAGAAGAGAAGTGCATCACAGGGGAGAAACATCCAAAGGATAAAGAAGAGAACACACACATTTTTTTTATAATCCCACTTTTTTTTAATGATGATGTTCTATTTAATCATGGTATTTCCATCCAAACCAAAGGGGGGCAAGTTTAGAAATATTTTTTTTTTCATGGAAAAGGATGGAAAAGGATGGAAAAGGCTTTTGGAAAAAGACAAGATGAGCAGAGTATGGATAACGAAGGTGTAGTGACTTTGAATGAATATCTAGTGTAGAATATGACTTAAAAAATATATGGGATGCACTTAGACGGAATAATCTCTTAAATAAATTTCTAGTGTTATGTGGAAGATCAAATGACCTCCTCAATTGAAATTTATGTCAAGTCAGAGGTGAAGCCCTAAAAGTCAAAGATCACAGCTAAAAATGGTAAAAGTTTTAGTTGTATTTTGATTTTTCATATGAAAAAACCTTGCAGAACAACTACTGTAAGGTTAGAGGAGGTGACTAGTTAATCATCGATCATGTTCACAGGTGGATCTCTCACCATGCGTCTTTACTGGTGCATCAAAGAAATTGGGCGGGGGTCCAGTGCTTTCTTGTTAACACGTAGGGGGGGTTGCAGAATGGGAAGTTTTCCCATATCTCAAATCTTGAGATCGAATATAGAGGTTAATTTAATGACTCCCCTTCCCCATCCTCTATACCACAAACCGTGCGAGGGAGTGCACAAACCACCATCCATTGTTTTTGTAATAATGACCACGATAATAACTATGATTGTGACATGTGATCACACAGTAGGCACACAATGTGGTAGGTAATAGGGAACCAAAATAGGTCGACATAGGGACAAATGGATGAAAAAGTGGGAGGGATAGGTAAGGATTAATGATGTTAGCACTGATGACATGGAAAAGTCTTGGTGATCAAACAAAAGAAATAAGTGTCTCTAGACTTCCAACTGTAAAAGTCAAAAGGGGGAGTTATATGGGTGGAGTGTTTCACAATAGCAGTACAATAGAAGAAAAGTGAATCACAATGGAAGCAACATCCAAAGGAGAAATAAGAGAATAATCAATTTTTTTATAAGACCCCTTTTGTTTTCATGATCATTTTTTGTTTGATCATGGTGTTTCCATTAATTCCAAAATAGGAGAATGCTATAAATAAATTTTAATAAATGGGAAAGAATGGAAAAGGTGTTTGGAAAAAGATAAGATGACTACAAGATGAGAAAAATACAGATAGAGAATATGTAGTGACTTTGAAGGAATTTTCGTTATATAAGATCACTTAAAAAACTTATGGAACCCTCTTATATGGGAGGAGATCTAAAAGAGATTTTTGGTGGTATGTGGAAGATTAGAAATGGCCTTTTGGATTGAAATTTATGTCCAGTCAAAGGTAAATCCCTAAAAGTCAAAGATCACAACTGAAAATAGAAAGTCTTAGTTGTAGTTTGATTTGTAATATGACAAAACCTAGTAGAAAAATTGGCATAAGGTTGGCAGAGGCAACCAGTTGATCATCAAGCATGTTTACAAGTGGATCTCTCACCATGAATCCCCACTTGCGCATAAGTCAAATTGCGTGGGGGACAAGACTTTCCCTTTAACGCATAAGGGTTTTTAATGATGAGAAGTTGCCCATACCACTGATCTTGAGATCACCAACACATACTACTTGCCATTTTTTTATAACTTTGGCCATGACATGTGGTTGCATGACATGCGACATGTGGTTGCATGACATGTGACATGTAGACTGTGTGAGAAGTGACAGGGCACCAAAATGGATCGACAGAGGGAAAAATGGATGCATAGGTGGTAGGGAAAGACCAGGGTTAATGATGTCAACACTAATGACATGGAAAAGTATTGGTGATAAAACAAAGGAAAAAAGTGTCTTCATATTTCCAACGACAAAAATAAAAAGGGGGAGTTGTGTTAGTGGAGAGTTTCACAGCAACAGGTAAAATAGAAGAGAAATGCATCATAGGGGGAGCATCATCAAAAGGAGAAATAAGAGAACAAGAACATTTTGTTTTATAATCCCACTTTATTTTCATGATGATGTTTTTTTATATATTGGTGTTACCATCAATTCCAGAGGAGGAGAATGTTAGAAATATGTTGTCATTGATGGCAAAGGATGAAAAGGTCGTTGGAAAAATAAAATATCACCGCAAGATGAGAAAAGCATGGATAGAGAAGTTATAGTGACTTTGAAAGGATTTATAATGAAAAATATCACTTCAAAAACAAATGGAACCCACTTATATGGAAAGAACTATGAAAGGGATTTTCGATGGTTTGTGGAAGATAAAAAATGGTCTCCTATATTTAAGGATATTTCCAGTCAAAGGTGAAGTGCTAAAATTCAAAGATAAAAAAATAAAATGGAAAAAAAGTATTAGTTGTAGTTTGATTTTTAATACATCCAAACATAGCAGAACAACTAGCGAAAGGTTGGTAGAGGCAACGGGTTAATTTTCGAGCATGTTTGCAGGTGGATCTCTCACCACTCGTCCCCACTGGTGTATTAGTGAAATTACACGAGGTTTCAATGCTTTCCTATTAACACGTAGGGGGGTTCCACAATGGGTTGTTTTCCAATACTTCTAATCTTGAGATTGATGATAGAGGTTAACTACATGATCCCCCCTCTATACCAAAAACCTTGCAAGCGGGTTACAAAAACTACCATTTAGTTTTTTATAACTATGAATTTCACTGTGACATGTGATCACATGACAAGTAGATAGTGTGGTATGTGACAAGGTGCCAAAATGTTTTGACAAAGGGAAAATGGACGCATGGGTTGCAGGGATAGGGTTAGATCAAGTGTAATAATGTTAGAATTGATTACATGGCCCAATGAGAGGAGAACATGTGGTAGCTATTTTTGGAATTTTAACGTACTTGAGTGGGCCATTTCCAAGTGAAATATGGACCACTCATAGAAGGTCATGTGGCTTATGTTGGAAAAGTAAATGATCTAGTTGCTCCATAATTTCATTATGACCAAATTGAATATTGTTGACAAAATCTATCAACTCACTACAGTCGTCATACCTCTAGTTCCAAATTTTATCTAGGTTCAACTGAATATGTCTAAGCTATGAAACAATGGTTTCCAATGAAGCTGGAGCATCCACATAACCCTTAGAATCAACGTGCTACTCTTTCATCGCCCAGTTTCTTGAAGAGCCCAACCCATCATCTTACCCATGCACTAGTTGATCATCCCTCCTTTGGATGCCACCCCCACGTCACGGGCGACCACACTGATGTGACATCCTCACCAACCTACCTTACCTAAGGGGGTTATTGAAACGACCACCCTCCCAATTCCACGCAGAAAAAAGTAACCCAATAACACCCACCACTGCCCTCCAGCTCAAGTCCAATGCATCCCAACAACGAGCTTCTTCACACTATGCACCCCACTCTCTTGTAGAAATGGGTCGTGGAACCGCCACACTAGGCCCCAGAGGAGGCTCGCTGATCCAGGTGGATATTGGAGGTCACCCACCTATTCCATTTGGACCTACACCATCAATTCTTACAACTTTTCACTTTCATAACAACTTAATATTTTTAGCATGTTTTCGGGTCCCGCACTCTCAGAGCCATTTTGGGGCCCTAATGATCCAGGTGGATATTGGTGGCCACCCACCTATTCCATCTGGACCCCCACCATTAGTTCTTTCAATTGTTCAGTTTCAGCACAACTTACTATTTTTAGCAGTTTTTGGGTCCTAAACTTACGGAGCCATTTGGAGGCCCTAAACGATGTTTTTTGGAAAAATTGGGAGCTCTAGAAAGTCAGGACCCGAAAAACTGCTAAAAATAGTAAGTTGTGCTGAAACTGGACAATTGAAAGAACTGATGGTGGGGGTTCAAATGGAATAGGTGGGTGGCCACCAATATCCACCTAGATCATTAGGGCCCCAAAACGGCTCTGGGAGTGCATGACCTGAAAACGTGCTAAAAATAGTAAGTTGTGTTGAAAGTGAAAAGCTGCAAGAATTGATGGTGCGGGTCCAAATGGAATAAGTGGGTGGCCACCAATATCCACCTGGGTCACTCGCAATAGTGCTCACCCACTCTGTTAAAATCCTGCCACTGACACTGGTTTCCCCCAGAAGTGCTAATTCTCAAAAGCACCCAAAGGCACATGAATAGCCTCCTATGACGTGAGAACACCACCTAGCCTTCGTTCATGCCACTCTTTCTGCGTTCACATGCCCAAGGGGAATTGGCCACCAAAGCTTGGAATTTCAATTCTGGCTTGGCCGAATTATCATACACACACTATGAATACAAACTCACCCATTCCCCCAAGTGTACCAGGGTCCCAAGAGTCCTCCAAGGTTATCAGCATGCCCTGCGCATCTCCCCCGACTCCAAACAATCTGCCTCTCCGCCAAGGGAAAGACCTTGGCAAAGTACACTGATATTTCAGCACCCTAGCCTCACTGCACAACACGACCATTTCCAACCTCATCCGAATGAGCCACCAACTCCAGGCATAAGTCTTAATACTTCATATGCAATGTGGGTGACAACCCTGCCTACGTGCATGCTTGTCATATCTCCTAATATCATGTAATATTCCAAAATTAGCATGCAACTAATTGGAATATTGATTTTTGTTTTTATCACCTAGCAGTTGAATAAATGGGTAAGGAGGCCCATGCATAATAATAATATGAATAAAATCCCTCATAATATGAAAATGGATCATCATAGGAGCTGGATTTCACACCCTCATGTGTGAAAAGAGACATTTGCATGTGAACAAGGTAAAGTTTGACCAAGTCAACAATGTTGGGATAGGAGGTGGAGATCATCTTTAGAGACAATGGAGAGATAGTGGGAGCAATATTCCTTGGTGGAGTAAACCCTAATGAGTGGGACCCAAGGTGAGAGGGCTTCCATTTGTATAAAAGGAGGGCAAGGCAGCCATATGAAGACATGTTATTGATTATTGATTTTATGGTTTGGTTAGACTATTTTGCATTCTCTTGCTGTTTAGCAGAGTTGTTGTGCTGCTTAGCACAAGCCATTCCTGTTTAGGAATTCCTTCTCCTTTCAAGAGAGGCCTCTTGAAGGAGCTTGTACTTCATTTCTCCACATCCAGGCTCAAGGCCAAGCCAACTCCTTCAGCTACAACATTATTTCTGCTGAAGTATAATGTTGTGTTGCAGGGTGTTGTAGTGGAGGGTTGACAACACCACTTCCATAGCTTGTTTTTCAGAGGAGGAAGCTTTCCTTCCTTTGGGAGATCAACAAGGAAGCATTTGGAGTAGATATCAGATCTTGGCACTTGGCCAACATATTTCCTTTCTCCTACAATGCAGTCCCTCTCCTTGACTGCGTTATTTTCAGTGTGCATTTGCAGTAAGGGTTTGCAGGATTTTTGGAGGGTGAGATCTTCAGTGTTAAGATCAGCCTTTCACTTGGGAGATTCATTGGATGAGGTCTAATTATTCAGCTTATGCATCATCTCCAGCCATATCCTTCCAGTTCTTGAGTTGCAGCTGCTACTCAGTCTTATGACTACAACTCTGGCATTTTTTCCATTTTGCATATTTCAGGAAATCCTTTCTGGATTGCCTTGAAATTCAGTTTGGGAGTCTAGATATTCACTCTCAACATTTTTTGGGCCCTATATTTGTATATTTGTGTATTGAAACTTCCCAACAGTAGTACCTCTAATAAAACTGTGCTGTCATAGCCTTGGGTATTTTTCTATGTTGCAGTGATCTTATGTTTTATGTACATGTTTCTTGAGGCTGATTTTGCCTATCTTGAGTGACTATTTCCTCAAGATATTGTATAAATTTGCTTCTATGATCTTAATATCATGGCTATTTGGATCTTCTGGCATTTTATGTGTTGATTTATCACTGCTCTTTCATTATTGTGTTCATGTGTTGCTGCATTCCCATTTTGGGATATTACAGTGGTATCAGAGCATAACCTTGGCTCAGCCTATGTAATTTTAGCCAACATGCTATCAAGAAGACAAGAAGAAGAAAGGATGAATAGAAAGAAGGCTCCATTATTTGGAGGAAGAAAGGAGGAGAAACTTCCAAAGTTTCTGTCTTAAACTTTATAGAGTATTCATGAAGATCTCAAGAAGATGAGAAGGGAGATGTGTATAGAATCTCCAAGAGGGTTTGAATCTGAATCAAACTCTAGATTTTCATATGATGAGTGTGAGCATGCGGCCACACACTATGATGCACAACCCAGTCACATGCCCATATTTTCCATGAGAAAGATGGAAGAAGAAGGAATGGCTAGGAGGGAAACTCTTAGTGATTTTCTGCAAGAGTATGAATCTCAAACTTAGAAGTTTAGAGATCATATCACTTTTCCAGAGTTTTTCAAGATCAAGGTGAAGAGAAGCAAGAAACATGATATGGATAGATTTATTCTATCTAATTTTGATGGTTCACCTACATGTCCAACCAGAGCTTGGGTGGAGGAGCTAGACTTCTATTTGTAGAAACACCAAATTTTTGAAGATGAAGCCATCAAAGTTGCAGTGCTGCATTTTGGAGGTAAGGCCTATGCATGGTGGATATTTGAGTCTTTTTATTTGAAAAATGCAAATACTTATTCTTATGAAAGGTTCACTAAGACATTAGTGGAAATATTTCTAAAACACATGTGGTGGAGCCAAACAAACCCAAGCAAATAAAAACCTTGCATGTGATGAAGGAAACCATAAACTAAACTCCACTTCAGAAAACCATTGAGGAGGTTGATATCTTGCATCATACCTTGCTAGAGACAAGACCTATATCTCATTTTCTTGAGCAAGAGGTTATGGAGATTCCTTTTTCAAAAGAGGATCCAATTCTTGGGAGGTTTCCCATTCATATTGGAGAGGAAGAAAAGGTTGAGGGCAACAACACTGTCATGTCTAGAGCTTATCTAGCACCTCATGCAGAGGAAGAAGGAGCTCTTGCTCCAATAGGAGGGATTATTTTATCATTGCAAGGAATTCCCCAGGATCTCATATGCGGAGATTAATGCACAACTCATGATCAACATGTAACATTGATGATGGATTGTGGAACCATGCAGACACAAGGAGGAGGTAGGGAGGATGACCAACATCATTTGATGAGGAGCACAAACCCCTATCTATTTCTAAGGTTTGATGCACAAAAAAAGGAGACTGGATTGCGCAATGAAGGCATGGACAAGTATTTCCATTCATATATGCAGTCTACTCTTGATGTTGATGTCTCATTGCACGGAGACATTTCACCAAGGAGGCCACCAGATCCGCAGATGATGAGAGATGATTCACATTTTGAGGCACCATTCATTGATTTCAGAGGAGTGGAGACCTTGGGAGGTCATTGTATAGTGCTGAGAGTTTTGGGTAGACTCAAGGAGGAGGGATATATTCTCCCAACATCATCATTACCCACTCTCACTTCAAATTTTTTTTTGTGGCAGAAGCAATAGGGGAAGGATAGCAACCTTCCAACTTGCATGTTTGGCATGGGAGATGTCAAAGAAGAGGACAACCATATGACAAATGATCTTCATGATAGTTCATTAGCACTGTCACTATGGAGGATGGATCCATATTGGAACTCCTAGCTATTGGTGGAGTATTCCAAGGATATTTTTGCTTGCATGATATTGGATGACCAGTTGCATGAGGAGGGATATTCATTCAAAGATGGGGTCATCTACTATAGTGGTAGGATATTCTTATCTAGAGCTTCCAACCTCAAGGATAAGTTTCTACTAATAGCTCATGAGTATTTTCTCTTCAGCCACACTTATTCTATGAGATCATACCACACCATCATGGAGGGGTACATTTGGGAAGGCTTTGAAGATGAGATATATCAGCATATGAGGAGATGCATGGATCATGTGGAGATGGAGGAGATACATAACTCTTTGGAAGAGTTAGCACAACCACCTCTTTTCTCTTTGAGGTTGAGAGGACATCTATGAGCCACTCCATTTGCATGGGAAAAACATGTGGTAAGGGTATTTTTTGTTTACATAATGATTTGTATAATGTATATGTGCAACCCTTAACCATATATGTGCAAGATATTTCTCAAGGAAGGAGAATTCTTCCTTCTAGACTTCATGGTCTACTTGAGGACATAAGAAGTATTGGTGATGGCCACTCCCTAGGAGGACTTCGGGAGGTTGTATCTTTTGTAGAACATGCTCACTTTGTACCATACACCATACACTTTCTCCAAATTTGTGAGGATATTGGGGCAGCAAGCAAGTGGTGGGGAGGCCACCCATCATTTCATTTTATGTTTCAGTTGAGAGTCAAATTGCATTGGTTGCATTTGAGGGACCATTGTCCTTCTCCCTTGTTACATATGGCAGAAAGTATGATTCTCATTATGGTTCCCTATGTTGTTGTTGTTCTCATTTGGGAGCATGTTTGGGGGAGAGACACATTGGTTGGATGTGTCCTTTGGGAAAGAGGATTCCCACACTTTTGCATTACATGTTCTAATGGGACCATGGGAGGTGATATGGCCACCACAGCAAAACAATTGTCTCTTTATGAGGTGGGCCATGATATTGCTTGGAGCACTTGGGATATGACTCTCCTAAATCATTGGGATAAACTTTTCTATGATTTTCCATGTGATGTTGTGCAACAGCAGTTAGGAAAACTGAACTGTGACCACTTGGGAAACTGTTGGTACCTTTCATCTCTACATGAAACCTTCAGTATTCCACTCACTTGGACACCATATGATGGTGATTTCCTATTCACCAGCCTAGATCCATCTAACTCTGGATCTATCATGCGCCGAGAGGGATCAAATCTCTTGAGGTGCAAACCTATTTTTTGAGTGCAAAACTTGAGAAAAGGTTTGCACCTCGAGAGATTTGATCCCTCTCGGTGCATGATAGATCCAGAGTTAGATGGATCTAGGCTGGTTCCAGTTGGAGGCATCAATGTCACATTTTTCAGATTATTAAAATTTTTGTATATTTTTGAGATGTAAGATGGATCTAGGCTAGTTTCAGTCCTGTGCTGCCAAGGAAAATCTATCAAAGATATGATTAATTTTTTTAGTAATATGTAAATATATCAAATATTAATATAATAATTTTAAATATGCTAAATATTTATGAGATTAACTTGGTCTTTTTAATTTTTAATTTTCTTAGTTACCTCAGTTCGTTGAGATGATAATTATTGTTAATAACTATAATGATGAAAAATGATGAAATATTTTTTTTAAATGCAAAGTGACAATAATAGTGTTGAAAGATAGAAAATGTGAATAATAAGAACGTACTCATGTTACAATCAATCTCAAACTATTTTCTTCTACTATTCTTATTTCCTTCCTTGTTAGTTTTGTTATCCTTTCATATCGATTATATGAAAAAGAAAATTTAAATCGTACACCATTTAAATCTTTAGCTTGATCTGTTGTAGTAAACATGATACCTTGTCTCTCTTGCTCTCCAATATTAATAGCTTAAATTACTATAACACAAAAATCAATCTACATTGTTAATAACTTTTTGTGCTTGCACTAAAATCAATGCATATTGTTAATCCAATTGCTTTAATATTAATGTACCGTCATATATCCAATTACATCAAATCATAAATCAACATATACATTGAAATCAATGCATTTAATGCAAGCAATCAAATAAGATTAGAAAAAAACTTCTACATTGAAATCAATGCACCTAATGCAATCAATCAAATAAGATTAGAAACCAACATCTACATTGAAATCAATGCATTTACTCAAAGAAATCAAATAGGATTTGAAATCGCCATCTACACTGAAATCAATGCATTTAGCGCAAACAATCAAATAGTATTAGGAATAATGTACATTGAAATCAATGCATCTAGTGCAAGCAATCAAATGGTGATTGAGTGCAAAAGAAAATCAATGTACAAAAATCTAATATCTCAAAAATCTAAATCCCTCTCCCCCGCTAATATCTCTCTTTCCTCCTTTTTTCCTCTCTCTCTCTCTCTCCATCTTCCTTATCACTCACTCTCTCTTTCTATAGGAACCAACATCTACACTGAAATCAATGCATTTACTCAAATAAATCAAATAGGATTAGAAATTGCCATCTACACTAAAATCAATGCATTTAGTGCAAACAATCAAATAGGATTAGAAATAATCTACATTGAAATTAAGGCATCTAGTGCAAGTAATCAAATATAATTATAAATCGACATCTAAAATGAAATCAACACATTCAGTGCAAGCAATCAAATTGTATTAGAAATCACCACCTACACTGAAATCAATGCATCTAGTGCAAGTAATAAAATATCATTAGAAATAAATATCTACACTAAAATCGATGCATCTAGTGCAAATAATAAAATAGGATTAGAAATCACCATTTCCACTTATATCAATCCATCTAGTATGAGAAATATTCCTCCCTTTCTCCACCCTCCATCCATATCTATATCCCCCTCCATATATTCTTTTTTGTCTCTCTATCTCACCCCCCTAAACACACGCGCTCTCATACTCCATATATATCAATCTCTTTTTCAATCACTCCCTCTCCCCGTCTCTCTCTTCTTCCCTCTCTTCACCTTCCATCTATATCTATATCTTCCCCTTCTCTCCCTCTCCCCCATTAATATCTCTCTTTCCTCCTTTTGTCCTCTCTCCCTCTCTCTCCGTCTTCCTTATCACTCTCTCTCTCTCTCTAGAAACCAACATCTACATTGAAATCAATGCATTTACTCAAATAAATAAAATAGGATTAGAAATTTCCATCTACACTGAAATCAATGCATTTAGTGCAAACAATCAAATAGGATTAGAAATCATCTACATTGAAACCAATTCATCTAGTGCAAGTAATCAAATATAATTATAAATCGACATCTAAATTGAAATCAACAAATTTAGTGCAAGCAATCAAATTGTATTAGAAATCACCACCTACACTGAAATCAATGCATCTAGTGCAAGTAATCAAATATCATTAGAAATAAATATCTACATTAAAATCGATGCATATAGTACAAATAATCAAATAGGATTATAAATCACCATTTCCACTTATATCAATCCATCTAGTGTGAGAAATATTCTTCCCTCTCTCCACCCTCCATCCATATCTATATCCCCCTCCATATTTTCTTTTCTGTCTCTCTATCTCACCCCCCTAAACACACACACTCTCGCAATCCATATATCACAATCTCTTTGTCAATCCCCTCCTCTCCCCATCTCTCTCTTCTTCCCTCTCTTCACCTTCCATCTATATCTCTATCTTCCCCCTCTCCCTCTCTCTCCATCTTCCTTATCACTCACTCACTCTCTCTCTCTCTCCACCTTTCTCTCTCTATTTCTTTCTTCTTACCTCTCTCCTCCTCCCCCTCCAAGTCCATCTCTCTTTCCCTCCCTCTCTCCACTCTCTCACATCCTCTCTCTTCCTTCCTCTCTTTCCCTTTCTCTCCCATATCTCTCTTCCTCTCTCTCTCTCTTCACCCACCAACTTTGTTACTATATCCTTCCCTCTCTCCTTATATCTCCTTCTCCCCCCTTATCTCCATCTCTCCTTATTTTTCTCTTTATCTCAGCCCCAAAAATACATGCTCTCTCTCTGTCTCTCCCTTGTCACTCCTTCTCTCTCTCCACTTCTCACTCTGTATATTTCTTATTTCCTACATCTATCCCCCTCCAACTCCATCTCTCTTATCGATCCCTCTCTCCTCCTCTCTCTCAAGTCCTCTCTCTCGTCCTTCCTCTCTCTCTCTCTCCCCTAAATCTCTCTCTCTTCCCTGATCTCTCTCTCTCTCTCTCCAATACTCTCTCTTCCCCCATCACTCTCCTCCTCTCTCTACCTTTCTCTCCCACCTCTTTCTCTCTCTTTTCCCTCCAATCCTCTGTCTTCCCCCATATCTCTCTCTCTCTCTATCTATCTAATCCTCTCTCTACCCCCATCCCTTTCTTTCTCTCTCTCTTTCCACCCCTCTCTCTCTCCAACTACATTACTATATCCCTCCCTCTCTCCTTCTCACTTCTTCACTCCCCCTTCTTTTTCAATACATCTTACTTTGTCTCTTTATCTCACCCCTAAACATACACACACTCTCTCCATCTCTCCCTTATCACTCTCTCTCTCTATTTCTTCTTAGTTATGTAAACTAATGAACATAAATATTCGTAAATATAAAGTAGATTATAGAGTAAATATGAAAAGATGTTTTATTTACTTACCATACCTCCAGTTTATTTATATTTTTATTTATTTACCATACTCCTTTTCTTTACTATGGTATTTGGCCCATAGGTTTGTTGTATAATTAGATTTTTATTTATAATCCTATTTGATATCTTGTTATTTATTTACCTTACCTCTTTATGCCTCTTTTATATTTATTCATTTACCATACCTCTTTATATCTACTTTATATTTATTTATTTATTTATCGTACTTGTTTATACCACTTTTATATTTATTTATTTACCCAAGGTATTTGGCCCATGTATCAATATTAATTTGTTCCATGGTATTCGTCCCATAGGCTTCATCTAAATAAAAGCTCTTTTTAAAGTTTTTTTAAATATAAAGGTTATAGTTAAATATAAAGAATTTTTATTTATTTACCATACATCTAGTTTATATATTTTTTTATTTATTTACGATAGCTTTTTTTCTAAGTAAGACTAATTTATTATGTATAAAAGTACTGTTGTTAAAATCGCACCGTCGCCTGGGAAGCTCGAATCGCCTGGCTACAACAAGCAAGGCATGCAAAGTCTGGACTGCCCAAAATGGGAAACCAGTCCTTTAAACCATAACGTCTAAACCGCCCACGAGAGGGAAACCGGTTTTAAGTTTACAAAAAGCAAAATGACACCATAGCTGAAATAAGTGGACTGCTTGTACAGCAAAGCAGTATAACTAAGAAGCTTAAGATTTCTACGAGAGCAGAACAGAAAAACCTGAAAGCCAAAGCAGCTGTTATCCATGAGTAGGAGAGGGAGACTCTTCAATAATTCTGCAGGTGAACATCTCGCTTCTATCCGCCTGGCTTTCGCTGAGAGCACATCCGCCACCCGCGCGTTCTGTCTCCATGTTGGACCCGTGCTGAGGGACAAAGGAGGCAGGAGCAGCTCGAGGGGAACTGGAGCTGAGAGGGGGAGCTGGCGAAATCGAAGAGCTGGGCGGAGCTATATTAGGGACTTCTTCCCGAAGAGTAACAGTAATAAAAGATGTAAGAGTGGCATTGCAGGAAGTACAGTCAAACCTTAGCTCAGCGCGCTGAGAAGTTTGACGAATGGAGAGCCGAAGGGGACGAGGGGCAGCGGGAGGAGACTCATGAGAGGGGGGCGGAGGGGCAGAGAAAGCGACGTGAGAGAAGACAGAGCCAACCTCAAACGTAGGAGAAGGAATGGGAGGCGGGCGCTGTTGATTAAGATGCCCACGGCTGGAGCCTCTTCTGCTTCTCATGCGTTCGCGGAGGCGAGGCATGGTGACCGAATCAGAGCTGGGCTCAGCAAGACTCACAAAACAGATAGGAGGAGAATGAGAATTATGGGCGCCACTGGGCGGAACAAAGGAAGCTGGAGCAAGACCACTGTGACCACTGAGCAGATCAGCAGAGGTGGAAGCAAGATTGCCGGGTGGAGCAGAAGAAGCAGGATCAAAAACACGTCGATTACACCACGGACTGTTGGAGAAGTGGCAATTCGGAGCCGGCTCGAAACAAGCAACTATCAAACAGCGCTTCCCCGTATTAGTTTTAATACTGGCTTCAATGCTTGCAGGCGAGCAATTCGCGTGCAAAGGAGTAGGAGAGTTGTAGCCGCCCACTCCACCATTCAAACCTCTGCAGAAACAATCCATGCTGGGAATGACCGCCATATCCAGGAGCCGAATGAGCCAACCGAGATAATGAAGTCTCACGCAGGGTGGTGAGTAAAGGCTATAGTTAATGTCTGTATCGGGAGCCACATGGGCCACACCGGCGAAGTCCATAGGGAAGTGCACAATGTGCCAATTTTCCCGCCCTTTAGAGTGGATTCCGCATCCGGTGATTTATTTACCATAGCTTTGGAGTAAGTATAAATTCATTTTACAAATATTTAATTAAAATAAATATTAAAAGATTTTGGATTTTGATTATTTGTGTTGAATTAACTCTTTTCCTTTATTTTAGGAAATGGTATTGACTTTAGTAAAGAGTAAAGATGTTTAAAATTTTACTTAATTTGGAAATTCAATGTGGTATTTTTTTTTGTTAAAGGTAAATTTATGATCCATTCAAATTCACGTATATAATTTACTATCCATTCAAATTATATAAATAATACATAATTGTATTAGAAATTGATATATGTTCTAGCACAATGTGATTTATTTATTTATTTTTTAATTTAAAACTTAAGCCGACATTTTGTATGAGGACGTGACCCACCTGACATCGGGGTCATATTGGGCTGTAGATGCGCCTCTCGACGCAATCATATATGGGATGGTTTGGGCCAGCATGATTCATAACGTTAGAGGAAAGATCTTTGGAGATCCAATTTTCTTCTTGCCACTTGGAGGCAACAATTTTGTAGCCCAAGAGCAGCAGATAATCTACACTTATCATAAGTGGAGAGGAGGAAAGCGTGGGGTAGGCTATTTTGTCTACCATGACCATATTTTCACCCCACCTACTTTGCATGAGCCAAAGGTGGAGGAGGATTTTCAGGAGTTGCCATGTTGGGAGGAAACTCATTTTGTATGGATGATTGCTTGGGGATGGAGAATCCACATGGGAATGATGTTTCCTAATACATTATAGATCCCACACCTCAAAAGGACCTTTTGATAGCACCTTATTTCCTTCTTGAGTACTCTACTTGTTCATGATGATAGCTATTTAGCTAACTTGCATGCTTGGGAGGGGCAATATGGAGAGTTATTGATGAGACAACATCTCATTCCTTGGAGGAGTTTATCATATGTGGATGCTACAGAAAGAGGAGGGGAGACTTATCAGTTCTATCCTTGCAGTTGCTTGAGGACAAGCAACATTTGGGAGGGGAGGACTGTAATATTCCAAATCTAGCATGCAGCTAATTGGAATATCGAGTTTTTTCTTTTACACCTAGGAGATGAATAAATGGGTAAGGAGGCCCATACATTTCATAAATATGAATAAAATCCCTCATAATGTGAAAAGGGATCATCATAGGAGCTGGATTTCACGCCCTCATGTGTGAAACGGGGCATTTTCATGTGGAGAAGGTCAAGTTTGACCAAGTCAACAGCGCTAGGATAAGAGGTGGAGATCATCCTTGGAGATAGTGCAGAGATAGTGGGAAGAAGATTCCTTAGCGGAGGAAACCCTAATGAGTGGGACCCAAGGTGAGAGGGCTTCCATTTGTATAAAAGGAGGGCAAGACAACCATAGCAAGACATGTTATGGATTATTGATTTTATGGTCTGGTTAGACTATTGTGCATTCTCTTACAATTTATCAGAGTTGTTGTGCTTCTTATCACAAGGAATTAATGTTTAGGAATTCCTTCTCCTTTAAGAGAGGCCTCTTGAAGGATCTTGTACTTCATTTCTCCACATCCAGGCTCAAGGCCAAGCCACCTCCTTTAGCTACAATGTTATTTCTACTGAAGTATAACATTGTGTTGGAGGGTGTTGCAGTGGAGGGTTCACAACACCACTTCCATATCTTATTTTTCAGAGGAGGAAGCTTTCCTTCCTTTGGGAGATTATTAAGGAAGCATTTGGAGCACATATCAGATCTTGGCACTTGGCCAATACAATTTCTATCTCCTACAATGCAATCCCTCTCATTAACTGCATTATTTCAGAGAGCATTTGCAGTGAGGGGTTCATTTCTTGATTGGAGGGTGAGATATTTAGTGGTAGGATCAGCCTTTCACTTGGGATATTCATTGGAGGAGGTATACTTATTCAGCTATGGCATCATCTTCTTCAACTACATCTCCATCTAGTTCTGATTTATACTGCTACTCACCTAGGACTCGCAACTCCAAATTTTTGCCATTTTGCATATTTCAAAGAAACTTTTCTGATGTTATCTTGAAATTTAGTCTGGGAGTCTATGTTTGGGAGTCTAGATCTTCACTCCCAAAATTTTTTTGGCCCTATATTTTTATATTTGTGTATTGACACCTCCCAGCAGAAGTATCTCTAATAAAACTGCACTATCATAGTTTTAAGCATTTTCCTATGTAGCAGCGATCTTATGTTTTATGTACATGTTTCTTGAGGTTGATTTTTCCTATCTTGAGTGATTCTTTCCTCAAGATATTGTAAAAATTTGATGCTATGATATTAATATGATGGCTATTTGGATCTTCTGGCATTTTATGTGTTGATGTATCACTGCTCTTTTATTATTGTGTTCATGTATTGTTGCATTCCCATTTTGGGATATTACATATCAAGGTGGGTGAGCATGTGGAGGTCGGATAGGATCTACCACCATCCCACCTATTAGTGCCTATTTTTCCATTAATGCACCCCCATCTGGGATTTTTAAAGTAATATATTATTTGAATTTATTTATGTATTTGAAATTTGAAAATATTTCAACAACTAAATCTAAAATAAATCCAACAATGTCTTAAAAAAATATAAAAATAATTTCTAAAATAAATCTCAATCTATAAAAAAATGTATAGAAATAATTTCCAAAATAAATTTAACTAAATATTAAAAAATAAATAAATCTAACTAAGTGTGAAGTCTCACTAGCACAATTAGTTGAGGATGGGCTTGTTGGCAAGGCTACCCAAGATCAAATTATCTCACTGAGGTGGTTGTGCTTTGTGCTAAAAATTCAATCATTAGATTTCTCAAGCCACAAGTCAAACCTAAAAAATCACAAACAACTTTATATATATATATATATATATATATACTAAATTAAATTAAAAAGTGATAAGAAATGCCTAATATTGCACTATGCAACTTACGAATATCTAGAATATGCCATGTTTATGAAATTTATAATCAAATGAAATAAAATATACGAAAATAGAAAAATTACAATATTGAGTTGGTTTGTAATACATGCAACAATACACTTGAATTTAACTGGATTGTATTCCATGACATCCAAAACTCAAACCACCTTATACGAGTCAGAGGAGACTATGTTAATCGAAAAGTGCTATGCAATTGGGAAAATTTTGGTAGAAGGCACAACAACTACCACAAGTCATATAGAAAGAAAGAATAAAGAAAGTATTTTTAATGTCCACGAGGCTAAAAATAGCCTATGGGACAGATTGCTTCTCTACCTGGCTCTTGTATTTGGCCCTTTTCTTGTGCAGTTTTACAATAACTGCTCCCAGCCTTTCGACAAAATCTTCGCTGAATAGATTATCCCAAGAACTAGCTATCAGAATACCTGCATAATTTTCCCTACTGTCTTTGAAGGCCTCACACTCTAAAATGAAATGTTTTTCTGTTTCCACTTTTTCGGAGGAGCAAAAAATACATACTCTTTCCTCCCACATTTCTTTTGGCCTTTTCCAATGCCCCGTTTCACAACGGAGTTGATGAGAATTAGTCCTTAATTGAGAAATAATAATTTTATATCTCCAAGAAAAATTAGCCCCTATGTACGCCTTTTTTTGACGGTTATGCATGGGGTTAAACTATTCAATGTAGTACTTCTTATTTCTCCCTATCTCTTTCTCCCAAGTACGTTTGTGGAACTTATCCATAATAAATTTTTTTATCTCTTTACTATTTGTAGGACACATGCTCAAGCAAATACCCCATTTACTAAACCATTTTTTATTTTTCCGCATCCAAGTCTTCTTTATTTTGCACAATCTATCACTAAACACAACCTTAGGCCATCTACCATCTTCCATTTGCTCAATTTTTTTCAAATACCTTATGTCTTGCACCATAGAAATTTCTTCAATAGGAGCAGGCCCTGTTTCACTTAACAAGATAGCATAAGGATATGAACTTTTAATTTTGAATTTGTTTGCAATCAAATGCTTCTGAATTTTCTCAATTTTTTTCCACTGCATCTCGGTTGTGCTGTTGGCCCACAATTCACAACTTTAGAGAATCACCGAAATCACTAGAAGCCCAAAAAGAGTTAGAGTGGTTTTCTAGTCCCACAACTCTGCCTCTCTACACTTGTTTTGAAGAGCATAAAATGATTTCCAACCCCCTAAAGTTATTTTCTTTCTACAACCATCCCAACTTAAATTTTTGTTGAAGTCAATTCCAAGGTATTTGTAGTTTGCAACTTCTTCCAGAATGTTTCCTTCAAAGTAGAACTTATGCTAGTTATGCTTTCTTTTGTTAGAGAAAACCACTACTTTGGTTTTTCTAATATTGACTTGCATCCCCACCCTTCTACAAAAATTCTCAAGGGAACACAAGTGCTCTTTCAAACCAAGAGCCGATTTAGCAATCAATATAAGGTCATCCGCGTACAAAATAAGCCTTATAACAAACTTGCCCAAATGGATACCGTCACCCCCTTGCAAATTTAGCCACTCTTCAAGCTTGTCAATATATAACCAGAAAGGGTAGGAGATAATGGGAAACCTTGCTTGACCCCGATTTCGCTTCTAAAACTTTCAGAAATGCCTGATGAAGTTCTAATTTTTACTTTCACCTCTTCATACAGTCTATGCATAATTTCTCTCAAATGCCTGGGAACCTAGAGTTCCTCCATTCTACCCAAAGCTTATCCCTAAGAACCATGTCAAAGGATTTTCTGAAATCAACAAAGCAACATAAAACTTCCTCCTTTTTTTCCCAAAATTTTTCAATAATGTGCCTTAAAGTTATACAATGATCAAATACGAAATGTTTATGTCTAAAACCTACTTTCCCTTTAGAACATTTTTCTCTTTCTTCTGCCCACTTGCTGATTTTCTTTTCTAACATGATTCCAAATAACTTTGCAAAAAAGGGGTTTATCATTATGGTTCTATAATTGGAGGGATTATTGATGTCACCACTCTTGAAAAGAGGTATTGCCATACTAGTTGTCCAATCTGTAGGGAACCCCTGCTGTATGATGTTGTTGAAAATTTTTGTGATGTGAGGTGAAAGAATTTTTAAGCCCCACTTTAGATACTATGCTTGGATTTCATCTAAGTCTTTTTCTTTTCCATTGCCTAACTTCTTGATACCCATCTCTACCTCTTGCACCGTGAAGAGTTTTTTGTTTGTGTTGACCAAGGGAGGAGGCTCAACCTTGGGATCTTGCTCATAAAGTTTTCTTGCATAGTCGAACCATTTAGAAGTTGTAATGTTGTTTTCAGTTTGCACCTTCTTCGGTTGGAGCTCCTTCCAAAATAATTTGGGGTTATTTTTCCCAAGGAAGATTAGTTCTTCTCTCCTCGAAACCATGAAATCAACCTTTTTCTTTCTTACTATCTGCTTGTAAGCTTTGAGCTTTATGTTATCTGTGTCTGATTCCTTCCACCTTCTCCTTGCCTTTTTTCATTCCTCATCAAACCAAGCATTAATCGAAAAGCAATTTGTTTTAGACTTCTTCATTTTTCTCTTTTGCACTCAACAAGTGCGCTTTGAATTAAATGTGTTAATATGTGACTATGAGGGCCATGAAATGAGATTTCCTCCTTCTTGAAGAGCCTCTATAGCATTATTTTGAAGGTATTACAATTCTTTGGAGTCAAAAGAATTCTTCCCTTTTGGGGAATTTTTTGAACACACTGAATTTTTGAACCTAATTGCTTCTTTCTGGTCCAAGAGAAACTTAAATAAATTAGCTTGTGATTTGATTTTAAGTCCCAAATTTGACCTCCAATCAACACTTCCTCCATTTTCTCAAAAATACTATGCAAGAAAATTACATAATCTACTACACTTGCTCCATTGTAAGTATTGCAAGTGAAATTATCGGACTTTTCCCATCTAGTCAAACCATTACAAATGACTAAATCGAAAACCCCACATAGCGTAAGCAATTGTTATCCAAAGAGATTGCATCCTTTATCCTCTTAAATTCATTCCCACTGATGACTGCTCTCTTCTGTAAGCCAGATAGGTTCACAGTCTTCTTTACAACAAAGAATTCTAGCTTGTTCACCTGCAGTTCTAGCATTGAAATCCCCCACTATGAGGACTTCACCTAGCTGAGAATATATTGCAACATCTATTTTTAGGGCTGCAAAGGGATCTTTGTGGTCAAGCCCTCTACTTTTGTATATTTTTGAAACTTGCAGCACAAAATAGCATGCTACAATTCTGATGTGATTTCCATTTTCTAATATTTTAAGCCAAAAAAATTGCTTATTTGGGTATTGTTTTTCTAGCTGAATGAAGTGAGCTTCTATCTTACTAATACCATGATAACCCATGCCATTTTCCATTCCCTTCCACGTTTTTCCACACTGCTATCTTCCAATACCCTTCAAACAAATGTGTCTTGCACCCTTCATGCTCATGTGTTTCTATGAGGCAAATTATGTCTCTACCTTCCGCAATAGGCCCTAACCCCAGGTCCTCGTCTCCATGGATAACCCCTGTTGTTCCAACAAAAAAATATTAAGGAAACATGGGTATGACTTGATTGCTATTTGTTTTGACATGCAAGACTCATAGTTGAGCCTTTGTCCCTGCTTACCCATACTAACCTTGCTTCCTCATTTCTTACTGAAGAGTTTGCTGCCTCTTCCTTGTTATCGTTTTTATACCTTGTTTTTGAAGGAGGTCCAAATTGTGTTATCACAGATTTACCTTTATAAATCCATGCTATTTTTCCCTCATCTCTTGCTTCCCTAATATTTTTCATTTTGTCCCTCCTTTCGTCTTGTTGTCTTATAGTTAAATCTTCTTCTAAAAAAAACCAAGAACCCCTCAAGAGCTGCTTCTTGCTTATAATGATATCTTTATCACGTAAGTTGGCCATGATGACTTTTATGGGCCTGGATCTCTCACCGTTAAGCTTACCTACTCTCCATGCTTGACATATTTTTCCTTTCCATTGGAGCTTGTCTTTCAAGAAATCCCTTGTAAGGTCAAGGGTACATTCATTTTTCCCATAATATTTCACCCCTTTAACAATTATGTTTGTTGCTCTATCTTGTCTTTCCTTGATTTCTATATCTTGCATGTTTTCAACTTGAATTTTTGTTTCTCCTTCCCTCTTAGCAGAATTGCTAATAACTTGAGCCCAGGTTTTGGAGAGTTTTGCGGAATCTCCTTTCCTCTCTTCTCTTGATGTATCTTCATTGTTGTCTATTTGGGAAACTGCTTTCCCCCTTATCCTGGTATGGTTTCGAATTCATCACCTATGTATCCACTATGAATTTCTTCATGTTTTTAACCTTCACTTTCATGCATTGCAGTTATATTTTCCCTATTCAGAGAGCTTCCTGTAGCAATGAAACTTGCTCCTTCAGAACTTTGTTGCTTTCTGCTAAAGCCTAGTTTTCAGCTGTTATATGGATTGTACAATCTCTTTCCAGCTCTTTAGCTTCTACTACTTCCAACCTCTCTTTTACATTTAACATATCTTTCACATAAAGATCAGATGACCAAGTGAGAGGTGTGGATGTGGGACTATATAAGGAATAATCCTCAATGACTTTTCCTTTTCCTTTGTACTTGTTGCCACATGCTTGCAAAGAGGACTTGTTTGAATGTTGTTTCTTGTGAGGAGTACTTTCCCTTTGAGACCTTTTTTTCCTTGTATGCTCCCATTTTAGACGAGCTAGTCTTTGTTTTAAAATGCCCCAATATTGTTTGGCATTGACCCAAACCCACTTCCCAGTTTTGGTTGATGAGGCAATTTTCACTTGCCCTATATCATTTGTTTCCACGATTTCTAAAGTTTCTTGTCCCATTATCATGATGATATTAAGGGAAATAAAAGTCTCTGCCCAAAACTGACCCTCTGTTTTATTCTTAACCCTTTAATATCTGTTGGTCTGACCACTGAAAAATTGTTGCTCTGCCCAGTGTCCCTATCCTCCGTGCTTCTCTATCCACTGTCTGCTATTGTCTCCTATGCTGATTTTCTGGTGCTCTGAAGAACCTCTCTCTCAAACTGTCTCTGAAGAACCTCTCTCAAACTTGCAACCATGAAGGAAATCCAAAAAAATCTCCATTTAATCGTGCGCTGAATGGATTTACAGGTCCTCTTTTTCAATAGCGAATGAAGAAACTTCACGAGAATACCCAATCGACCATTGACGTCGTGCTCGTGTTCCCCAAAATCTAATCAAAATTGTTTAGCTATGACTCAAGAGAAAACATAGATTGCTAGGGTACAATGTTTCCTGTAATTATGGGTTGGTGATTTTGTTGTTTCTGCAGAACCTTGTGGCAGGTAGATAGGTGTAGGTCACTGTGAAACCCAATATACTCAAACTATATAAATACAGACACTACCAAGTGATTAACCGAAGAAATTTCTTCATTTTATTACATGTTCTAATTACTTTTAGAGGCATGTTATATAATATGGAGATGTATAATTTCTTTGTGTAATTTTAAGTTGACATTCATTTAAAATACAAATAAAACGTTGTTAGCTATAATAAAAAATAAATATAAATAAATATGTTTTGTTCAATAATTTTGTTGGTATTATACTTGTTTCCTAGTTGATATATAAACTAGTATTTTATTTTAAAAGATATATATTAAGTAGATGTTAAGTATGAAAATAATTATATATTTTTCTTATACTAAGTTGTAGAATAAGTATTTAGATTGAATTTCAAGTGATGAAATTAAAATTATTTTAATTAAAAGTAATTCATAACATCTCCCTTTACTCACTATAAATAAAAAATATAAATATATTCATATTTATATACTTATACATATTCTTATACTTATACTTATATTTATATTTTGCAATGCCATAGTCATATTTTCTATAATAAATGAGACCTATACATGTCCCATCCATCATGCCCAGTTAAATTAGTGATTGTGTGTGTATATATATATTTTTTCCAGGGAAAAATTGAACTTTTTATAAACCGAGTCACAAAAAGTTACATAGTATATCCTGCAGCATTCCATATGATATCATCGCCCTAAGGTAGGGTCGAGACCATAATAAAATTTTTAGTTGATATTTTAGCGAAGAAAACAGAGCATAAGCCATGGCTACAAAAGTGGTTCCCCAAAGTAGAAAGACACATGGAAGCCCATGAGATTAGCAAAAAAATAGAAACAACCATCATAAATGATGCATCCTTAACACCTTTACTGGGCCTTAAGTAAGAGAAACACCCAGACAGGGGAAACAATAGACCTCTCTGAAAAGAAAAAAACCCCATAAAAATGTCATAAATATGTCTGAACTGTCAAAAGTAGTATCAATAGAAAGAGAGACAAAATACTGTCATAAATAATTACAAATATAGATTCCTATTTAAGAGTTTTGAGAGAAAAATATGTACAAAAATCTCTAAGAGATATAACATGACTAGAGAAAAAGTAAAAGAACAATATATAGATTTTGTTTAATAGGGTCTGGTGTTCGACACACGAAAAATCAGGACCTCTTTCTCTTTTATGGCCCACATGCCCGAAGTAAGTTGTAAAATGAATTTAGACATAAGTTCAGCCTCTTGGTTCCATTCTCCACAGTAAACCAAGAGTTTTTATGACAGAGAAGTAAAAAATGAAGCCTGAGCACTTGAATGCACACCCACGAAAAAAACAAGTTGTAAAGGATTTTCGTAGCCGTATAGAAGAAAGGAATCAAAGAAAACTTCAGACCATCCATGAAAACAAGACTTCCAGCTCTTGAAACATGAGAAACTCGGTAAAAAAATCCAAAGTAAGGTTAAAATTCTGTGAGCATAACACATAGTAGGTAACACAAACCCGTTGATAGCGAAGTGGTGTCCCACATCCCTGCCAACCGAGTCTGTTCCGATAAGCCTTCTGCGTATGTCCCCATGCAGCCCACCATGCGTAGTAGCACTATCTCACCGCATATTCCACCACTAAGGAGACAACAAGTTTACACCGGGGATAGTTTCGTTTGTCGGTTCTCGGAAGTATGCCATGAAGAACATAGGTCACTAGGGTTTAGATGCCTAGGGTTTCAGAGTAGATCCATCACCCATAAAAGTTCTAGGTACCGACTATAAAAATTGTATGATAGTATAGTGTGTGTGTGTGTGTGTGTGTGTGTGTATATATACACACACACACACACATGTATATATATGTGTGTGTGTGTGTGTGTATATATATATATATATATATATATATATATGTGGATCTTTCCCAAGAGAGTTTCCTTTATTTTGTTTTTGTGTGTTATAATATAACTAATATGAGCACGTGATCGGAATTTGGATTGGGGGCAAAAATTTGCCAAAAATTCAAAGCGCTCAAAATTGCACCAAACTATAATGACCATATTGGGCCCGTCACCAGGAATTCGGTGCACTTCGTTTCACTCAAAACAGAGTTCGTATGTGAAAGTTAGAACTTGTTGATCGCCGTGTCAAACAAGTGAATTTAAAAAAAAGGGTCAAACAGAGTCAAAGGTCAAAATTTGGGTATTTATCCAGCCCAATGATAGGATGAAAAGTGTCAATTTATAAGTGGCCCGAATTTCTGGGTACATGGCACAATTTTATTGGTTTTTGAATGATCCACTTGGGAGCTAACACGTGGCTAACTTGGAGGTGCCACGTGCCCCCCCACCCCCTCCAAGGCCGAATTTGGTAAGGTTCATGGTTGAAACTTAAATTTATAAATGGAAAAACTTTTTTTATTATATGGCTAGGAAAAGGTTGAGGTCGAACCCAAAACCTCCCCCAAATAAGTGTCACACCTTATCATTTACTCTACACAACAGTCCTTATAAAGTATTGTGCGCGGTATATATTTAAAGTTGAATATTCGGCATGGTGGGGGTAGGGCGGGGGCCAGCCCCCACCCATAGAACCTAGTGCAAAGACCATGGTAGAGAACCCAATAATAATGGCAGAGGTTTAATGTTTTAAATGCAGGTTATTAACCCTTAAACATTGGTTAGCGTAATCACATTTTTTAATGAGGATTTAATTAAGCCACCATTATCACGTTTAGCTGTAGTTAAAATATACTTAACATTAATTAAAATCCAGTTTAATACGACAGAGAAAAATGCGGAGCCCCCAAATCCAGCGCTACCTCCAAAATTAGCGGTCTTAACTGGAGTTTCTCCATATTTAGTGGAGTTTTCCTAGGGAAAAATGAATGAACCATAAATTTGGCATTTTTGAGGAGACATTCATAGATGATTTCGATGCTTTGAGCATGATGGTACAAGTTGCAGAGGCATTGGAGCACTTCTGTAAATGATTTTTCCACTATGAATATTAAAGAAGTTTGGGGCCACCAGGAGAGGAGGCCATGCCTAGATCAGCTGAAGACCATTTGAAAAGCTTGAAGAGTCTATTTTTAGGTTTTTGGGTCTTCTAAATCCAATGGAGCAAGTTTCAAAGACATTGGAGCAAATTAGGTGCATGTAATAAGAGAATTTACCATTAATCCAAAGAGGGCCTAGCCAGTTGAAGCAGGTCCATGGAGATGTAGCTCAAGGGGGGTGAAATCCATTATCAACTATGGTGTAATGTTTTTGTTTTTCTTTATTTCTCTACAATTTACTTGTTGTACATGTGTTTTTAACAACTAATTAACTCACAAATCGCTCATAAAAGACACAAAAATTGCCACATAAACCCTCACATAACTGGTTAATTTGAGATGATCCTAAACACATTTTTTTTAATGCTGATGAGGGAGCTAGCACAAAAAAACTATTTTTCCCATATTTAGATCAAGTTGGTATTAGAGCACAGTTTAGCTCATTTTAGCCAAGTTTATTTGGAGAATTAGCTATTGGTTTTGTAATTGTGCAAGGAGAATTTAACAATGTGAAAGTTTATGTGTGTGAAGAGAAGGTCAAGATTGAGAGCTCAATTCTCAAATCACAACAAAGAAGCTTTTTATGAATTACAAGTGTTATGGAAGCTTCATCAAGCATGGTTTCTAATCAATCTTTCTTAGAAAAAATCTTTGATAAAGATATGGTGAAAAATATTTACATCATGAATGATATGGTGCAAGAGATGTACGAAGATAAGAGGGAGAGCATTATACTCCAAGAGCAGTTGATTTCCATGAAGGAGGAGAAGCAAGAGCTTCTTGAAAATATGAATGAGATGGAGTCTCAAATCCATATTGCAAATGAAAACGTAGCAAGGATGCATGAGATGGAGACTCAACTCCATGATGCCAAGGAAAACTTAGCCAAGCATGTGCTTGAAAAAGAGGTATGCAATTCAAGTTTATCTTATGATTCATCTAAAGATGAATGTGTAGGTTCTTTTGAAAGACACACTAGAGGAATAAAGTCCAAATTATTGATGAAAATGGGATATGAAGGTAAAGGGTTAGGCAAACATGCACAAGGCATAGTTGAGCCAATTTTTGTTGAGGAAAGGCCTAGGTATTTGGGTCTTGGTTATGGACAACATGATGGAGAATGATCCAAAGCCAAGGAGGCACATGAATGTGTTCCAAGAAGGAATTTCATTGCATGTTCATTACCTCTAGCTTGTGAAGTTTGTGTTCATGAGAAATGTAAAATTTTTACACCCACTTTGCAAGAAGGTGCTCATAAGAATGAAACTAATGAGAATGCCAAACAAGAGGATGTTGAAAACTCTAAGTCATTGAAGCCATTGTTGGTATTCCAAAGAGATCCACTACCTCATCAATTTCGCCTCCTCAAGAAGGTGACAAAGGTGAATGTACAAGATGTTGGAAGAAGATAACCATACAAAGGAAACTTTCAAGGAAAAGGAGGCAGAAAGCCAAAGGTCCATTGGACAATGAAAACCATGTTGAAAAGAAGATGAAATTTTTTTGCACTCATTGCCATAAGTAGGGTCATATTATAGAAAAGTATTGGACTTTGTATCCAACAAGTCATCCAGGACATTTGAAGAAAGTGGAAAGAGATATTGACAAGAATGGAAAAGAGGATTCCATAATTAATGTGGGTTAGGATGATTCACATGATGAAGTGCAGCTGAAAGAAGCGCCATTGAAATGGTTTGGTAAGAGATGGTTAGATTTCTTATCCAATTAAGCATATTTCATTTCTTTTGATGATTGATGCATTTCTATGCCAATTGAAAGTATGTTACATGTTTATGCCAGGAAGGTGTTTGAAAGTAGAGGAGTATGTTGACTCACTTTGTTTATCATGTATGTATGTCAACTTGAGAGTGTTGATCATTTTCACATGCATGAGTATCGACTAGTTTTTGATCGATGGTTTGTACACCAAGATGTAAGAGTACATGGCAATGTTCACATGATGTGACATTTTTTGCTTTGAAGGAGCCAAAGAATATGTAGTCAAGTTATGTTTCTTGCATGTTGTGCTTTTCAGATTGATGGTTGTGTTGTGACAAGATGTCACAAGATTTTGGGAAGGTCCACTCTTGAGTGAGAGGCTCATGATTAGCATTCATTCTCATGGCATGAACAACATGTCAACACTAGAGGATGATGGACAAGAGGGACAATATGCCAAAAATTTTGTAGCCAAAACAATAGCCATTGTAGATAATTTGATGTGTTGAGCCAAGAAGCAAAAGGGATGGCGAATGAATTCTTCCATATGTGGAATTTGGTACCATGGAGGTAAAAGAATGGTCATTTCTTTTCTTATGATTATTGATGTTGGAACTCATTTTTGTAGTTCACTCAGATGGGCTTAACTTGGAAAAGTGGTTTCCAGTGAGAAGCTTACATCAAATACATGTTTGTGAAAAGGAGGAACATGATTCTCTATGGTAAGGCCATCAATTATTTTTCCAAGCACTGAGGGATCGCTTTGGTACAACAAGGTGTTTTATCAATCAGCATCAAAAGGAGGACATTGGTTGAAGTGCCAAGAAATTTGCAAGGCAAGGCATGTCAGTGAACCCAAGTGGTTTTCATGGAGAAGTAGAATCATGTTTATAGAACTTGGGAAAGAGAAGAGTGTTCATCTCTTATCAGATAACCATGTTTTGTGGGTCCAAAAGCCTGTTAGTGGGAAGGAGTGATCAAAATCTGGATCGGGGGAAAAATTTTGCCAAAAATTTAAAGTGCTCAAAATCACTCTAAACCATAACTATTGAATCAGGCACGTAGCCAAGAATCTGGTGCACTTCGTTTCACTCAAAACGGAGTTTGTATCTGAAAGTTAGAGCCTACTAATCGTCGTGTCAAACAGGGTCAAAGGTCAAAATTTAGGTATTTCTCTGGCCCAATGATAGGATGAAAAGTGTCAATTTCTAAGTGGCCCAAATTTCTGGGTATATGGAACAACTTTATTGGTTTTTGAATGAGCCAATTGGGAGCTGACATGTGGCAAGCTCATAGGCCGACACGTGCCCCCCCCCCCCCGACAAGGCCGAATTTGGTAAGGTTCATGGTTGAATTTGCCCTTTTTTGAGAAAAAACTTTCATTTTTTTTGGTTCTTCAACTTTCTGCAAACTATAACAATTTTTTTGTTTAGAATTTCATTTTGCGATAAAAATAAAAGTTGTCAGAAATTTTGTTAGCTTTCTATTACTTATTTTTGAATTTTTTTTATGCAGATTTGATATGTCAACTTAGCGTTTCTTTGAGTGTGTGTTTCTTAACAATCAAAGGATTCATAAGAAGTCATGTTAATATGCAATGTTGTATTCATTGAAAATTTGTGTTTTTGAGAAACAAAATGTGTTACAACAATCTAGACAGAGTCTACTTCGGTTTCGTCATATTTACAAAGCCAATGGATGCATATCATAATTACTAGAATTTTTTGAACTGGTCTAATATGAAAAAACTGCATATTTTGGATATGTTTCGCGACACAACAAATTTCTTAACATATAAGTTATAAACTAAAAATCTAAAAGCTACCCATTAGAGATGATAGACCAATGTAATGCCCCATAATTTTTTCAATTTTGTTTACAATGTATTTTAGGAGATACCGAATTTTGATTTCACTGAATCACAATGACCCTCAGAAATTGTTTGCACCCATTTTATTAGAAAATTAATTAAATTAGTAAACGTTTATGAAATTCCATAAATTTTATATTTCCTGAAAGTAGATTCAATTCTGAAAATGCTTGTCTTGGTTCCGATAGTTAATTCAGATTGTTTCATGGAGTTTAATCAGTCCAAAGTTGTAGAAACATCAAGCTGCGTAATTGGTGAAGCGTTAGTTCGGCCGAAATTTGATTAAAAGTTTGGCTGAACTATTTTTTGCACCGATGGCCCGTTAAGTGTAATGACTTAATAGTTCAGCCAAACTCTTAATCAAAGTTTGGCCAAACTTTTAATCAAATTTCGGCCGAACTTTAATCTAATTTTCCGTCAGCTAGAAAATTTCACAACGCCCCTCCTAAAACACATTTCGTGGCAATATAAATTGCCGCGAAATCATTCATAATTTTCGCACATTTTGCACATTTGGTCTGATTTTATAAAGGTCTTGGTTTGGGTTTAAAGAATTTTCTTGGAGGTTTGGGTTTAATGGAATTTCTTGGAGGCGGACTAATTTTGCAAAGAAATGTTTTGGGTTTAAGGAATTTTCTTGGAGGACATTTCTTGGAGACAGTTTGATTTTTCAAAAAATTGTTTTGGGTTTAAGGAATTTTCTTGGACGTACATTTAAAGGACATTTCTTGGAGGTATGTAATACATTTTTTGGGATGATTTTTGTTCATTATTTTTTTAAAGTATGGATTTGTGCTTGGTTTCGAATTCTTGGAGACGGTCTGATTTTGCAAAGAATTGTTTTGGGTTTAAAAAAATTTCTTGGAGGCGGCCTGATTTTGCAAAGAATTGTTTTGGGTTTAAGGAATTTTCTTGAACGTACATTCAAAGGACATTTCTTGGAGGTATGTAATACATTTTTTTGGATGTTTTTTGTGCTTCAAATTTTTTGAAAGTATGGAGTTGGACTTAATTTCGAAAAGACATTTTCTGGAAGTATTTTTTAAAGTGACGTTTTTTTTTCAAGTTGGAGGCATTTTTTGAAGTGACATTTTTTTAGAGTATGTGTTTTGAATTGAAGTAAATATTTTGAGCTTTGTTTCATTTTTATAACACATTTTTTTCTCAATTTTTTTAAAGTGTTTTGGATTGGAGTATATATTTTTTGCAAAAAATTTAAAATGATTTTTTTTTTTTTAAATTAAATCTTTTGTGATGCTTTTTCTAATTGAGTTATTGTCTAATTTTTTGAACTTCATACTCTATTATCATGGGAAATCGAAGGACTTGTGCGAGAAAATATGATCGAAAAAGAGACCCTGAGGAACATAGAGAAGAGACGAGACAATCTCGCAAAAGAAAGATAGAAGCCCTCTCAAATATTGAAGGGGAAAATCAACCTCAAGTAGAAATTGAAGCAAGTATGTAAATGTAAATATTATGATCTATTGATATATTTAAAATTTTCCTAGTGTAAAATGTGAAGCTTAATTTTTATTTGATGAACTAATTTGAATTTAAATATTTTGTTTAATGTAAACAGACAGAGATATTCCTCAAAACATTGATGATGAGATACAAAATTTTGAAAGAGAAAGAGAAAGAGGTGTTGAACCAATGATTGAAGATGGTGAAAATATTGAAAGAAATTCAAATGAAGAAATTGAATCACAAGGTATATATATATATATATATATATATATATATATTGAACACATGCACGTATTATTGAAATTATACATATATTTATTAATTTAGTTATTTATTGAATATGTAAACTTATTATGTACTATTTATTCGAATATGTACAGATGAAATTAATGTCAATGATGAGATGTTAGAAAATGTTGACAGTCACACATATGGAGATAAAAAACCTGACCATTATATACGATATCGTGTTAACCGCATTTTTGAAACGTATTTCATAAAGGAGCAGGTGACAGTTCAAGCTCAAATGTTGAAAGGTCTCCTATCATTAAGGAAATTAAAAGAAGCTACGACACTACTGGGTATTCGAAAATCAACCAAAGATAAAAAAATGAAGGAAGATGTGATACAAAATATAAGTAGTGCTATAAATTCAATTAAGAGATCTAGAGAGAAAAATGTTTCAATTGTACGTAGAGGAATACATATGGCAATGGTTTCATCAAGTAATAAAGAGAATCGTTTGGTAACATCTATGGCACAAACATTAGGAACCTTACGAAAAGCTTTGCACAAACATCAGAAATTTCGGCTGCAAGTAGATGTAAATGATGAACTTGCTTGTTGGAGAGCTATTTGTAGGCAACCATACAAAGATAGACTTGGAGAAAATGTTAAAAAAATAATATATGAATATTGGAAGAACAATTCGCGTGCTTCGCCAACTGCAAGGCATGTGATGCGAAGAAGAATAGCACAGAATCAGTGCGAAGAACATGAAAAATATTTCTTGGAAACCACTCAGATAGAGTTATTCAACAAGTTCAAAGAAGATAATCGTCAAATTCATGTTTCAATCAGTGCTTTTGTTCAACAAAAACCATGGTATGTAAAACTTATCGCCGTACGCGACACTTGTTGTTGCCATTATCATGTGGAATTTGAGTTATATTATGACACATTCCTTGATTTTGGTAGAACATTATGGAAGGATTCACCTCCTCCTTCCACTATCCGTGATTTCATATTTCAAATTCTATGTGAAAGATAAAGCGAAGAACTATTTTACAAAAAGAAATGTGTTGGTGGTGAAAAATGTGATGATTGTGGAAATTTGACTAAATTTCAAAACAAATATCATAATAATATAAATGATCAATCATTTTACAACATGAAAGTGAAATGGAAGAGATATGAATATATCGATACATTGATTCAAGGTGCAAATAGTGTTAAAAGAATTGAATTAATAGAAGACGAAATTTTTGTGATAGGATTTTTGAGAAAGTTTGAGGCATAAATTTACAAATACACCAAGCATTCCCATAGAGCTCGATGGCAAGACTTGCAATTCAAAAAATCTCGTGAAGTTTTTCCACCAGGGACCATTTTGTTAGTGATTGATTTTTCAGAAAACTACACATTTGTTCCACAAAAAGAAATTCAGAGTGAATACTATCATTCTGACCAAGTCTACATGCTCATCCATATTCTATATAGACATGCTGAACAAAATGTCGATCATATAGAAATCACGAGTGAAAATAGACATATCATTAAAGAATATCACTTTTATATCAGTGACGATTGTACACATGATACATATTTTGTACAACATTGTTTTGGAATAACATTCAATGAACATTGGATATGGTCATATGGATGCACAGGTCAATTCAAATCTGCACAATCATTCTTTTGGTTGTGTTGTCTTCATAAGAAAACCCGCATTAAACATTGTTGGAATTTCTTTGAGACTGGCCATGGAAAAGGAGAACATGATGGTGCAGGAGCATGCATAAAATGTGCACTTCGAAGATATCAAATTAACCCCTCTGCAAGCCGACTTGTGAACGCTAAAGAAGTTGTTCAATGGTGCATCACTACTCTAAGCCATGAGTCTAACCCATCAAGGGAAGTGGGAAGGTACATTCAATTTAATTTTTATTGGAAATATAATTTTAAACATTGTACATTTATCGTGCAATGATTATCTTTGATTGTATTTTGATATCATATTTACAAATTCTTCTTTTAATTTTCCATATAAAGGTTTTTCTGGCATATTGGGATCAAAGACGTAGATAGATCAATTGGAAATGACGTTGAAACAATAAAAGGGACTCGAAAATTGCATTCAATTAAAACAAAGTCATCCAGAAATGTGTTTGCATTGGATAAAAGAAAATATTCTTGTTTTTATGATGTTTGCATAGACAACACAAAATCCAATGACGTTTGCAAAAACAAAATGTATGTAAAATATTGGAAACATATAGAGCTAAATACAAAGGGAAAAATGCCTGTTGCAATGTTTGAAGAAATGAAATTAGAGGAAACTACAATATCATCTGATGGTGATCAAGTTTCTGATCTTGTTAGAGAAGGCAACATTTGAATTTCTTTTTAATGATTTAAAGATCTAGAAATAAATTTAAATATGTATAATTTTGTTAAGTTTGTTTTATTGTGCAGGAGATGTTTTTGCTATAATTGCACCTATTGACAATGATGAAAATGTTAAGTATTATTTGATGCGTTGCACTGAACAAAAAATGAAATTATTAGAAAACTATAATGATCACGGATTTCAATATAACAGAGGATCTATTATACTGAAAGGCTATTTTTTCAGACAAACTAATCAAAGTGGAGACTTTGTTTACTTTGAAGACTATGAACCTGATTCCATAAGTTGTCAATATAGTCACTTGGTGTGTGCAGCACGCATAAAGTTGATAAAGGTTCAATCAAAGAAAAAAACGAAAATTAAGAAATGGAAAATGTCAAAATCCGATCATGAACGGATTATTGAAGATGACATTCCATTGAAAGTTTTTTTGATTGAATTTCACAACAATTTATTCTCTTTGGATTAAATATGTTTTATAACTTCCAGTACTCAACTAAAAATTGAGCTGCTTATGTTATTTGTGCAAGTGTTTGCACATGTACAAATTGTTTTGGTACATGCACGTGCTCTAGTATCAACTAAAAGTAGCTTTTCTATACATGTGCATTGATGAAAAATGTTACATGTATTGGATATATATATATATATATATATATATTCTAGAATGCAATTAATTGTTCAAGTAGTTTTACTATGTGCATTGATGAAAAATGATTCACGTACTCAATATATATGTTCTAGAATGCAATTAACTGGAACTAGTTTTTCTATGTGCATTGATGAAAAACTAGTTGGATTTTTCTGGTAAAAAGTATCCACAATGTAAATAAATCATCCGCAGTATAGTTTTGTACAAAAATTCCTTTCAGATAAGAGACTCGGAGCACTTCTCTGACTTTTGGAGGGATTTGACCCACATCTCTATTCCTGATTGAAAATCTAGTACAAAATTTGTTTGTCCAATGGTCGGATATGTTCAATGTGCATTGATGAAAAATGTTACTTACATATTGGATATATATGTTATAGAATGAAATTAATTGTTCAAGTAGTTTTACTATGTGCATTGATGAAAAATGATTTAAATGTACTCAATATATATGTTCTAGAATGCAATTTTAACTGAGAGTAGTTTTCTTATGTGCATTGATGAAAAATCGTATTGGATATATACACGAACTGAATGTGCCCAATTTTTCTTGTGAGCTTTTCTGGTAAAAAGTATCCATGCAATGTAAATAAATCATCCACAATATAGTTTTGTACGAAGATTCCTTTCAGACAAGAGACTCAGAGCACTTCTCCGACTTTTGGTGGGATTTGACCCACATCTCTATTCATGAATGAAAATCTAGTACAAAATTTGTCTGTCCAATGGTCGGATATGTTCTATGTTCTAGAATGCAATTAACTGAATGTCATCAATTTACCAATTATAAATCAACAAGGCTACCTATTTGAGTGCATTAATGACATTGACCCAAATTCAACAAACATATATGTACTTATATTTCCAATCAAAATTAAAGGGATGATTTACATATATCTACTTCTTTAAACTCTTTTTCAATTAGAGCTCAATTGATACATGGTTAGTTGCATTGAAAAGCTATGTTCTTCCTATTGGAAATTTTTTCACTCAAACAAGACTATGTAGAGATCAAAAGCAATCTTAAGATGCCAAATGTACTTCAACCATCTAAAACTTGAGTTTTAAAAACTTTTTGATTAAATCAAAACAATACAAGTCACATAGGAGTCTTCTATCTAAGCCAAATGTAGATTGAAACCATCCAAAACTTAGATCAAAACATTTAACATTATATCAAAACATTTAACATTTAACATTAAATCAAAATTAAATGGATTTACATATAACTACTTCTTTACTCTTTTTGATTAAATCAAAACAATACTTCACATGGGAGTCTTCTATCTAGGCCAAATGTAGATTGAAACCATCCAAAACTTAAATCAAAACATTTAACATGTTATATCTTGAAACATTTAACATTTAACATTAAATCAAAATTAAAGGGATTTACATATAACTACTGTAATATTTTTTAATATATCAAAACAATACTTCAAATAGTCCAGTATCTTCCATCTAGGCCAAATGTAGATTGAAACCATTCAAAACTTAGATTAAAAAATTTAACATTTAACATTAAATCAAAAATAAAGGGATTTACATATACAACTACTTCTTTACTCTTTTTGATTCAATCAAAACAATAATTCACATGGGAGTCTTCCATCTAGGCCAAATGTAGATTGAAACCATCCAAAACTTAGATCAAAACATTTAACATTATATCAAAACATTTAACATTTAAAATTAAATCAAAATTAAAGGATTTACATATATATAATTGTAATGAACATAATGTGCATAACGATACTCGTCTCTTGGGTTGCCTAACTAGCCAACACCAGAGGGGGTCTGAATCAAAAAACAAAAAAGGAGCTGCCCATAACCGGGAAAAAGCTAAAGAGGACCTGACAATAGGCTAGCTATCGATGTGTGTAGGAGGATTATCCTCCACAATTGGACAACTGTAGTCCTTCATATCATCATTTAATCCCTTGGAGTGCTGGGAGGAGTTGTCGCTGCTTGCGCCATCACTGCTTGAGCTTGTCGAGCCAAATTTGACTGGAAGAGCTGCCAACTTCCTAGTGTCCTGGAGCTGATGGGTTGGGATGGTGGACTTTCTCCACTGATTCCTGGAACTAGAAGCACCTTCATCTTGTGGCTCCTCCTGAAAAGAGATGGAAATGGTCGTCGTAATTCGCGGTCTGACCATAGCGCTGGTGAAGTGAAATTGTGCTTCATTGATTGCTAGAGGAGGGTTCTACCTATGTCATGGATGGAAAGAGGAGGGTGAGAGCCAGCACTCTTGCCCCCTCCATCCCTACCCCCACCTCCCTTTCTGCAACGCATCCGTTGTCTACGCATGGGGTCTTCCATAGGCCAAATGTAGATTGAAACCATCAAAAACTTAGATCAAAACATTTAACATTATATAAAAACATTTAAAACATTTAACATTAAATCAAAATTAAAGGGATTTACATTTAAAACATTTAACATTAAATCAAAATTAAAGGGATTTACATTTAAAACATTTAACATTAAATCAAAATTAAAGGGATTTACATTAAATGTAGATTAAAATGGTATCCAAAACTTAGTTTTAAAAACTTTTTGATTATATCACAACATTACTTGACATGGCATCCAATTGTAATTCAACTATCTAATAAAAACATTTAATATGATATCACATGTGCCAAATGTAGATTGAAACCATCCAAAACTTAAGTTTTAAAAACTTTTTGATTATATATCGTGCAACATTACTTCACATGCCATGCCAATTATAGTTCAACCATCCAATAGAAACATTTAACATTATACCACATGTGCCAAATGTAGATTGAAACCATCCAAAACTTAAGTTTTAAAATTTTTTTGATTATATATCGTGCAACATTAAAACATTAAACATTTAAAACATTAAATATCACATGCGAAATGTAGATTGAAACCATCCAAAACTTGAGTTTTAAAAACTTTTTGATTATATCATACATAACATTACTTCACATGCCATGCCAATTATAGTTCAACTATCCAATAAAAACATCTAACATTATATCACATGCCAAATGTAGATTGAAACCATCCAAAACTTAACTTTTAGTTTAACAAAAATTTATAGATCACAACATTACTTCACATGCCAAATGTACTTCAAGCATCCAAAACTTAAATTTAAAAAAAAAAAACAAATTATAACACATCTTACATAACATGCCAAATGTAGTTCAGAAGCAAAACAAAACTTAAATTTTAAAAACAAAACAAATTATAACACATCATTACATAACATGCCAAATGTAGTTCGGAAGCAAAACAAAACTTAAATTTTAAAAACAAAACAAATTATAACACATCATTACATAACATGCCAAATGTAGTTCAGATGACAACATTACTAGTAGTTCAATTATCCAAAACTTAAAAGTTTTAAAAACCAAACAAATTATATAACAACATTACTTCACATTCACATGCCAAAAGTACTAAAACCATCCAAAAATTAACTTTTTGGAACAAAACAAATTATATTAACATTGTAATAAAAAATGTCCAAAAATTGTAAATCTCACAAGTATCAAACTGTATCAAGTTATATATATATATATATATATATATATATATATATGACAGTGCATCTAGATAATATATAAAAAAGAAAATTTAAGACTATCTAAATCTTGAAATCAAATCTACAAATCATGTCCATCAAATAGAGATGGATCTAGCGTCTTTCCTATCAGGGTCTCAATCTGCGCACTATCATGTGAAGCATGGGAAACCTACATACACAATGCACATGTACTTGAACATTAAAATTTGATGTTTTAAAAATGAGTGAGAATATATATAGAACTTCATGTAAAAAACAAAATATAACAAAAAAATCATGCAATACCTCATGAGGTTCCCTCTCCATTTGATCAACAAGTTCCGCCTCCATAAGAACATCTGCAATGGTAAACTGTACAATATACATGTACAGTTATATATATATATATAATAAAAAATTTCAAATGAAAATGCACGTGTACATATATAAACTTATTTTCAATAATATTAAAAAAAAAGTTAGACAACTTGTTCAAATGGTTGAAATGGTGTGGATGTTCCTATCTCCGTTGCTAGAGTCCGTGGATTAAAGAAATCTTCTATAGGAACCTAAATTCAAAAAATTTAAAATAACTCAAGATATATATATATATATATATATCTCAATTTTTAATGGAACTTTTTGAGGTGGAATATATATATATATATATATATATATATATAACTTAAACATAAATTTTAAAAGTGAAAAATTGTCCATACTTGTGGCTCATCTCCTAAGGAAGTAGAAGGTACATCTCCCAAGGAAGAAGAAGGTACCACCATCCCAAAAACATCGGATGGAATCAGAATTTGTTAAAACATTTTATCATTATATATACATACATGTACATGTGTGCACAATTATTTATTTTAAAATATCACCTAAAAAACACTAACATTTGCCAACATATCTTGATGGTGAGACCTATCTACATTGTTTGAACTAGAGGTCCCGAATGTGATATTAAAATTTTCGTCATGCATCATGCATGACAACTGCAAATGGTGTTTTAACATATAATGATACATTTTTGTTAGATTAATGTACATACAAATAAATGTATACATGTACATACACATGTATTTATCACAAATTGTACACATGTATATTTATGTTAAAATAATTTCAAACCCTAAGGTCATTAACACATACCATTCCCGTGCCCTCTTCCTCATGAAGAATTAGGTCTTAAAAACCATTGCAAATTTTTTTTGCATATATTCGGAGATCTTCAACATTCATGTTTTCAATCTCTTCATCTGTACAATAAAAAAAATTGGCACGTGCATTTTCACGTGCTCTTTGTCGATTTAGACAAACATCGACTCCACCCAATCCACTGTAAACATTGTCGATCATGACATCCCTTGGTTCTTGACTTATTTGAGAAGTTACATCCATCTCTGAGCACAGAGTTTCAACCCAAAAAGGTCAACTCACCAATGGTGGCTCAGGGCGAGGTAACTCCACATCTCGCTTAGCGTCCTTACGGTCATACAATCGACATTTCCCCTGACCAAAAAATTATGACGGAAAGTCACTGTAGTTGGGTTTCATACCCAAATTTTTTTTTGCGTAAAACAATTGTGCAAAATAAACAGGAACCTCGTCATTCCATGGGAGCCTTCCATAGGCTGCAAGGTGCCTATCATACAAATAGCAAGCTATGTTTGGGTGCTTGAAATATTGCACCTTCAGCATTTTTCTTTTTGGCCCTTCTTTGAAATTAAACATTGACTTCGCCATATCTTTTGTAACTCTTTGTTTTACATCCTCCCATTTATCTGGACCCATTACTATTTCCTTTCTCTTTCTCATCACTTATACAGATGTATCAGTCGTTGGCCCAAGAGTTTTGTACACATTTACAATTTCGCCTAATGAATGTGTAACTATTTCGAGGTTTTGTCAACTCTCAGCAGGTAGAGTCAAAGCAACGAGATCTCTCGGCAATTTTGCATGAAGTTTTTCACACCTTTGTAAGGTTCATTGCGCCATGTTTGTTTCCCATGGTATATCAGAAATGTCAGTCGGATAAGTTGTGCTGGGTAGACAACCTTCTTCTTGAATGTAGCGTTATGCCTTGCGTCTATTTTGACCAATATTTGGAACATTTTCAGCCTTTGCATCAATATATATAAAATTTCGTATATTAGAAAAAACACATGTAAAAAAATTTGTACAAATTCAATGAAAAAAATATTGAAATTGATGGCAACCTTGACGTGGTTGGTTAGCATCTTCTCCACCATGAAATTGTTGAGACCCAGAATGACCCTGCTGAGAACCAAACCCAGAATGACCCTGCTGAGAACCAGCACCACCAGTCGTTGATTGGCCTTCGGGGGAATAAATATCACCCCCTTCACGCAACCTACTACCACTCATTGATGGCCCTCTAAGGGGATTTGAACCACCACCAACCTCTCGAGACAAGAGAGAAGCTTCATAAAAAAATACAAATTTATAATCAATTGAAAAATACATTCATGTGTACATATAAATACATGTACATATTCATTGATTAAATTGCGTGAACCATACCATGACTGGGTGAACCATGGGCACGCTCCATGGATGGAGTAGAGACCCTTCTCTTCTTAGCTCATAAAAATTAAAAAATGAAACTTATTAACAATTAATTTAACTCACAAAGTTAATAAAAAATCAATTCCATATGTACACACATGTATGGAGATTTAAGATTATATTTAAATGCCGTGAACATCCCTCGATCCCTGAACCCCCATATGGGATTCGGTTGATCTTCGTTGTTCATCCTCCATGATATATATATCTATTGGTGGACATTTACAAAAAATAGATTTCAGAAAATCAATTTGTAATTTAGTGTACACAAATTATGTAGAACATAACTTTCAAAGCAATAATTGATGTGTGAAACTAAATTTAAGCAAAAAAGAAATTATAAAAATGATAAGTTCACCAAATTGCGCTTTACATGGTGGGAGCACACTTGGTATAAAATTGAAAAAAACACATGGTCATTAAAAAAGAAGTGAAACTGCATTTAAACAAAAATTTGTTGAAGTCCCCGCATTTTAATTTTATAAAAATGTGAAGTTCACCACTTGTTGCAAATGTGAAGTTCACCAAGTTGCGCTTTACATGGTGTGGTGGGAGCACACTTGGTATATAATTGAAAAAAACACATGGTCATTAAAAAAGACGTATTTATAAGTACACAACACACACATATCCAAGATATTTTACAATGTCCATCAATAATGGCCTTATAAGGGCATGGGGTCCCATCATATGGGTGATATGGCCTGATATGATTGATAATAATCAGATCATATCATCACATTTTTAAATCACAAGACTGAATGGTCTTAGATGCAAACCTCATCAGCTATATCACACATGCCTGTTATCCTATAGCCTCCTTTTTATAATAAGGAGGTCACACATTCCAATATTGGACACAGATCTCATAAACAGAAGAGTAATACCTTCATGGAGATGCTTAATACCTCCCTCTGCAAAAGTATGATTCACTCTACCCTATGGGTCAGTCATGAATGCACCTTCAACTGAGGCCTGCCCATCCACAAAATGATGGTGACCTTTAGTTGGCACACCACCAGAGGCAGCTATAATCAACTCAGGTGGAACAATGGTCTTTTTCCTAGAGGCCATGTGAGACCATCAGCAATGAGGTAATGTCACCTTACACATCTCCTAGCACCACCTGGAACCAGTCACAGATATTAAGGCAAACACATATTGCTGCTGCTCAATGGGAAGGCAACATAGCTCAAAAGGCACTACCATCCACTGTCAGCATATCACCATAGGGGCACCACTTCCTCACACAACAAGGCTTTGAGAAAATAATGAAGATGGAATACATACCCACAAAGCCTCTTGTTAGAGAAGCATTTGAATATGTGAGAAACAAATTAGGAATAGTTCTTGTAAATTATCTTGTTAGAGAACCATTTGAACATGTGAGAAACAAATTAGGGATAGTTCTTGTAAATTATTGTCAATTATTTGACTTCAAAAAAGAGCCTATGAAATTAAGTGCAATATCTATGTGGTAGAGAACACAATATTTAAGGAAGAGAATACAATATATTTGACTTCAAAAGAAAAGCCTATGAAATTGAGTGCAATATCTATGTGGGAGAGTACACAATATCTAAGGGGGAGAATAGATATAAGGAAGGAATAGAAAGAGTAACAAAAATCATATGATTGTGTCAATAATTTGAAGTAGTCAAGAAAGATAACAAAGGACCATCAAAATTGAGTGCAATATCTATATAATCAAGTGTCAATAATTTGAAGTAGTCAAGAAAGATAACAAAGGACCATCAAAATTGAGTGAAATATCTATATGATATCTATATGATCAAGTGTCAATAATTTGAAGTAAAGAAAGATAACAAAGGACCATCAAAATTGAGTGCAATATCTATGTGGGAGAGTACACAATATCTAAGGGGGAGAATACAATATAAGGAAGGAATAAAAATAGTAACAAGAAGCATATGATTGTGTCAATAATTTGAAGTAGTCAAGAAAGATAACAAAGAACCATCATCAAATTAAAATTGAAATATCAAGTAGTCTTCTTCATGAAGAATAAGCATTAACTAGGTTCATCATTTAAAGGGTTCATTTTTTAATGAAAAAATTTATGAATAATATGGAATGAATAATTGTACATTATGATAAATCTTGCATTTAAATGACATTTGATCTATGAATAAAAAAAGAAAATGGGATCATCTCTTCATATATATATATATGTGTGTGTGTGTGTGTAAGAGAGAAATAAAAAGCAAAGGTAATTCCACCAAGCCTAAAGGAGCATGTCTTAATACATTAAATTATGTCCTAATACATTAAATTGTGTTTGGTTTCTAGAAGCATTAATCATGAAGAGTCATGAGATCCACATTTCGACAATACTATTTGCAAGTTAAAGGAGCATGTCCTAATACATTATTATGTTTGGTTTCTAGAAGTATTTATCATGAAGAGTCATGAGATCCACATTTACATCATACTATTTGCAAGTTCACATTTCCATCATGTTATTTGCAAGTTCTATATGAAGATATGTAGTCTAATAACTAATTAGCAAGTTGTGATGTCCTAATACATTATTATGTTTGGTTTCCATCATACTATTTGTAGGTTCTATATGAAGATATGTAGTCTAATAACTATACAGTCTAGCCCATATAACATATAACAGCCTTTGACAGTATGAGCAAAGAGTCAAAAAACAGAGAGGCCTCCCAGCAGAGTTCCACCTGTTCATCAAGGTAAGCAACATAATATCGGAAGTGAAATAGTGACACCACTGAACATATGTGAATTTAGAATGATTTCAACTCTTTTTTCAAAGGAGAAAAAACCCTGTTTCATATATTGATAACAGTTCATATACAAAATCCTCTTGATATACCCTTAACAGGTTATCAAGTATAAAAGATCAGACTCTATCTCGTACAGAAATACATTACAGCAGTATAAAAGACAATATGTAGTCACATTATAGAAATACATTATAGCAGTCTAAAAGACAATATGTAGGACCACATTACAAAAGATCAGATTCTGTCTCATACAAAAATACATTACAACAGTATAAAAGACAATATGTAGTCACATTACAGCAGTAGATCATTCTAGTTCAATTATTCCAGCGTTGAGGAATCAAGAGAAGGCTCAGTAACGGCATAAGCTTAACAATGGTGGTAAACTTCCATGCACAAGGAAAGAATCAGCTAGAGCGGATGAAATTGATGGATCCACAGGAACAGTAATGACTGCAGCAATCGAATGCATATCATACTACCAGAAATTCAACATACACCTTACAACAAAAGGTAATGAAATTTAAAGCATAAAAAGAGTGCACAACAGTCCAGTGAGGCTTCTGCTAGCAAGGTGGCAGCCACCAAGTGGTAGAGAACTGGAAGAGGAGAGCAAGAAGCAGCTGTTCCCTCGAACTTGTGATTCAAGAGAGGTCACAAAGTGGAAATTTTATGTTTCAAAGAGGTTTTTTCATTTCAATAAGGTTATTTTTTCAATAGTTCCCTCAAATATGTGGGACTGACTTAGGCATCCAATGTATATTCGCGAGAGAAAGGGTGGCGTGTAGTGCTCACGAGGCCTATCAAGTTATCACTTATTGTTGGGGTTATAATGGGCCCTACCACCTTAGTTTGGTTATTCATGCTCTACGTCTCCCGTATCCATAATTGTATAAAAGCTAGTCCTATTCCCCTAGCCTTCCTTGTGTAGGCAGGCACTTGAGAAAGCAATTCATAAGGCAATATCAAAGCATTAGTCACAGGCTTTAGATAGCACATTCACCAGCTGGATTTACCAACTCTAAAGATGAAGAGAACGAGTGTTTTACAAGTAAGACCCAACCTTTGTGGACAACGAAATGCTCTCTTGAAGCTATTTCATTTCATTGATTACCTAAGCAGTAAAGAAGATCCTTGAATCCATTAAATGGGGTCTGGCACTTTCAACTTGCCTTCCTCGTGCAGGCAAGCACTCGAGAAAGAAAGTCATAAGGCAATATCAAAGAATTAGTCACGGGCTTCTGACAGCACATTCACCAGCTGGATTTACCAGCTCTAAAGATGAAAAGAACGAGTTTTTTACAAGCAGGACCCAACCTTATGGACAAAGAAATGCTCTCTTGAAGCTATTTTATTTCATTGATTAGCTAAGCAGTAAAGAAGATCCCTGAATCCATTAAATAGGGTCTGGCACTTTCAACTTGCCTTTCTCTTGCTGTAGTGCAGAACATAGAAATCCATTTATATAGGATCTATACATAAGATACTGCATTTCTACGTAGAAAAGCACCAACTATAGTAATGGGGTTAACGGGTGAGGTCTAAACCTCTTAAATGAATTTTCTATCACTAAGGCAGTTAAGAAAGAATATCCTTGAGGATAATTTCCCATCAACAAGTCCACCTACCATAAAGTAAATAATCAAAGCTACAGGGAAGATCCTTCGAGGTAAAATCAAGAACAAGAGAGAAGGAATGGGAGTTACCTGGTAGTTCGCTCGCTTGAGGTTGCTGAAGATAATCACCAACAGAGTGGACGGAAGCAACCCCAGACCAGTAGAAATGCCGTAACTGATCACCAAACAGAACATCAACAGAAAATCGTGGGAAGAAATAATGAAACACAGACGCGGGAAACAAATGAACTTCGCAAGCGATATATTTATAAGAAGTAGTTCGGCTGAACTATTTTAAGAGTAAAAGTTTGGCCGAATTTTTAGTTCAGCCGAACTTTTGTTGCTGTTTTTCCTATCTCTAGCAAAAATTCTGTTTTCCCACGCCGTCAGTGTGCCATCAATCTAAACGGAAGAACGAGTTTGGCTGAACTTTCTCATAAAGTTCGCTTGAACTATTGCCAAAAAAAAATTTCCGCCCCCGATTCTCACAAAAGTGTAACCCAGCTTCACATATCCGCCCTTATAAATGGTCGAATTTTTTTATTATATGGCTGGGTTGAGGTCGGGGTCAAACCTGTAACCTCCCTCAGACAAGCACCACACCTTACCATTTACTCTATGCAACAGTTCTTATAAAGTATTGTGCACAATATATATTTAAAGTTGAATACACGGTATTGTGGGGGTAGGGCAGGGCCAGCCTCGAAGGGCCAGTCCCCGGCCCATATAACTTGGTGCAAAGACTATGGCGGAGTGCCCAACAATAATGGCAGAGTTTTAATGTTTTAAATGTGGGTTATTAACCCTTAAACAATGGTTAACAATAATAACATTTTTTTAATGCAGACTTAATTAAGCCGTCATTAGCGCGTTAAGCCACAATTAGACTATGCTTAAAATTAATTAAACTCTAGTTTAATACGGAGGAGAAAATGGTGGAGCCCTCAAATCCAGCACTGCCTCCAAAATTAGCGGGCTTAATTGAAGTTTCTCCAATTTAGTAGAGTTTTCCTAGGGAAAACTGAATGAGCCATAACTTTGTCATTTTTTGACCAATTTTGGCTCAAGAAGAGTTATTCCTAGATGATTTTCATGCTATGAGCATGATGGTATAGGTTTCAAAGTTGTTGGAGCACTTTTGTAAGTGATTTTTTCTCTTTGAATATTAAAGAAGCCTAGGGCCACCAGGAGAGGAGGCCATGCCTAGATTAACTGAAGATCATTTGCAGAGTTTGAAGAGTCTATTTTGAGGTTTTTTGGTCTTATGAATCCAATGGATTAGGTTTCAAAGCCATTGGAGCACTGCAAGTGCATGTAATCAGATAAGTGACCATTAATCCAAAGAGGGCCTAGCCAGTTGAAGTAGGTCCATGTAGATGTAGCCCAGGAGGGGTGAACTCCGTTATCAACTATTGTGTAATATGTTTGATGTGTTTTATTTATCTACAATTTACTTCTTGTACATGTGTTTTTAACAACTAATTAACTCATAAATTACTCATAAAAGACACTAAACTTGACACATAAACCCTCACATAATTGGCTAATTTGAGACGATCCTAAACACATTTTTTGAATACTAATGAGGGAGGTAGCACAGTGAAACTAGTTTTCACTTATTCAAATCAACATGGTAGGTGTTAGATTGGGACTAGCTAGCCTCGTGAACATTTGGAAAAATGTTTGGAAAAATGTCAATTATACTTATATGCAATATGCTTGTTCCTATGGAAATGGTATAACATATTAATGTTTATTGATTATACTATGTTATGAGTGTGATATTTGGCATTGGATCTTTGTATGTCTCTGAATTTTCTAGATTTTTAGTTGTCTCGTATTACATATTTTTGGTATTTGATATACTCTTAGGGTTGATGATGGGTTGGATCCTATAGTGTAGATCCTAGGGTTTTAGATCTATGGTGGTGATAGCACCTCACGTTATGGAGTTAACTACATCCTTCTCACTTTGCGTCATTCTACCTCATTTCCCATTTTGCTCAGTGAGAGGATTTTCTCTGAAATGAAAGAACCCATACCACTTCCAGTCTTACTCAATTGGAAATTTTCGACAGATACAAGGTAACTTCTAGGTTCATGACCCGCCTATTCTCAATTTTTGGTGTTAGTTTACAATTTGATCTGTCATTTTCTCCTCGTCTATGTATAATGGAGATTTTTTTACAAGTAAATACATCGAATGGTTTACAACACTGCATTTTGACTCCTGTTCTAAAAGGAGATTATCATTGCGAGATGAAGAAGCTTTCTTATTTGCACAGGAGAATGGTTTCCAAAGCCTAAAGTGTGACTCGTAATTGGCTTTGTTAACATCCAGTTTGAGGGTTAATTCTTTGAGTTGATAGCTTAACTTTTCCACAACAAATATTTTGAGTTTTGTGCATGCATGCAGGATTAGAAAAGTTGTGGCCTCCTTTCTTAATCCCTATAGGTAACTAATGATAGCCCCTCTCTCAAATTTGTTTTTCTTTAGAGTTATAGTCGCGGACACAAGCTTCCTAACAATTTTTGTTAATGGAAATGTACAGGTGTGACCTTCCCCATTACTATGAATAAAATTGGATACGACGATGACAACTTCACTTGGTTTCTAGGTTTTATAAAAGTATTTCTTTGCTACAGGTCTCAGAGGTTGCCACCAATGTTAGAATATGATTTAATTTTTGAAATTTGTATTTCCTTTCCAGAAATGGGTTCATTTTAGTTTATTTGGTTATTTTTCGTTATTTTATATATATATTATAGGTATCAACCATGCGACCTTAAAACCCTTGTTTGGGTGTTGAACTTAGTTAAATTCGGCCTACTCTTATCGAGTAGCCTTTTAATTGTCATTGTGTAATGTATAAACTACTTCTAGTTCTCTGTAGAACATTTGGTATTTATGGTCTTTGGCCTTTGGTTAATTTAGATGTAAGGACTTACTCTCAGTTGCACACTGTGGTTATTGTAATTTTTTTTTTTCCATTTTGCGCTTTCATAATAGTCGCAACTGCTATGCTATTATTTGATGGTTCCTCCAAATTGTCTCTCTTATCTAGTTCTTTTGTTAACCCTAAGGGCTCAGGGTATATGAATTCATTTTTTTATTTCCTTGGGACAAGGTCTCAATTCGACATGTATGGAAATATTCTCTTTAGTTACGAAGATGTTTTATTTTATTATTATTTCCAAGAACAAGGACGTTTGTGGTGATACACTCAGATACATTCCCTCTTATCGCGCTTACCAATTATAAATATCTACCTTTCCTGTTTCTAGTTAACCTTGAAGGTTTTAAATTCTTAATTGTTATATATAAATTCATATGCTTCCCCTTAATTTTTAATTCACTTGTACTATTTCTTTTTGTAACACCAGATAAATTCTTTCTAATTGTCCTCATAGAAACAATGTGTTTCCAACAAACAGAGAAACAACATTATTGTATTAAATCTGGAAGTCCAATGGGACTTGCTTCTAGGACATGTCATTTCCTTTTTAGATTAAGGAACAATATTTAGAATTGGTCTGGGCTAATGGGACAATTATTGGGGTTTGGAACTAACTTAATCCAATAATCTTATATTGAATACACATTATCATAAATTTAAACTCAAAATAGATGAACATTGCATGTCATCTCAATAAAAAAATATATGGCACTAAAAGAAAGACAAATATCGAAAAATATTTATTTTTCACTTTTCTGCTTCTCAAGTAATCGAATCGATACTGCGACAAAATTACAGGGGATAGAATGCTCCACCCAATGAATGAGAATCAGTATGCTCTACTGAAACCCCCAGACCTAGCTTCATATCAAAAATAGTTTCCATGAAATGACCATACCACATCCAACCATGAACAACTCTGACCCCAACAGGTCTAGTCTAGGGTTTTAATTGAGCACACGGGTGTCAATTGGATTCCTCTAATCAACTGGCTCAAGAATTCCTTACTTGGTAGTGTCGTGCCTCTCTCAACAATTCCCTATCTAAGGGTATCCAACTTACAACTTTTCTTCTCCTCTCTTGGGGCCCCTTCCAACTAGGCTCTAAGACAATAAGGTTGCCTTAGGGTTTTCTTCACTCTCTCCCTATTTGCTTCCTTTTTCCAAGAGAGATTTTATATCTAGAGAGAGGAGTTTGGGTAGGGAACTCCATCTAAGAGTAATTGTCTTTGGGTATTACATAACCAAAGCCAAGCATGTATATTAGTTTATTTTTTAATTAAAAGTGACATTGTTTATTTGTGTAAGGAATATTTTATTTTTAAAAATGTGCAAGGAAATACTTACACATCTTACACGTTTTATAATGATTGACATTATTTCTTTATGTAAAGAATATTCTATATATATATTTTTAAAAGGACATGTGTCAACTATACCTTGAGTATGGAAGAATTTACACATCTCTTTCATACTATAGGTTATAAAATGAGTCTATCACTTCAATAAATTATTTCAATATCTATATTAACTAAAAAAATTATTTGAATATTCAAATTAATTAATTTATTTTAATATTAAAAAATATACTATTTTAATGTTGATCATAGTAAAAAAAAATTAATACTAATAAATAAAAAGTTAATAAAATAAAAAATTACAATTACAATACATTTGACTCTTAATATAAAATCAATATGATATTTCAAAAATATTAAAAGTGTTTAAAAATATAAAAAACCAGAAAAATTAATATAAACCATATATACAATATATATACCATTATAAAAAATAATGTATTTGTGATTAAAATATTTATATAATTCATAAATAAAATATCTTAATATTCATCTTATGAATATACATTCATTTTATCCATAAATTAGTTAGTTATAAAAAAATTCATAAATAAAATATCTTAATATTCATGTTAAATAAAGTAATGAATATACATTCATTTTAACCATAAATATAGTTAGTTAAAAAAAAAAAAAATCTATGGATGGGTCAACCTATTACACTCTAATGAACCTATACTAATTTTATTCTAATATATACTTGTAGATAATCTTAATAATATTACAAGTTATTTTTATCTCAATTACAAATTTAATTATTAAAATTTTCTTTATAAAATATTCTAATATCTACCCTCTCATTAAAATCTCTCACAGTTGGCATCTCATATTTCGCCACTATATTGATAATTTTATTTACTTTTCCTACGAGAATAAGGTATATAGCTTTTCCATTTGGATTCAGTAGTGCAGCTGTTTAAGTGAGAAAAAATAAGAATCATTTAATATTATTGGAAAGTATTAAAAATTTCTTGATTGTTAGATGTTTCCCAGCTGGATTCTTATAACGCTAAGAATAAGACCAATAGCAACCAATAGTTTGTCAGCAAATTATCCATTTAAAAAAAATATATACAATTTTATGATCTTCAATATATAAGAAACAAATTACAATGGAAATATGAGCGCATAATGGGCCATGCATGCGAAGTATTATTTCTTACTTGCAAATAGCAGATTATGGTTGGCGCTGGTCTTCATTTAATGAGAAGTTTACAGGATATACTGGGAGCTGCGTGTCGGGGTAAAACAGTCCGAAATTTCGCGCTGTAATAGGTCCAGGCATTTGATTTTCATTGAACATAGCGTAAACGAATGACTCAATGCTTTGTCCTGGTTTCTTGGGCGTTCCCGCCGGAGACAGCACATGCTGGATGAGATTGTTAATGTAAGTCCCTGCATTTCTTCTTGTCGCAACATCGCTACAACCGTTGGAAGGCCAACCGCTTTCAGTAACAACGATAGAAACGTGGGGATAACCCAAGGCTTCCATGGCGGAGAATACGGCATCCACCATTGCATCAAACAGATTGGAATAAAGTAGATCTCTATCGACAATAGGGGTTGTGGGATTCAACAAAGCGTAGTCAAGAGATATGTTCTTAGGGTTTGACAGGTAACGGTAATAAGGGTACACATTGATCATGAAAGGAGAATCTGAACTGTCAAGGTAACCTAGAATTAATTTTATAGTGTCTGCAACTTCAGAACTGAAGGCACCAGCAGAGGGAGGGAAGGAAGTGCTGAGGATATCCATACTATGTGTTGTGGACACCTTGATTTGTTGGTCCAATTTGGCCTTCACAATGGCCGCATTAAGATTCTGTATAGCCTGGAAGAGTAACAGGGCATTATACTTATCGGTTGGCAGAATCTCGTTGCCTACCGAAATGTATGTGATATTCGCTGTAGGATAGTATGGGGCGATGTTTGTGATGAACCATTGGGTTGCAGCTTCTTGATTGCTGGCGAGCGTCGAGATATTATCGTTGGGGACTCCCACTATTATTTCGACACCCGAGTTATTAAATGCACTTAGAACACTGGGGTCAGCGTCAAACATTCTCACTTTTCCAATGCCGTTTCGTATATACATGCCTACCACTTCCTGTGGGGAAGGCAGGTTATCAGCAACTTTTCCGTAGCAAACTCCAATGGACTGGGCATCTGCAAAAGAAAAACACAATTGCTGAGAAGTTTAAAAACTATAAATTATGTTTTGATCAACCGACAGAACTTAGAACAGAAATTGTGTCACTAATGAATTTATTTGCTATTTATGATCACCTATACATGTTGATAGCAGAAAAATTACAATGCATGCAATGGTATAAGGAACATAATTCATAGTTTGAAAGCAAGAGAAAACCATCGGATTTGTTTCTTTGCTATTTATGATCACCTATACAAGTTGATAGCAGAAAAATTACAATGCATGCAATGGTACAAGGAACATAATTCATAGTGTGAAAGCAAGGGAAAACCATAAGATTTGTTTCTTTGCTATTTATGATCACCTATACAAGTTGATAGCAGAAAAATTACAATGCATGCAATGGTATAAGGAACATAATTCATAGTTTGAAAGCAGGAGAACGCCATCGGATTTGTTTCTGAACAACTTAAACTTTCAACTTTGTAAACTTTGAGAAAATGTGTGGACAGGTAAAGAAAATCTCATGACATGAGTGGAACCAGCATGGATTTTGAGAAAATGTGTGGACAAGTGAATAAAATCTCATAACATTAGTGGAACAAGCATGGATTTCGAGAAAATGTGTGGACAAGTGAATCAAATCTCATGACATTAGTGGAACAAGCATGGATTTTGAGAAAATGTGTGGATAGGTGAATAAAATCTCATGAGATAAGTGGAACAAACCTGGATTTTATATTGCAGAGGATGATTAGATAAGAAGAATGTTTTTATTATTTTTTCATCTATATATTTATATCTATTTTTTCTTGCTTTTACTTAAATTTCAATTATTTAAATATCAAATAATTTTAAATAGTTTTTTATAAAATTTGATTTTATATAGTTTCTATATTTTTTTTGTGATTTTTAAAACAAAATTTTTTTATAAAATTTGTTGAATATTTTTTATAAAAAATAGAAATTATTTTTTGTTTTTAATTTATTTAGAAAAAAAATATAGAAAATTGCTTTTTTTTTCAAAGAGGAAAAAAATGTTGTTCATTTACATTATAAAATAAACATTCCATCAAACATGCTTCTCATGACATCTGTCCAAATTTACAAAAGAAGGATTCTCATTAAAACTAGATTTTGGCCTTGTTCATAGACCATGACTGTAGTGAAACGTTGAGAAAATTAGCCCACTTACTAATATTAATCTTTGAAATATTCAGATTATAATAATATAAAAATTTACTTAATAATAAAATATATTTAATAATTATAAAATTAAAATATAATAAATCTAAAAACTTTTAATATAATTTAATAATTAGTGGTCAATAAAAAGAAGATCAAAATACGCTAAATTATCATCCAATTATTTTTATTGAGTTGATATGATTGATTAACTTCCACTTTTTTCCACAAAATTAGTTTGTTAAATTAAGTAAACAATAATAACAAGATCAAAATACACTAAATTATCATCTAAATTTTTTTATTAAGTTGATATAATTGATTAACTTCCACTTCTTTCTAGAAAAAGTAATTTGTTACATTAAAAAAAATTGTAGAATTTTATTTTTTAATAAAATTTTAATTTTAATATATATAAAAATTTATTAAATATAATTTCATGTTATGTAGATTTTATTTCATTTTTTTTTTCAAACCTAGTTTTTGGTTTCATTAGGTTTACATGAGAGAGAATTAAGAAATATTGGTTCCAATTTTTTTTACAAATATAAACAATTTATTGGATCTTGTGTAGTCTTTTCAAATGTTTTAATAAAAATTCAAAACTAAAACATAAATGGTTTTTAAAACTTTTTATCTACCAATTTATGCTAGTTGGTTTTGGCTTACATATATTTACAAATTTATTAAAAAACACAATAAAATTTATTTTCATATTTTGCATTAACTAGCTTAACTTTCTCCTTGTCCACTTTCTCTATTCTTTCTATCATCTATTTTCATCTTTAGTTTCTTTTCTGATTTTCTCATTGTATTTTTCTGTTATTTCTTTTATCTCATTTGTCTTCCTTCTATTCTCTACATTTTCCTCTTTTCATATTTTTCCCATTCTATTGTTTAACGTTTTAGCCTCATTTCCTCATTATCTTTATTAATTTTATAACTTGAATAGCCATTTTTATTTCAATAGATGTCTTCCTACTTTTCATTTCATATTGCCCTTCTTTATTATGCACCCTCCATCTTCGAGTTGCTTCTTGTCTTCAAACTAAATGCAACTTGCCCACTTTTCATTTCATATGTTATAATGTAATGCCTTGGAGTTATAATGTAAATTTGTATATAGTTAAGTGAAAGTGTTGATTTTATTTTGAAAATATATTTAGACTTAGTATAAAAATATTTTAATATCAAATGTGAATTTGTATAATATCAATTTATTTCAAAAATTGATGCCAAAGTTATATTGTGTTGAAAGAGTCATGGCTACCAAAATTAACTTATATTCAAAGTAAAACTTTTAAAGACCGCCTAATTATAAGATGCCAAAGAAAAAATTCAAACCATCTAATTATAAAATGCCAACTAAAAAATTAATACTAAAAAAATTCATATAAAATACACCATTATGAATAATTTAAAATTCATCAATCCTTACTAAAAAGTTGAAACTATATTACAAATATAAATCCTTATATGTGTGGAGAATGCTCTAGTAATCATTAAATAGATACTATACTAAAAGAGAATTCATCTAAAACAACTAAAATATATAAAAGTATACTAAACTGCAGAAAATACATATATATTTACATTACTTTATTGAAAACATGTAAATTGCTACACGGGTAGAAAAGGTCAAAAGTCCTTATTACAGTAGATATGTTACATGTTCTTGGTTTAAAATATCATTGGTTGAAGAAGTTTGGTAACATTCTGGTAAACGGTATGCATATATCAGAAGAACTTCATCTAATCGAGAAAGAAGATGTCACATTCTTCATGAATAGTAAGATGACTCCAAATCTTGGTCTTAGAAGAAAAATTTTCAAAATTTATCTTCAGTATATAAACATCTGCAAATGAAAACCAGAAGATCTACTTATTATATATAGAGAGTTAAAAGAGAGTATAAAAGGAATTTAAAAAAAAAAAAAAAAACATACGTGAAAAAGGATTTCCATACGTAGAAGTGCTCTACCATAGCCCTATTTGTATTAAACAAATAGGCTTGTATTGCATGGTTTTCAAGAATTATAATCTTGGGTTATTTGTTACAGAAAAGAAAGAGATATTGTAGAAATTCTATATTGACAAGCAAGTAAAATTCGATAAGGTTTTTAGAACTTTGTAGATATTTCGTCCTGTCACTAAAATAACAGATAAATATAATAGCAATATCTAAAATATAACCATCCTCAAGAATGGAGATTTGATTAAAAACCTTTTTGAGAATACAACGTTACGCAAAAGAGTTTAATGACTTAACCTATATAATGCCTTTATTAAGTAGGGTTTGAACCAGACCCATTGCAATTTTAGCGGTAACTCGTGATAACTTTGATTAATAAAAATTTAACAACTTCCCATAAAAGCAAAGGAGTAAAAGGCTATTTATATAACCTAGGTAATTCGTCGTAACTTTGGTTAATTCAAATTTAACAACTTTCCATAAAAGAAAAGAGTAAAAGGCTATTTATATAACCTATGTAAGATTGGAATTGTTCCAGGTTCAGGATTTACCAAATAACTCTGATGAGATAGAGAAGTTCCCAATACTCGGAGAAATAACTTAAAATTATAATTTACTGAAAATACGAGTGAATGCCTAGATTTTATCTTCACATAACTGAGATCTTGCTTAAGACAATACTTGTTGTAGGATGGGGTAAATACCCAAATAAAAATCTTAGCATCATAAATAAAATACCCCATGGCTCAGTTAAAAAAGAGTTAGGGTTAATGGTTATAACTCAAAAAATCTACACAGATAACTAAAGGAAGGAAGAAAAAAAGAAAATCCTTTGGAGTATAAAAGTTACAGTCGCATATGACAACCACCCTGGGAAATCAAAATAATCTACATTAAAAACCATCAGGGTTAAGACCTAGATACATCATTTTGTAAAAACGATTTGTAATGACACTTTTTTATAAAATGACAGTAAAGGAATTTACCTATGTGAATGGAGTTAATAAAGTCTGCATTATCTTGCAGCTAACAAATAATCTTACCAAAAATAAAACCCTCACAGGTTATTAACCCTCGCAGGTTATTTAATTGCCGACGGCTCGTACTGTAAGAACGCGACCAAAACTATGTTAAAGACTCATGAATGTATCTTCAAACACAACGATGAGAGTAATAGATTCACACCTGATATAATTGTAACACAAGAACTATAAAGAAATACAATTGTAAATATAAATCCTTCACTGAAGAAGAAATTAGTAATCTTTGGAAATCCCATAAGAAGAATGATGGTATTAATCACATAACAAGTAAATGACAAGAAGTCAAGGAAGGGTAGTGAAACACACCCCTTGCTATCTCTAGCTCAAACTAAGGTTAGTAAGAGAAATGTCACTATGCTAATCCAATATCTAAAGTGTTTTAAGGTGTTTTTATAGAAGTGGGGTTTAGAAATTTTTAAGCTTTAATTAATTTAAAGCTTTAATCATTTTCTCGTTAAAAAAAATACCAGAAATATAAAATTTTACCTCAATCTGACAATCCAATCAATCTGACTGTCCAATCAAAAAATATGAACCTTTGAAATATTAAGAAATTAGAAAATACCACATCATCAACCTTTCCATGTGTCCCCATGTGGTTACCATAGCCAACTTTTCAATCCACCTCGAAATGTTAATGTTATATTGGATGCAAACCCATTCATGGCATTTTTCTTCGTGATCCCTCTTATATTTATTATTCATATAATCTTTGCTTATACACTCGAGCTTAATTAATTAATTAATTATTTATTTATTTATTATCTGTCAAGTGTTGGCAAAACTTCCGTTACCCACACCTGTTACCCTAACCTTTCCTCACTCGCGCATTTGTTAGAGAAGTAGTTACTAAGTGAGGTGGAAGTAGTTATGGGTAATCTATTTTGTCACTTTGTTAGAGAAAAAGTCACATATTATCAAATTGGTGAGAGGCAAGAAAAAACAAAATTGTGGATTTGCATAATTGTGTGCTCAAAGGGTACTTTTTTGGAAAATGTGGTCAAGGTTGGGAGGAGTTTGGGTAGCTCTAACATAAGTTTTTCAAATATTTATTTTTCCAAATTGGTATTTTTTCAGATATTTATTTTTTCAAATTGGTATTTCTAACTCTCTGTATTTTTGTGCTATGAAATTTATCATAATATATTTTTTCTTGTTATATAAAACTTAAGATTGAGGTCTCTACAAAAGGTTGTGGGTCAAAGTAGATTATAGATAGAAGATTACATGAAAAGGTATCAAATTGTGGATATTTTATGTATTTTGTTTATAGATATTTGTGAAATATCTTGTATTTGATTATTTGTCTAAATTTCTGATAGATAACATAGAACTAGTTGTATTTATGCAATTTCTTCTTATCATAATTTCTTATTTTTTAGTAGAAGAATTGCTCATCTATACAAGAATATATATGAGAAGAACATGTTTAAGGTAAAATAAGACATCGTATGTAGAGAATTTTTTTGAAAAAAAAATAAAAATGAAATTCTAAAGTGTATCGATTTGGGGAATTAGTCCTTATAAAACTCAAAATTAGTTTATATTCATCGAGTAAAACTTTTAGAGACTATATAGTTATAAGATTCCAAAGAGAAAATTCATGTACAAAACACAACCAGGAACAATGTAGAATTCATAAGTTCTTAATGATACACACACACACACACACACACACACACACACACACACATACACAAAGAATTGACTGGTTATCATTAAACTGGTAGTGTCCCAGAAGACCTAAAGGGTTGAGTCATATAGAACAACTAAAGTATATTAAAATAATATGAACATTCAAGGAGTCAAGAGATACTAAAATTTAGAAAATACAAATGTATTTACATTATTTTATTGAAAAAATGTAAATTGTTAGATGCTTCGAAAACATTAAAAAAAACCTTATAGTTGTAGATATGTTAGAAGTTCTATGTTTAAAATACCATTACCAAAAAAATAATTACAAAATGCATAATAGCCTAGATAAAATCTTATACTTTTAATATAGGAAATTTTTTAGCATAAATATGGTCAATGGTATGCATAAAACAGAAAAACCATGGTTTCTAGCCTTCAAACAGAAGATATGTACACCGATATAATTAATCCTAGGGTTTAAAGTTCATCTGAACTAGACAAAATAAACCAGATTCTCCATGAGTAGTAAGAAGACCTCCAAATCTTGTTCTTATAGGAAAAAGTTTCAAAATTTATTTTTAGTATGTGAATACTTGCAAATGAGAACTAGAACATATATATATATATATATATATATATATATATATATATATATATATATATATATATATATATATATATATATATATGAGTTAAAAGAGCATAAAAAGGAATTAAAATACAAAAATAAGAATTCTTGAAAGAGGATTTCCATACATACAAGTGCTCCATGCCCTGTTAAACAAAAAGGCTTGTATTAGAAGGTTTTCAAGAATTATAATCTATGGTTATTTTCTTAAAAAATAAAGAAAGAGATATTATAGAAATTATCTATTAAGTAAGTAAAACTCAAACGGGTTTTTAGAACCTTATAGATATTTGGTCTTGTGACTAAAAGAAAAGATAAATATAGTAACAATATCTAAAATATAACCATCCTCAAGAAAGGGGAAAAAATTATGGACCTAGCCTATATAATGAAATTATAACCTTAAAAGTAGGTTTTTAACAAGCCCCATTTCAATTTTAGCCATAATTAATGTATGGAATAAGGTTTCAAGGATGGTATCCCATCATAACTTTGATTAATTAAAATTTAAAAAATATGCGTAGAAGCAAAGGAGTGAAAGGTTATTTATATAACCTGTGTAAGATTAGATTTTTTTGAGGTTCTAGAATTTAACCAAATAACTATGATGAAAGTCCCCAATACTCAAGGATAAATAAATTAAAATTATATTTAACTAAAAATACTAGTACATGCCTAGATTTCACCTTCAGATAACTGAGCTCTTGCTTAAAGCAATACTCGTTGCAGGATGGGGGTAAATGCCAAAGTAAAAAATTATCCTCATAAATGAAATTCCCCATGGATTAGTAAGAAAAGAGTTAGGTTTAATTGTGAAAACTCAAAAAATGTAGACAAATAACTAAAGGAAAAACGGAAAACAAGGAAAACCTTATGGAGTGTAAAAGTTGCAGTCGGATATGATAGCCACTAGAGGAAATCAAAATAATCTAATTTAAAAACCATCATGGTTAAAACCTAGTTACATTGTGTTATAAAAATGAATGGAATGAAAATTCTTATAAAAAGGAGGAAAATGAATTTACCTCTCTAAATGGAATTAATAGAGTCTGCATTATCTTGGAGCTGGAAAATGAGCCCACTAAAAAGGAATCCCTCATATGTTATTTCATGTTCGACGGCTCGTATGTAATGACATGACCATAAGCATGTTAAATACTTTTGAATGTATCTACAGACACAATGATGATAAAAATAAATTCACATCTAGTAAAATAGCAATAGAAGAATGACACATAAGTACTATTGTAAACATAAATATTTCATCGAAGAAGAAATTAGTTACCTCTATGGAGAGATAATAAGAATGGTGGTATTAGTTGCATACCAATCCCACTTCATAAAATGGATAGAAGTCTATTTGTAGAGTTTAGGTTCCTTGATTAAGCCAACATAGTAAATGACAAAAAGTTAAGGAAGGGTAGTGTACCATACCCCCCTCCTATCGCTAACGAAAACTAAGGTTAGTAGAAGGCATGTCATTATGCTCACCCAATAGCCAAGGTGCCTTTATGGAAACATGGTATAAAAAAATTCATCTTCTTAAATAACTTAAAACATCAATAAACATCATCGTTGCATCCGTCTCATCAAGATGACTCCAACGATATAAAATTTTACCTCAATGTGACCTTCAGATCAAGAGATATGAGCCTTTGAAGTTATGGGAAATTAGAGAGTGCCACATCATCAACCTTGACACGTGTCACCCACGTGGTTACCATAGCCAAGATTTCGGCACCACCTAGAAATGGTATATTAGCTTCCAACACACTCATGTCATTGTTCTTCACAATCCCCACTTAAATTTGTTATTAATATAATCTTTGTGCTTCCAATTATCAGAAAACCTTCCATTACTTGGGAAGTTACCGTGACCCTTCGTCACTTGCGCACTTTAAATTTACTCTGGGGTAGGCCTTCCAAGGTGACTTATCTATGGTTCCACCTCTTGCGCCAATGAATAATCTATTGGGCTCACATGTTCGCCACCACATCCTAGGTTAACATTATCATACGGCCTTTCTAAACTCACTATATAGTTTAACTGTTCATGCTCGACCTCCACACTTACATTTCACGATGGGTACAAACTTCCGCACCTATAATGCTCCCCCTTTTCCACTCTGGTGGATTCACTCCAATCACGACAATCTGACATCGAGTCATCTCAACTCTCCTGCAAAGACTCGACCTTCCTAGCTACGAGAGAGACACTCTGTGATATAAATATTCATGTCAACGACCATAATGTTCCCAATCTCAATGGGCCCCACCTTCCTATTTCTATTGCTTCGATAATAATTTTCGCATGGGAGTTGGATCTTCCGTAGGAAAATGCATGAGCTCCACATCATGCCAACCTCCTCCATGCTATAGGCCCTACCATGCTATCTCGGTCCTCGTCAGCTTGACCTTTTTCTTATATGAACTTTTGTGGGCTTTCGAGATGTAGCCTCCAAGCTTACATCATCCCAGGTTCCTTCTCAACCATTGATCTCTCATAGTGAATCACATCCCTTCATCACACTGGCCTCATGCTCAGTTTTGTCTTGCATTCATATGACTAGCAACTTAGCTTTCAACTCGACCCTCATGCAGTCCAATACATTCATCCAATATCATGGATACGATTTTTAAGCTAAGGATATGAACTAAGGTTTTCCTCCTTCTCTTCACTATTTTCAAAAGGATTAACCATGGCTTGGCCAAAATGGTTCTCAACCTATTAGACTTATGACAAGTTTAAACCATTGCTATTGAAGTTGTGTGAAGTAAAAATTGGTGTTATCCCTCCTGAGCTAACAACACAGATACCATCTCTTGGTCCTTGATGACAGACATACGAAACACAACCCAGGGACTTGTCCATCCAGGCTAGAGACCTTTCCATTTTTTCTATCAGAGTCTTGTGGTCCCTTGGGTCCTCCAAGTCATATAGGGAACATACTACACTCGACTTAGAGTTATATAGACCTATTTTGAGAAATGAATAACCATATCAGGCTTATAAAAACTACCAAAAGGAAAAAGGTGCCAAGAAGGCCTCAAGGAGTTCATCATTTCGTGAATAAATAGGAAATACTCCTTTTCAATTTGATTAAAACCATAAACCATATATGTAGGGAAATAACTGACAATATTACAATCATGCAATAATTTCTCTCATATGGACAGGAATTATAGGCATGTACCCCATAGATGGTCATTAGATACCCTTTCGCTACAGGATTGAAGCTAACTAGCGAGAAACTAATTCCCTTACCACACACAACAGTGTTATCCAGTGTGCACTGCACCCACAGACGTGGTTATATATATATATATATATATATAAGGCCGTCATATACCCTTTTACTACAGGCTTGAAACCAACTAGTGATCCTCTAATTCCCATAGCATAAAGAACAATGATAAAATATCATAAACACAATGTACACATGCATCAAATTTTTACCATTCCAATCTTAGTGAACTTTAATCCATTCATATAGTAAATAAATTAATGATTTACAACTTAACATGAGCTCAATAACAAGAAGATTTAGTTTCACACACTTGTGTAGAATTAACATTACATTTGGAAACTGAGATCGATATGACCACTCTCCATCCAACCATAGGTAGTTTAAACCAAACCTTACTTTCAATAGTCACCCCCTAGCCACATTCCAAAGCTTGAGGTGAGGTGATTCTGAGTGTTTTTACCCAACCAACACAGTTGAGATAAGATGTCTTAGGGCCAATGTTGCATTCATCCATGAGCTAGATTATTATGCCTCACATTTTTCAGACATACATATAGTCATACCAAGATTTCACAATGTAGAGAACTCCAACTCACTTTCAGGAGAAGAGGCTCCACCATCATAAATACTCATCAGTGGCTAAGTTGTTAATGGGTAAGGAAATAACATTACAAGGTGGTTCCTTAGTGAGTTAAGAACCAAAGCTTCTACCCTAAGGAAACTCTTAGTGGTTCTTCATCCATCACAAAAATTTAGTGATTCTTCCCCAAATCTAGCAAGTTCATCAATCCACAAGATTCCATTGGGTTATTAAACCTCACACACAAGATACACTCTATTAAGCAATTCAAACAACAAAATTCACTTATAAGGCCCCTCATCTGGTGCTCCACTTCCTGGAGTTGATTTCATGATAGAGACCACTTGATCTCTCTTTCAACTTTGCGTTCTCCTAGACACAGTAACTCTAATGTCACATTACTATTCCAATACTTCCCATATTGTGCACATTTCATATAAATAGGGAGAATTTATTCTTGAAATAACATCTTTCCCATCTCCTAATGAATTAACTGCCTTTTTTCTCCCCACAAGTCGCACAATAGTCACCTCCTAATAGAAAAACCCATCCTGCTCATAAATTTTTTCCTTATCTTTTCTTGTCGTTTGAGCTAAAGGACACTTGGACCACTCCTTCCTCTTTTAGTTACATTCAATGCATATTTAGGACATTAAATCCTTTCAAGCCAACTAGGATTGATATTGAAAGAAAAAAAACTCCTCAAGCAACCTCCTTGGTCGAGCAATGGAATCTGTGTAAGTTTCTTAGATATTTCAATGTAGTGACAATTATTTACAAAAGGGGAAAGTGTTAATTAGGGTCTTTCACAATCCCCTCCCCTTGAGGGGAACACCGTCCTTGGTGTTCAATAACCATTTATAAAACAAACATAGTTAATATGGAACTAAATACACAACATTGTATGACATTTACAACTCACGTACTTAGTCTCTTGTCCAAAAACTCAATGTATATATATATATACCCATTAACGCAACCATATTTCAATGGATCTTTATATCTTTCTTAGTTCCTTTTCCATGCACTCCGATATCTCCAAGTTGCTATAATCCTCTTTCCAGTCTACTTCATTCACCTCGTTTGGAAATTTCCCATGCTTTCCTGTAACTCAACATACAATCTTTGATGATACTCATTATAGAAATTTTAAAAATAAAAATAAATTATACCTCTTTCCTTGTCATTTGAATGGTTTTTCAACCATTCACAGTCACATATTTAACAAATCCAACCATAGCTCCTAGTTGTTACACCATAGTGGATACAAATAATTTATTAATAAGAAAATTTATTAGGTTTCTCAACAACTCTTCATTGTTACACCACAATGGCTACATATCATTTATTAATAGGCCCATTTATCAGGTGTTCTCAACATCTCCTCATTGTTACACCATAATGGCTACAAATAAGCTATTAAAAATATCATCTATTAGGTGTTCTTAATAGCTTCTCGTTTTTACACCATAGTGGCTACAATTAAATTATTAATAATCTCATTTATCAAGTGTTCTCAGAAACTCCTCGTTGCTACACGAAAATTGCTACAAATCAATTATTAACAAACCCATTTATTAGGTGTTCTCAATAACTCCTATCTATTACACTACACTGGCTATATTTCAGTGCATAGGTTCATGCAAAGCACATAGAGTCTAAGTCCAACCTTAGACATAGAGATATATATTTAATAATGAGGAGGTTTTATTATTTGCGTTACTCCTTAAGGAATGAAAGTTCACTCTCCAAAAATTTTCAGTGGAGATACCACCTATGTTCTCAGCCCAACCTCACGGAACTACCAGAAGGTGTTATCAATCCACTAGTCTTGGGTGCCTCATCCTCCTATATTTTACCGATCAACAGTCTCTAGTGGATATATTAGCCTGTAAGGAAAAAATAATTCTCAATAATTATCAGCCAACAAACCTATTTGGGTTTCTTATCTGAGCTATTATCTGATATTACTATGTGATTATCAACTAGCAAGCCTCATGGGTTTCTCAATTGTGTTATGATCAGAGCTCCTTTGTGATTATTAACTAGCAAGCCCTTTCGGTACCTCAACTATGTTACCATTAGAGTTTGTCTCCATGATTAACAACTGATAAGCCTCATGGGTTTATCAATTATGATATCATCAGAGCTTCTCTACTCCATCGAACTCTCTTCTTTCATCCACAATGCGTAGTGGAGTAAATATCCAATCCTGCAAGCAAGGATTCCACTTATTAGTTAATATACACACTACCATAACCATCAACGTTTCCTTGTGATCTCTCTAACATAACATGAGCATATATAATCATATTATTATTTAAAATCATTGGTTAGCTAGGGCTTCCCTACCCCATCAATTCCTCTTTAAACTAGGAATTTCATTGGACAACTCAGTATGTCACTCTATCTAGTCATTTACATTTGCATCAATTAAATGTATACAATGATTCTTCCACAAGGATGATCTATGACAATAATTGTTAGTTCCCTATATTACTAGTATAGTTCCTTATTATTGTTAGTGTAATCCCCTTATTGTTATTTTTGTACCCCTGTAACCCCAATATTGTTATTATTGTGCCCTTACATTATTATTGTTAGGTCGGCTAGGATTATATTGTGATCCCATGGACTCCTATATATAGAAGGGGGTTTTGGTCATTTGTATCATCCAAGAATTGTTCATTTATGTAATGTATTGGAGGTTCCCCCCTCGAAGTGGCTTATTTCCAAGGCGTTGATCTATCTTTTCTTCTATTTTTGGAGATGGTTTCATAACATTTGGTATCAGAGATTTGGATTTTAGGGTTTTGCTACTCCAAACAGGTCATTGTGTAATTTTCACTATAAATTTTGTTCTACGAAGGTTCAGAAGTTGAAATTTTTACAGAGAGAAGCTGAAATCCTGAGGAACATCTTATAAAAATTTCAGATCTTGTTTCACAATATTTTCAAAGATATGATCTGTGGAAGTTAGGGCTTTTTCAGACTCCCGAATTTCACCTAAAACAGGTCATCGTGGAATTTGCACTATAAATTTGTTTCTACGAAGGTTCAAAAGCTAAAAATTTTATAGAGCAAAGACGAAATCCTGAGGAATGTCCTGTAAAATATTCAAATCTTGGTTCGCAATATTTACAGAGATACAATCTGTGGAAGTTTGGTTTTTTTCAAGCTCCCGAATTTCATCTCAAAGAGGTGACCTTGGGAAAACTGTCATAACTCTCTCTCTGAGTGTCGGATTGGAATTATGTAAAAAGAGGCTGCAAGCACATAGACTGTAGTTTCCTGTGTATAAATTTTAGAGCCGAAGGAGGAAATAGTGACATGTGGCACATTGTACAATTTCGCTCTACTAAATTAGTCCATAATTAGGTCATTGTGGGAGATTGGGCATAAATTTCCTTGAAGAATCCAAATCAGGTCAACCCTGTGGCATTCGAAAGAAGATTAAGAGGGCTACGATAGGGCCGAATTTTAGATATTGAAGATTCAAAATCACAGAGATAATTCAGTTTCATATCGAGATCCTAGAAAACAAGAAAAAGGTGTGTATTTTTTTTTTGAATTTCATAAGTCTTATGTGAAAAAATAGTTTCAAGTGATTCCAAGGGCATATTGAATCATATATATCAGTATTGGGTTGTAAAATGACACCTAAAAGGAATTCAACACCCATTAAGCCTTCAAAAGGCTCTACTATGACTCATGAAGAGGAAGAAAAACAACATGACATATCAAAATTACAAGAGCAAGTGCGCCAAATTTCGCTCTCGCAAAGAGCAAAAAAAAAATGAAATGGAAGTTTTGAAGAAAGGCATGGAAGCTAAAATGGATGGTTTGAAGAAAGGCATGGAAGGTTTGAAGAATGACATGGAAGCTAAGATGGATGACATGGAAGCTAAGATCGATGAAAAAATGAAAGACAACATGGAATACATGAAGAATGATGCAAAAGCAGCCATGCAAGGTTTGATGAAAATGTTAATACAAGAAATGATTCCTAATAATGGAAAAATAGTAGAGGAAACTCATGATGAGAAAAAAATAAATGTTAATCATGATTTCATAAACTCTAATGTTGGATTAAAGAACCACCATATTCCAAATATGGATATGAGGAAGTTTGATGGCAAGGATCCCGTAACATGGATACTACAAATGGAGCAATATTTTGATCTCAATACTGTGAAAAACACACAAAAGGTACGCATTGCAACTTTACATTTAGAACAAAATACATTTGTATGGTATCGATGGCTTTGCTCCCGTAAAAAAATTGTCACTTAGTCAATTTTTATGGAGGAAATGATAGCACATTATGAGGATACAAAGAGAAACACCTTCTTTAGCCAATTGATAAATATCAAACAAAAGGGTTCAGTGGTGGAGCACATTGAGGACTTCAAAAAATTGAATATAAGGGTAACTGATATTCCAGAGGAACACAAGATTGATTTCTTCGTAGGGACTTTAAAGGATAACATCCAACATGAAGTTCACGTTTGGGAACCTGATTCATTGGAGAAGGAATTCAGGTTGGTAAGAAAAATTGAATGTAAAATTATGGTGACAAGGTAGCCTACCACTCACATCTATAAAGATGGAAGTATTTCTACTCCTATACTTCCAAAAACTACAAGGTTGACACCACAACAATTGGAAGAAAAAAGAGGAAAAGGGATTTGCTACAGTTGTGATAGAAAAATAGACTAAAGGTCATAAGTGTGCTGAGAAGAAATTATTTTACATATATTGTGAAGAGGAAGAAGAAAAAGAACAAGAAACTTCAAAAGAAGAGGTTAAACACCAGGAACCAACCCTAGAAGAAGAAGAAATGAGTCTGACCATATCGTGTAAAGCATTGGCATGTATTACCACTCCTCAAACTCTCAATATAGAAGGACATATCAAGAAGAAAAAGGTAATAGTGTTGATTGATTCGGGTAGTACCCATAATTTTATTCATTTTAAGGTAGCTAAGGAATTGCATTGTTTCCTATACCCAGCACCATAATGTCAAGTGATGGTTGCAAATGGAGGAACTGCAAATCGCTCTAGAAAATGTCATAATATCAAGCTAACCATGGGGTAATATGTATTGAATAGTCCAATTCTTTCCATTCCAATGGGAGGTGTTGATGATGTACTAGGAGTACAATGGTTACAATCTTTGGGGACGGTAGCTTTTAATTTTGAAGAAATTTTCTTGAATTTTTTTTTCGGAAGGAAGGAAGTCGAATTACAGGGTATCGCAGGGAAGCCGGGAAAAATAATAAGCTCTAATTTCATGACAAAGCTTCTGAAGAAATAAAAATGAGGTGTAATTGCACAATTATGCTCACTAGAAGTTCCAACATCAAAATCATCAATTTCTCTAGATCTCCAAAAAGTCTTGGACAGTCATTCCAAGGTTTTTGAAACTCCCAAAGGACTCCCACCTATTTGTGATCATGATCATGCTATTCATTTGATTCCAGGAAGTGTTCCTCCAAACATAAGGCCTTACAGATATCCTTATGTCCAAAAGAGAGAAATTGATCGTATGATTGCAGAAATGTTAGAGGATGGTATAATTCAACCTAGTCAAAGTTATTTCTCTGCTCGAGTCGTATTGGTGCGCAAGAAGGATGGATCATGGCGCATGTGCTCATATTATAGGAAGCTCAAAAAGCTTACTATTAAAGATAAGTTTCCCATTCTTGTGATTGATGAATTATTGGATGAATTACATGGAGCAATTTATTTTACCAAGTTGGATCTTCATTCAGGATATCATCAAATTAGAATGAATATGGAATATATTCCGAAAACAACATTTCAAACTTATGAGGGTCATTATGAATTTTTGTTCATGCCTTTTGGCTTTACCAATGCACCTTCTATACTTCCATTTTCAAACCCTTCCTTAGAAAATGTGTGCTCGTATTTTTTCATGATATACTAATATACAACAGGTCTTCGAAGGATCATGTTCAACATGTTGACAGGGTGCTCAAACTATTGGAGGAGAAACAATTATATGCAAAAACATCCAAATGTTTCTTTGGAGTAAAAGAGGTGGAATATATGGGTCATATTGTATCTCATAAGGGTGTTAAGGTATACCCTAACAAAATTAAAGCCATTAAGGAATGTAAATTCCCCACAACTATAAAGTAGCTGCAAGGATTTCTTAGGTTAATAGGGTATTATCGCAAGTTTGTTAAGAATTATGGGAGAATAGCAACACCTCTAACAACATTATTGAAGAAAGATGCATTTTCATGGACTCCTAAAGCAACTAAGGCCTTTGAACATCTTAAAGAGGCAATGTGACTAGCACCAGTCTTAGTTGCGCCAGACTTCACAAAAACCTTTATTGTGGAATGTGATGCCTCAAGAAATGGAATTGGTGCTATTTTAATGCAATAAGGAAGACCCATTTATTTTGAAAGTTGTCCAATCAAAGGAAATTATTTGAAGGAAATGTTGGCAATACTACATGCACTAAAGAAATGGTGACCTTACATAATGGGAAGAAAATTCAAGGTAAAAATTGATCATTATAGTCTTAAACACTTTTTGGAACAAATACTATCTTCAGAAGAGTAGCAAAAATGGGTCACAAAGATGTTGAGTTATGAATTTGAAATCATCTACAAAAAATGGAAGCTAAATGTTTTCGTAGATGCACTCTCAAGAAAGGATGAAGAGGTGGATGCATTGCTTTTTGCCATTTCTATTATCCAACCAAATTGGATAACTGAAGAAAGGGATGAATGGAAGAAGGACGAAGAAGTGTGGACACTCATTCAAAATTTGCAGCAAGATCCTAGTACATTTGATACATTTAGTTGGAAAAATGATTCCTTATGGTACAAAGATCACTTATATATTTGTAAGAATTCCCAACTAAAATAAAATATTATTTTGGGATTTCACACTTCTCCTTTAGGAGGACACTCAGGATTCTTAAAAACTTACCACACGGTGAAGAAAGATTTTTTTTGGGATGGCCTTAAATCTGATATTCAAAATTATGTGGCTCCAGCAAAATAAAGTTGAGACAATTAAGACCTCAGGTCTTCTACAACCTTTATCCATTCCAAGTCAACGTTGGGAGGAGATTTCAATGGATTTTATCACAAGTTTACCTAATTCCGAAGGAAAGAGTGTCATCATGGTGGTAGTTGATAAAATTACCAAGTATTCACACTTTTGTGCATTATCTCATCCATTTAAAGCAAGTACAGTTGATACTGCATTTCTGGAAACAATTCAAAAGCTACATGGAAACCCAAAGGTTATTGTAAGTGACAAGGATCCCATTTTTACAGGAAATTTTTGGACGAAATTATTTTATTGTTTGGGTACTCAACTAGGTCATAGCTCATCTTATCATCCTCAATCCAATGGTCAAACTGAGATAGTGAATAAATGTTTGGAAGGATATCTTTGTTTATTTGTATCTAATAAGTAAACACAATGGGTCAAATGGTTACCTCTCGTTGAATGGTGCTATAACACTTTCTTCCATACTGCAGCAAAAATGACCCCATTTATGGCACTTTATGGATATCATCCATCGTCCATCACATCATCTTTAAGAGAAAATTATAAGGTTCAAGCAATGGAAGATCACATTGAGCATCAACAAGAATTTCTCCAACTCTTAAAAGATAACCTAAATTTGGCACAAAATCAAATGAAACAACAAGTTGATCAACATCACAGCGAGAGAAGTTTTGATGTAGGAGACTGGGTATTTTTATGGCTACAACCATACAAACAAATTTCCCTCAAGCAATATAAGAAGGATAATAAATTATCTCCAAAGTACCATGGTCCTTACAAGGTGTTGCTAAAGATTGGTACTATGGAATACAAATTGGAGCTTCCTGGTTCTTCACGAGTGCATCTAGTTTTCCATGTTTCATGCTTAAAGAAGGTTATAGGTGAAAAAATTCCAGTTCAAAAAATATTTCCGGAACTTGATGAGGAAGGAAATATCCTATTGGAACCTGAAGCAGTCACAGAAACAAGAAATCGACAACTATGAAATCGATCAATTTCAGAGTATCTCATCAAGTGGAAGAACTTACCCACTAAAGATTCTACATGGGAGGATGAGAATTTTATACGGAAGCATCCAGAGCTACCCAAGCATTGAGGACAACAATTTTTTGAAGGAGAGGGGCATGTTAGGTCCCTATATTACTAGTATAGTCCCTTATTGTTGTTAGTGTAACCCCCTTATTGTTATTGTTGTACCCCTGTAACCCCAATATTGTTATTATTGTGCCCTTACATTATTATTATTAGTTCGGCTAGGATTATATTGTGATCCCATGGACTCATATATATAGAAGGAGGTTTTGTTCATTTGTATCATCTAAGAATTTTTCATTTATGTAATTTATTGGAGGTTTCCCACTTAAAGTGACTTATTTCTAAGGCATTGATATATCTTATCTTCTATTTTTGGAGCTAGTTTCAATAACAATAACCTGTCAATCATAACAACATCATACACATTCATTCAATCATCAACATTATCATGATTAAAATTTAATTTCATGTGTCCATAAAGTCAAGGTTGCAATAAATTCCTTTATCTATGCAAGGCATGCACAAAATTGAGAATAACAGTTCCCAACTTGTCCAAGACATTTTTTACCACAAGCCCATTTACTTCAGATTTCCTTATTACCTTTTCATGGTTGTGGTGCCACTATGCATTTATCCCTATGGACCCAACCAACCCTTTTGATTGTGAAATTTCCCTTTCCTACCTTTAGTTTTCCTTTATTCATAAAATGGGCTTTATTTGGGTCTTACATTACTTGTTCGGTTCCACTCAGCTCTTCCCGAGATCCATTATTTTTTCCCTTTTCCCAACCAATTCCCAAGACCCCAAAATATATATTAAATTTCAAACTTTTACCTAAAATTACTAGCATCGATTACTATTAGCCTCTTTATTGAGACCACTATTGTTTCCTACTAAATCAAATTTTTAAATGGAAAGGAGTGTCCACCCTCATGGACTTCATTTAATATATTTACTGATACTATCGCCACTAATCAAAATGTAAATCTTTCCACAAGTAATCTAAGTGGCATGTATATTCAACCTCTTCGTGTGAGGCCAGAAACAATAAAGAACCTCATAAGGTTGTTTGTCATATGCAACAATATCATCGAAATATTCAACCATGCCCTCATTATCTAGGCCAAATTCTCCAATTTCTTGTCCATTGTACTAGAATAATACCCATACAAACAAGATAAGTATTCATTGAAGAGGATGATGTTACACATTAGACTAATGATAATTCAAGGTAAAATCTAATATTGTAGTCTATTTCTCTAGCAAAGTTACAAATCCTCCATTTACAAGGTCTATACAAGGCCATTTCCTTTGAACTCATTTAGTTCAGGTATTGATCACGGATGTCATATCTCATAGAAATATGATAAACCTTACAAACTTCAACCAACCATTTTCATTTGTCCCACCCCATTCCTCAAACATGGGAGGTATTTACCATGAAAGCAACATGTTTAAGGTAAAAGAAGACACTGTATGCAGGAAATTTTTCTGAAAGAAAAATAAAAGGGAAATTCCAAAGTGTATCAATTTGAGGAATTAATACATATAAAACTAACAATTAACTTATATTCATCAATTAAAACTTTTATATAATTACTGCTATAAGATTCAAAGATAGTACCTTTTCAAAGATAGTACCTAAAATAACTACACAACTAGGGATAATGTAGAATTCACAAGTCCTTAATGAGGGTTTCAAACTATATTACAAATATAAATCCTTATATATATATATATATATATATATATATATATATATATATATATATATATAGCGAATTCGCTTGTAATCATTAAACTAGTAGTGTTCTGGAAGACCTAAAGGGTCGATTCATATAAAACAACTAAAGTATAGTAAAAGAATATGAACATTCAAGGAGTAAAGAGATACTAAATTATAGAAAATACAAATGTATTTACATTGCTTTATTGAAAACATATAAATTGCTACATGTGTAGAAAATGTCAGAAAAACCTTATAGCAGTAGAAATGTTACAAGTTCTAGGTTTAAAATACCATTAACAAAAAAATACAAGAAGCATAATAGCCTATAGAATCTTAGACTTCTAATATAGGAAAAATTTCGGTAACATTATGGTTAATGGTATGCATAAAACAGAAAAACCATGGAATCTAGCCCTCGAACACATAAGACATGTACACCCATATAATTAATCTTGGGGTTTTGAGTTCATCTTACCTAGACAAAAGCAGCCAAATTCTCCATCAGTAGTAAGAAGACCCCAAATCTTGGTCTTAGAGGGAAAAGTTTCAAAATTTATCTTTAGTATGTGAATACTTGCAAATGGGAACTAGAACATAAACTTTACGTTATATATATATATATATATATATATATATATATATATATATATATATATATATATATATATATATATATATATATATATATATATATATATATATAACATAAAAGAGAGCATAAAAGGGAATTAAAATACAAAAAGAGGCATACATGAAGGAAGATTTCCGTACGTAGAAGTGCTCCACCAGAGCCCTGTTAAACAAATATGCTTGTATTAGAAGGTTTTTAAGAATTATAATATTGGGTTATTTGCTACAAAAAACAAAGATACATTTTCGAAATTATCTATTAACAAGCAAGTAAAATTCGATAGGGTTATTAGAACTTTGTAGATATTTGGTCCTGCGACCAAAAGAACAAATAAATATAATAACAATATCTAAAATATAACCATCATCAAGAAAGGGGAGAAACTCTATGGAGATTTGATTAGAAACCTTTTTTAGAATACAATGTTGCACAAAATAATTTAATGACCTAGCCTATATAATGACCTTTTGACCTTGGAAGTAGGGTTTTAACAAGGCCCATTGCAATTTTAGCCATAGTTCTTGTATGAAATAGGGCTTCAAGGATGGAATCCCATAATAACTTGGATTAATTAAAATTTAAAAACTTTGAATAGAAGAAAAGGAGTGAAAGGTTATTTATATAATATGTGTAAGATTGGAATTGTACCAGGTTATGGAATTTAACCAAATAACTTTGAGGAGACAGAGAAGTCCCCAATACTTAGGGAAAAATAATTTAAAATTATAATTAACTGGAAATACTAGTACATGGCTAGATTTCATCTTTAGAGAACGAAGCTCTTGCTTAAAGAAATACTTTTGCAGGAGGGGGGTAGATACCGAAATAAAAAAATTAGCCTCATAAACTAAATACCCCATGGCTTAGTAAGAAAATAGTTAGGGTTAACTGTGAAAACTCAAAAAATATACACATGTAACTAAAGGAAATAATTAAAAGAAGGAAATCCCTCTAGAGTATAAAAGTTACAGTAGGATATGGTAGCCACCAAATGAAATTGAATTAATCTACGCTAAAAACCATCAAGGTTAAAACCTAGATACATCGTTTTTCAAAAAAGAATGTAATGACAATTCTTATAAAAAATGGCAAAGGAATTTACATATCTAAATGGAGTTAATAGAGTGTGCATTATCTTGCAACTGGAAAATGAGCTCACCAAAAAGAAATCCCTCAGAGGTTATTTCATGGTCGCTGACCTGTAATGAAATAACATGAACATAACCATGTTAAAGACTTCTAAATGTATCTACAAACACAATTATGAGAGTAATAAATTCACATCTAGTAAAATAGTAAGGTACACAAGAACTATAAAGAAATGCTAATGTAAACATAAATCCTTCATCAAAGAAGAAATTAGGTACCTCTATGGAGAGATAATAAGAATTATGGTATTACTCGCATACCAATTCCACTTCAGAAAATGGATAGAAGCTGGTTTGAGAGTTTGGGTTCCTTGATTATTCCAACACAGTAAATGATAAGAAGTTAAGGAAGGGTAGTGTAAAATACCCCCTACTATCCTCAATGAAAACTAAGGTTAATAGAAGGCATGCCATTATGCTAACCCAATATCCAAGGTTCGTTTATGGAAATGGGGTCTAAAATTTTTTATCTTCTTAAATATCTTAAAACGTCAAAAAACATGATCATTTCATCTCTCTCATCAAAAAGATTCCAATGATATAAAATTTTACCTTAGTTTAACCTTCGGATCAATATATATGAGCCTTTGAAGTTATGGGGAATTATAGAGTGCCACATCATCAACCTTGCCAGGTGGCACCCACGTGGTTACCATAGCCACCATGTCGACGCCACCTGGAAATGGTATATTGGCTTCCAACACATTCATGTCATTGTTCTTCGCAATCCCAAACTATATTTGTTATTCATATAATCTTCTTCTATGCAATATATATATATATATATATATATATATATATATATATGAAATGCCAATTATTGGAAAACCTCATATTACTAGGGCCTATTACCCTGACCCTTCCTCACTTGCACACTTTACATTTACTCTGTGGCAGACTTTCTGGGCTAATCTATCTGTGGGTCCACCCCTTGTGTTAATGAATAATCTGTCGAGTTGTTGATGGTCCAAAATGACCTCATCAAGATGTAAGTGAGACCACTAGGTCGGGAACTTAAATTAGCTCCTTTTTCATTTTGAATGGTGGTTTCGTCTCGTTCAATTGGGTCCAGTTACCCTCTGTCTTTCTATGATGGCTTATAGTATGCCTATTATTTTCTAATAAAAAAGAGACATCAAATATGGTCTCTTGCAAAAGGTGATCCTTAAGCTGATTCTACGGATCAGCCAAACCACGACTAAGTTCTAACCCTATGTAAGAGGACTTCTATAATGCAGTAATTAAAATCAAATGCAGATCTAATCTAATTAACAGAAAATAAATCCTAAATCTATCTCTATTGAAAGAAGGATTAGATTCAACCAAGAGAAAGGTAATGGGGGATTTGGACCAGCTCTAAATTTAGAATAAAAATGAAGTCAATAAGCCAAGAAAATAGTTCCAAGACTTATTACTAGTTCAAACAAGTATATGTATTCAATTATCTAATGAATAGCCATCATATCTCTAGTGCACATACATCCAAATTCAAATATAATGAATTCAAACTAAAACATATATGATTTCATTAAGGATATAGTTCTCACAAAACAATCATTATTAACACTAAGATAAACTTGACATGAATTTTCTAAATAGTTAACAAGTATGCCCTATTTATCTATTTGAATTCAAAAATTAAATTGATAGCAATTAGATCCATCATTAAAATATAGCTTTCAAATTATTTAACAAGCATGTATTAAATGAATTTACAATAGTGAAAAATTTCAAGAACACATATTTATCTAGATCAAGAATTGACTCAAATTTTATTAAATGCAAGCTATCAATCAACTTCTATCTCCGACAATAGTTTACAAGAATTAAAGACCTAATCAAAGCCTTTGAGTACATGAAATTATCAGAAAATTTCATGATAGCATGAAATTTTCGAGCTAAAATATATTTCTTTTAATCTCCACTAATCTGGTCCGAACTAGCTAATTCTCTACAAAAATATTGCTCTCTACAGTAGTGCAAAAATCTCTCTTTGCAGAGAATTTCCTCCCCAAGTTTAAGAACTAGAACCTCTCTTCAATTATACAAAAAGCCATATTTATAATTACAAAATAAAATCAAAATGAGAGAGATATTGGAGAATAAATTTGCCCCAACTAATTTTAATTGGCCAAAACTATTCTTTCTCTCTTGTTGGTGCAATTCCATTCTTCCAATTTTTGTCTTCCTCATCTCCCCAACTTCCCACCTGCGGAAAAACTAATCAATATTAAAAAAATAAAACAAATTTGATACACAAAATAGAAATCAAAACAATTCTCAACAAATTGTTAAATTAAAATCTAAAGAAATTCTCGTGCTACGATTTATTCAAATGGATCGGAGCAGCCTTGGAGTATTGCTGGGAATGAATTATTGATAACAGTTTTATTCAAATGGATCAGAGCAGCCTTGGAGTATTACTAGGAATGAATTATTGATAACAGTTTCTCTAGTCCAATGAAATTTTCCCAAATCAAAATAGCAAAACTAATTTTTGGTTGCAAATTAGTCACTTTCTCTTCTGCTAGATTTTTGGGTCATTAAATGATTGAATCTATTAAAATTGACCATCCCAGATTACTGTCCTTTGTCCTAAATTTCCAACTAACTATTTCAAGCTTCATTTGGTTAAATAAAACTTGAGATTAAGTTGAAGTGTCAAAAATATAATTTTGAAAAATACATTATTTAACTAAAATTTAGAAAATTTAATTAAAATTCTAATTCTAAATTAAATTATAAAATGTTAATTAATTATGTGTAAAATTTTTTAGGTGAAAATCACATAGGAGAAATTAGTGTCAACGCATTTAGGACAATTACTATATATATATATATATATAATCACAATTAATTTTACTACACTTTGTAAATTAACTTATTTACAAATTTATTAAATTATATACTATAATTAAATTAATATAAATTTTTTAATGAAAAGTAAATTAAATTAAATTTAATGAATATTAATATTTAAAAAATACGGGACACCAAATATGTTACATCAACGAATAAATGATTATACCAAACCTCATATAATAAATCAATTACCCATCGTTTTATAAGGGAGGTGAACGAAGGTATGCCATAGGGGCATCGGGGAAATACAACATCGGAAGTTATGGCACATGGAGTCGCACATTTTTTTATATTTTTTTATATCTAAACTATAATTATTAAAGGTTTTGACATTAAGAAAATTACAACCACTTGAGTGGATTCCGGATTTTAGAATTTTTATTTAAATTAAAATTAAAATTTATTTCTGATAACAATTAATTTTAATTATAATTTGGTTGTGGTGATTTTGTAAAATTGCTAGTAAAAAATGAATAAATGAATAAAAATCAATTAAAAATTGATATTTATAATTCATTACGAATTAATTTATAGAAATTAAAATAATTTGCACATTGTTTAAGCCTTGGCCGTAAAATTACTGGGCACCATTTTGCAAACTGTATAACCAAATAAGATGAAACGACAACTGATGGAAAGCTAGTAAAAATTAGAATGCACTGAAGCAATTGAAAGAAAAATATAAAAAAACTAAAAATTTGGCAAATTTGTTAGACACTTAACCAAAAGAAAATATTAAAAAGCCATTTAACCAAAATTTACAAAAAAAGTCCCCATCAATTGAAATAAATGAGTTAAAAATGGGGGTGTTGTATTTTCACATCAAGAATTGACAACACATGGAGAATAACTAGTTATCCTTAGTTTAAGTCCATCACTTTGAAAGTGCATGTTTCCTTTATTCCTTCATTCGTTAGGATAAAGCATCCCCTTGGAAATTCCAGGAATGAGCGGGTTTTCCTTTCGGTGAGCCTTGGCATTATTGGATTTGATATTTCCAGAGTACGGAAATGCCTATATCTCACTTCGTGGAAGCTGCTTTCCTCTCATTTGGAACTGTCTAACTTGATTTCGGCAGACATTTGGGTTGTGGTCGATGCCCGCTCTACTTTAAAGTTCCTTCGCTGGGAGGAATTATGGAAAAGGAAGCACTCTGCCAAGTTCCTTAGATTATCTAAGGAATCTGCATTCGATTTTCCGTTAATGTCTTCATCTAACAGCAGAGTTAATAGAGGACAGATCAAAGCACTGCGTTCCTTGATTCATAATTTCGATTTTTCAGCTCAGTCATGTCTTTTGGCTCTGCCTTCATCTCCTAATCCAGACTGCGATTTTATTTGCAAGGTTGTTCCCCAACCGGTTTCTGAGCATGGTAATTTAGATCAAATGGTATGCAATGAAGTGGATCTGGTCGATGAACCTCGTGCCACTTCGGGTCTCCTCCTTGCCTCCGCGTTGGCTAGCATACAGTCTCCTCTTCTGTCGTACAGTCATCGTTCTGTTGTAGCATTGTCGCTCCCCTTGTTTCCATTTAAGTGTTTATCATCTGTTTCCGGTGGTGAAGAGGCTTAGTCGAGTATGTCATCTACCACGGTGGTTGAACAAACTAGTGTGGTATGTTGTCTTCTACAGTGGAAGGAGAACCACTAGGTCAATGCAACTTTAACATTGACACTTTACGTTATTCAAATTGGGCTAGTTCCAAGCTTGTTTTTCCTATCCCATCTTCTTTGAATTTAGTGGTCCCCATTGGTATCGCGGTTGATCATGCCCATAGTTCATCTAAGCCTTTTTATGAAGGTGTGGATACAATTTCTATTAATTTTGGAAAACTAGGTCCAAACTCTGTGTTGTGATGCTCAGCTGAAGATGTCAATATTTTTATTGGATTCCTCTTTCGGAGAGGTGCAAGATCGATCTAAAGATCATCTTGATCCGATGAGAAGAACATTTATTTTGAATTAATTCCACTTATGTGCAAGGTCAGCCAGAATTGTAATGTAGGCTTGAAGCCCCAACAAATGTGTCACACACCCTCACTGATGGATATATATAGGTCAACATTGGAGGTCATTTTCACCATCACTCATCACACATTCTCTCTCATCATCTGATTGGTTCGATCATCATCTTGGAAGCTCTTCTTCTCTCACACATGGAAAAATGCAGCAAAGGATTTTCTGGTTTTCACCTAGGGTTTCAACGCATATTTGACCAACGTTGACTTTGGTCAACACATGGTCAACTTGACCTCAAACTCTCCATAAATTCCAATTTCTATAGTCCTCATTTTCTGGCACAAAAATTGAGGCTAGATGTTGACTTTGACTTGGCTAAGTTGAATTTTTGATGTTGTTATTTTGCTTTGACCATTGACTAGATAGAGTTGACTTTTGTTGACTTTGAGTTAACTATTATAGAGTTGTCTGAGAGGGTCGTGTGACACATTTTGGTTGGCTGACCATGTAGAGACTTTTCTGGTTGAAGCATCCTGTTGACCGTCGTAATGCACCACAACACATATATTTTGCTAATTAAGTTAAGTATATTTTTGGTTTGTCTTCCATCGATCTATTGATATGTTCTATCAACATTTTACTTTCTTGTTTATGTGATTGTTGTTTGATATTGGGTATAAAAGTAAAGGTATCAGAGCTAAGGTGAAGACAACACCCAAGTTTGAATTGAGAGAAGTCACCGAAGAAGGAGCATTTGTCAAAGACCCATGGGTATCTCAAACTATAATGGCTTCGAAGTTGATGACAAGTTTACTAGGAAGGAAGACTTCCATGCCCGGAAGATGACTTTGGATTTAATGTTGGAAGACCAAGATGTCATGGAATATGTGTAGGGTAAAATCCAAGAGCCTCCATCATATGCACCTGTTGCCACTAAGTCAAAGTATAAGAAGGGGGAAATCAAAGCAAAGTTGATCATCTAGGATTCAATTCATAAGATTCTAGTTGCCTACATCTATGAGCTATGCACATCCAAGGAGATGTATGATAAATTTGTCAACATGTTCAAGGCCAATAATGCAAATCTAGTCCTTTTCTTTAAGAACCAATTGAAGAATCTGAAGAAAGGAAGGGATGAATCTGTTCAATCTTATTTTCTAAAGTTGACCGAAATCAGAAATAATCTTCTTGCCATTGGGGAGACAATAGCTTATCGAGAAATGGTTCTCATCGCACTTGGAGGTCTCTCCTCCGAATGGCATGTATTCAATACTACCATTCTCAATAACAATGTGATACCTGATTTTGATGAAGTATTGTCGAGATGCACTCAAGAGGAAACAAGAATCAAGGAATATGGAAATTAAGGTAATGCTGCCCTCACCGCTCATGCTAAGAAGAAGATCAATGGTGGTTCGAGGAACCATAGAAGAGAAAGGGCCCAAGGAAAGAAAGGAAGATGTTACACATGTAACAAGACTGACCACTATGCTAGAGAATGCCCTACTAAGAAGGATTCTCCTGGGGATGATGACAACAACAACAACCGGAGGAATGGAAATCAAAGGAACAATAGGTTCAAAGGAAAGATGAAGGCTCCCTCTAGTCGCAATGAGAATGGGAAGCCTTTCAAAAGGTCGAGAAATTCTAGGTATGAGGAATCTAATTTTGTTTATGATAAAATAAATGATTCATTCTTGTATCTACCCTCTCTGCTGCATCTCCACCCGACACTATGGATTTCTAGTTGATTGATAGTGGTGCCTCAAGACACCTCATTGGGTTTAAGGAAGCACTTTCTGATTTGGTTGAGAAGGATGTTAATATGAAAATTATCCTTGGAGATAATGTCACATATCCCATGAAAGGGACAGGGACTATGAGCCTCCACTTATCTCAGGGTCAATTCCTCTGATTGCAAGATGTACTATATGTACCTGATTTGAAGAAGAACCTTGTGTCTATTTTGGCCATGGAAGACAAAGGTTTCAATGTGGAATTTGTTGATGGGAAGGTACACATCTAGAAGAAGAGCTTCAAGGAAGCTATCATGATTGGGTTTAAAGTTGATACACTCTACCAGGTTAGAGGAATTCCACTGGGAGCTATGACATGTGATATTATCCATCAAACTGAACTATGGCACCGGAGGTTTGGACACCTTCACTACAAAGCCCTTCCCGAAGCTAGGAAGGTGGTGACAGGGATGCCAAAATTCAAAAACGATCATGAAGGTGTATGTCAGGGTTGTGCCAAAGGAAAGCATACAAGGGGACCTTTCTCCTCAAGTGCCACAAAGACATCTGATGTCTTGCAATTGATACATTATGCCTTGTCTAGTATGCTTCCCGTGACATCCTTGGGAGGATGTTCTTATTATATGACGTTCATAGATGACTTATCTTGCAAAACCTGGATATACTTCTTGAAGAAGAAGGATGAGGCTTTCATATGGTTTCGTACTTCAAATCCTTGGTGGAAAATCAAACTGGGAAGAAGGGAATGTTTGTGGGCTACAGTGAAACTTTGAAGGCTTATAGAGTCTATGTGCCTGGCCAAAGAGAAGTGGAGATATGCCACGATGTTACCTTTGATGAATATGCTTCCCTCAGGAAAGTAATCAATCTTCCGTGCTCTGAGGAAGGTCATGAAGTAAGGTCTGGAAATCAGGAAGAACAGAAGGATGAGGTGATGCTCGATGTTGAAGGACTGATGGACCCTATTGATCCACCTCCTTCAATGAAGAGAAGACCCTCATGGCTCAAGGATACTCTCGAGTATTCCGAGAAACATATGGCCCCAAGGGGGAAATTCCGTGAAAGTAAGAAGTCGAATAGATACCAAGGGTATCTAGCAGCCATGAATACAATCATACAATCTGAGCCTGGATCTTTTGAGGAAGCCACAAAGCATAAAGTACGAAGGATTCTATGCACGAAGAGTATGAGTCCATTATGAAGAATGATGTCTGGGATGTGGTTCCGAGACTGGAGGACAAAGCAGTTGTCACCTCAAAATGGCTCTATAAGATCAAGCATGGATCTGATGGTAGTGTTGAAAAGTTCAAGGCAATATTCGTTGCTTGAGGCTTCTCTCAAAAGGAAGGCATAGACTATGATGATATTTTTGTACCTGTGGCCCGATATACCACCATCCGATCTATCATAGCTCTTACTGCTACACAAGGATGGAATCTTCATCAGATGGATGTGAAGACAACCTTTCTACATGGTGCAATAAAGGAAGAGGTGTATGTGGAGAAACCTCTGGGGTTCGAAGTCCAGGATAGGGAAACCCATGTTTGCACATTGAAGAAAGCCCTCTATGTGTTGAAGAAAGCCTCCATGTCTTGGTACGAGAGGATAGATAGCTACCTAATGAAGCTGGGCTTCACTCGAAGTAATGCTGATCTGAACCTTTACTTCAAGGTTGATAGAGAATAACCTCTCATTCTAGTGCTCTATGTGGACGATCTCTTCCTAAAAGGTGTTGACCCTCTCATTCATCAGTGTAAGAGGGAGCTCACTTCTGAGTTCGAGATGAAGGACCTGGGATTGATGCATTACTTCTTAGGCCTTGAGGTCTGGCAGAGACCTAACGAGATTTTCCTTTCTCAAGGAAAATATATTGTGAAGCTGTTGGAAAGATTTGGAATGGTGGACTGTAAGTCCGTGTTGACATTGATGAAGCTCAAATTTAAGAAGTTGAGTGGCAGCGCTGCTAGGACCGTGCTAACAAATCCTACTGAGTATCGTCAACTCATAGGGGCCCTGATGTTCTTAGTGAACACCCTTCTGGATGTATGTTTTGCAGTGAACACTTTTAGTCAACACATGGTTGATCCTCATCACATTCACTGGGTTGGTGCCAAAAATATTTTGAGATATATTTGGGGCACGATAAACCATGGGTTGAGATACACTTTCGGGAGCATGACACTCGATGGATATACTGATGTCGATTGGGTTGGAAATGTGGTGGGTTGCAAGAGCACATATGGATGTTTCTTCACACTTGGGTCTGCTTCGGTATCCTGGATGAGGAGGAAGCAGAAGTCGATGGCTTTGAGCATCGTTGAGTCCGAATACATTACAGCGAGTATGGCCTGTTGTGAAGCATTTTGGTTGTGAAAGCTCTTCAGTGAGATTTTTGTACATGTGCTAGATACAACCATTATCCTTTGTTATAACCAAAGTGGGATTCATTTGTCAGAGAATCCCATGTTCCACGATTGATCCAAGCATATTGATATCGAGTACCACTTTATCCAGGATATGGTACAACGAGATGCTGTAAAGCTTGATCATATAGGAAGTAATGAGCAGGTCATGGATGTTCTCACAAATCCCTTGGGGAAGGTCAAGTTCCTAACCTTCCATGAGAATCTTGGTATCATGGAATGACCCTATTCTGAGGGTCATTTTGGACGATGCGTTTTGGGAGCTCTAGGGAGCTTTGGGGATAGCTTCTTGGAGCTATAAGCAACCACGGGGCTAGGCTTGCTGAACCTTGTTGGTGTGATTCTGCCCCACCATTATGATATTGAGTTGTTTCACCTCTCTCTAATTTGTGCCCCATATGCATCCTACCCATGGAGTCCTAGACTCATGGGAAGTACCTCTCATTTGGACAATGAGGTGGGAAAAGCTCGAGACCAGTAGCAAAGACCGATGGACACATTGGAGATTGTCGTACTCTCTATGTCTTGGATGGCACGTGTCCAACCACTTGATCTGGGATCAAGTGTAGTGAGGTTTCAGACCTCCAACTGACTTTGGGTCAGTTAAACCAAATTCAGGTTGGTGTATGACTCCTTTGAGTCCTATAGAGGTTTCGGACCTCTGAGTTGAATTTGTCAGCCAGGAGTGATGTCTTTGTGACTCACCTTTTTGTTATGAAATAAAGAATCCAGCAAAGCAATTTACGGTGGGATGACACATGATGTTTGGATGACATAGGTGGATGGAGTTCTCCCTAGTTGAGAGGGAGTGATAATTTTGGACAACTAGGTCCAAACCCCATGTTCTGATGCTTAGATGAAGATGCCAATATTTTTATTGGATTCCTCTTTCAGAGAGGTGCAAGATCGATCTAAAGATCATATTGATCCAATGAGAAGAACATTTATTTTGAATTAAGTCCACTTATGTGCAAGGTCGGCCAGAATTGTAATGTAGGCTTGAAGCCCCAACAGATGTGTTACACACCCTCAGTGATGGATATATATAGGTCAACGCTGGAGTTCATTTTCACCATCACTCATCACACATTCCCTCTCATCATCTGATTGGTTGGATCATCATCTTGGAGGCTCTTCTTCTCTCACACGTGGGAAAATGTAGCAAGGGATTTTTTGGTTTTGACCTAGGGTTTCAGCACAGATTTGACCGGCATTGACTTTGGTCAACTCATGGTCAACTTGACCTCAAAATCTCCATAAATTTTGATTTCTGTAGTCCACATTTTTTGGCATAGAAATCGAGGTTGGACGCTGACTTTGACTTGGATGCGTTGACTTTTTGCTGCTGTTGTTTTGCATTGATCGTTGGCTGGACAACGTTGTCTTTTATTGACTTTGGGTTGACTATTATAGAGCTTTCCGAGAGGGTTGTGTGACACATTCTGGTTGGCTGACCGTGCAGGGAATTTGCTAGTTGAAGCATCCTGTTGATCGTCGTAACACACCACAACACATATATTTTGTTGATTAAGTTAAGTGTATTTTTGGCTTCTCTTCTGTCAATCTATTGGTATGTTCTATCAGCATTTTACTTTCTTTTTTGTGTGATTGTTGTTTGATATTGGGTATAAAAGTAAAGTTGCATCAAGCATAGAACATCTATGAAAATTTACACTTTTAATGCCAAACCAACCCATCAGTTTACCTTATTCGAAGGTTAGTGTGAAGACAGGTTTGATTTCTGACCTTTTTAATCCCCTTGTCTCTTCAATTTTGCCTTTGTATTCTAACATGAATTCCTCTTTTGTTCCTCATATGTGTCTTTTAAATTATTTTAACAATATAAACTTTAATAATTTTAATAATAATAATAATAACAATAATAACTATGACAAGAATAATAATAATATTAATAATAATAATGATAACGATAATAATAATATTAATAATAAATATTTCTTCCCTTCCTCTAGTAAATATTTTATTAATCTTTCTAAGTTTTCCTTTGATCATCATGTCTAGAGTCTTTTGGGGAAAGGTCTCAATTTTTCCCTGGCTCCTAGAAAGATCCCGATTCAAGACATTATGTGTGATATAGAGTACGCGATTAGAGATTTACTTGATGCTTAAAAATACATCATTAGACAAGATTATGCCATGATCCTCAAGAAAGCTAAGCCCCCTAAGAGAAACATTAGAAAGCTTGAGTTTGAGGCCTTTAAATCCTTGAACAGTAACCAAGACATCGTTATTATTAAGGCTGATAAGGGACGTGCTACGGTTATCTTAAACAAAGATGATTACTGTAATAATATGTTAGATCACCTTCATAATAGTAGGAGTTACAAGAAGTTGAAAAAAAAACCCCTTAAGAAAGTTTCCAAAGCAATTTCTCTTGCTATAAAATTCAGTAGTACTATAGGCTCCCTTAGTAAAAAGCTCATTGAGAGTGACCCCTTCACTTCTAGGATCTATGGACTTCCAAATATTCATAAGTAAGGAGCTCCCCTTTGCCCCATTGTCAACACCATTGGTGGTCTGACTTATCTTCTCTCTAAATTTCTAGCCAGTAAGCTTAGACCTCTGGTGGGGCAGACTGACTCCTTTGTCAAAGACTCATGCTCCTTTGTTCAAGAATTGAAAGGCATTTTTTAGGTTCCGATGACAGGCTTGTTAGTTTTGATGTTGTCTCATTATATACTTGTATTCCCATTAATGAAGCTATCGATGTCATTAATCGAATCACATATCCTAATACTATCCATATCATTGGGATTTGTCTTACCTTGACCTTCTTTAGTTTCGAGGGTGAATTATTTGAGCAGACTTGTGGTGTGGCCATGGTTTCCCCCTTGTCCCCTGTTGTTGCTAATATTTTCATGGAATAATTTGAATCTAGGGCCCTTTCCTCATTCCTTTTTCAACCTAGGCTGTGGAAGAGGTTTGTTGATGACACTTCTGTGGTCTAGCCCCATGGTAAAGAAAAATTGGACCTTTTCTTCCAGCATCTTAATGGGCAATCTGACTTCATTGAGTTCACCATGGAATTCGAAGTTCATGGGAGCCTACCCTTTCTAAATGTTCTTATTTCTAGGAATGAGGAAGGTTCTTTTTCCCATCAAGTATTTCGAAAGAATACTCACACTGAGCAGTATTTACATGCTAGTTCTCATCATTTCCCTGCTCAGAAGCTAGGTGTTCTTAGGAACCTAGCTACTAGAGCCTTGAGAATATCCGATGATCTCCACCTTGAAGGAGAGAAATCCCACTCCTCAACGTTTTCAATAAGAATGGTTATATAAAATTTCAATGTCTTAGATCTTCTCAAAAAGCTGAAAGAGGTCCTTTGCATAAGAAATATCCTTGTGATCAGTTATTTGGAGTTCTCCTTCCGTTTATTTAAGGCAATACTGATAAAATAGCCAGGATCTTTAGGAGACATAATATCTCCTCGAACTTCAAGCCCCTCCGCACCATTCATAATTTGTTCGGTTAAGGACCCAGTTTTCCCTAAGGAGGGTAAGGGTTTTTACTTAATTCCTTGCTCCTATGGGACGCCCTACATCGGTCAAACCGGTTGATCCATTAATCAAAGAATTTATGAGCATGTTGCTGATCTCAATCATGGTAGATCTCGCTCCTCTGCCTTAGCAGAGCTTGCTGAAAAGATTGAACTTCACATACGCATTGAGCATGCTAAGGTAATCGCGAGGGTTGACAATTTCCATCACCGCAAGTTAAGGGAAGCCTTAGAAATTGAAAAGAGACTGATAAACCTTAATATGGATGATGGGTGGAGTGTTAGCAGATGCTGGATTCATGCCCTTCATTCCTAGTTGTTGTTTCTTCCCACCCAACTCTCCCTCATGTCTTTTTTCCCCTTCTTAAACCCCACACCCCCCCCCCACACGCCCCCCCCACACTTTTTCTCTCTCTTTTTTTTTTAATTTGTAATTCTAATTATAACAAATTTTATTTTATTTTATTTATTTTATTTTTTTGTGATATTTATTGGATTGAAATATCTAGTAGTTAGGATTTATCCTATTATTTATTTATTTATTATTATTATTATTATTTATTTATTTACGTAAAAATAAATATTAATTAGTATAATTATAGTATATATTATTATTATTATATACAACTACTAATTAATTCATGCATTATTAATGAAATATCTTATTCTCTTTTATTTAGTAAAAATAAAAAATAAAAAGTAAGAAATAAATAGATTGATAAATTAAATTAATAGATGAATAAAATAATAATAATAGTAATACATGTTAATAAATTCAATAATTTTAAATATTTGAGTTACACTAACCGTTTTATAACTTTTGAATATTTGAGTCAAACTAATTGTTTTATAAGGGCTATTTGGAGCGTCTCTCTATCTATTTATACGAGTTAAACCATCAAATTTTTCATCTCCACACTAGCTGGTTCGAAACACGTCGACAAAATATTCTTAGATGTGATTATATCCGAAAGATTTTTATACCATTTATGGATCACAGAAGCAAAATTCCTAATGAGGAATTTTATTAAGTCGTCAAATAGTAAAACATTGTTTAAAAATATAAACATTTCATATGTGTCCCACTTCAATGAAATAAACAATATAGGTTAAAAAATATATGTACTCAAAACAGATTGAGTATAAAATCATGAAAATAGTCTGAGTATAAAATCATGAACCTAAATTTTGGGAAACATTTAATATTTAAGATCACCTCGTATTGGATTAGCTAAAAAAAAGGAGAAAGAATGCCAAATCTGAGTTGGTATAGGTGTGAAAATAATTCATGAAGACCTGCAAAACATATATATATATATATATATATATATATATATGTATGTATGTATATATATAAGCAAAATTAAAAATAAATACGAAGCAAAAATGTCAAAAAAATATGAAAGGATGAAAGTGGGCATATGAAACTTGCCATTTGAGAATTTCGATTAATTTTCTTGAGAAATTTTGTTTTCTCCAACAAAGAACAACATCTACATTTGATTGGAATTAAAAGCATGAAGAAGTGGCTTTCGATGTTGTTTTCATTGACCCAAAATCGTAATAAAGCTAAACTAAAGAAAGCAGTAAACTAGAAGAAAACAATGATTCATGTTCAACGAATCTAAAATAAACCAAATCCATCATAAATGAGAATGATGATATGCTTTTTTAGTGATGGATGAGAATGATGATATTCCTTTGTAGTGATGGTTATTCTCTTCTTCATCACTTCTGAGTTGATATTAACCCCAAAATATGGATACAATCCCAAGAAATCGATTCAAAGTCCAAACAATGTAACAATCGTGTATATGGAGAGGACTTAAATATTTACATGATAAATATGGAGCGACATATCAAAAATAAGAAAATTTGAAGAGAACAAAAACATAGGTTGCTCATGATCTATTACCTTTACATATTTCGAATTTCATTAGCAATTGTTTCCTTTACAAAGTCCCTGCTCAAGAATGTTGTTGAAAAGTAAACGAGCATGCACACTATAAATGATGAAGATGATGAAATAAGCATCTGATAGTAAGATAAAGATGAAAACATAAAAGAGCCACGGTTAATGAAAATTGATGAAAACATAAAAGAGCCATGACTAATGAAATCTTCATTAGTCACAAAGATTGTCATGAAGAGTAAAAGAGGCCCAACAATGTATGTGAGAATGTATATCCAATGAAGGCACAACAATAAGACCCATGTGCACACACCACGATGAATGGATATCCCAACAAACACAGAGTCATTGCGAGAAATAGATACTTGAAAGTTTGTCCAAATTACATGTTTCAAACTTTAGATTTGTTTTAAAAGAGACATGCATCAATTTTAGAAGGGAAGAAATTACCTATCTCTTTTATCTTAAGCCATAGAATAAGTCTCTAATCTCAACAAATTATTTCAATATCTATATTAAATAAATAAATTATTTGAATATTCAAATTTATTTATTTATTTTAATATTAAAATTTAAAAATATTATATTAAACTAATCATAATAAAAAATTCAATAGTAAAACCAAAGAAATTAATAAAATAAAAAAAATTCAATTATGATACATTTGATTCTTAATATAAAATCCACATTTGATTATTAATATAAAATAGTGTGGTATTTCAAAAAAATTAAAAATAATAAAACGCTTTAATTTGTATTATAAGTAAAATTATTCAATATTCAGTGTTAATTTATTGATTTGTGTTTAAAATTATATTAATATTCTTAATATAAAATCAGTGTGATATTTCAAAATTTTTAAAAACAATAAAACGCTTTAATTTGTATTATAATTAAAATAATTTAATATACAAAGTTAATTTATTGAGCTCAGTGTTTAATATATGTATTAATAACTAGAAAAAATAATTTGAATAGAATGTTAATTTATTGAGCTTGAGTGTTTAATATATATATATTAATAACTAGAAAAAATAATTTGAAGATTGTTTGTAAATAAAATATTTATGTAATTTATAAATAAAATATTTTAAGGTGTATTTTAAATAATTATAAATATATTTATTTTAATCATAAATATAATGAGTTTAAAAATAATTAAATGGTGTGAATTTTTATTTGATCTATCATAAATATTTATAATATTTTTTTTGTTTTGAAAAAATATCACCATATTTTTTACAAATATTATATTTACTAATATAAATATTTTTACAAATATATCATTACATTTTTTACAATTTTCATATTAGTAAGATTGGCCAAGGTTTCTATACTTTAAGATAAACTACCATTCTTAAAATTTTCTCCACCAATCAATATGGTTAATGGTTAAGATTAGGTGAGAGATCAGATCAAGACATTAAGCTTAAATAGATGTTGAGATGGCTACACTAGTAATTAGAATAACCACAATGTTCTTTTCCATGTGATTATTACCGAAAAAATTCTAAATATAATTAATAGATCATCTTAATATTCAAATTATTTTGTCTCAATGAAAAAATTAGTTATTTAATTTTTCTATTAATTATTAGATTAATGAAATATTCTAATATCTATAATTTTTTTGGAAAGATAAGAATTATTTAAGATTATTAGAAAGTATACATATTTTTTTATTGTTAGATGTTTCCCAGCTAGATTCTTATAATGCTATGAATAAGAATAATAATAGCACCTAATAGTTTATTTCAACAAACTATCCATTTGAAAAAATATATATATACAATTTTATGATTTTCAATATATGAAAAACAAATAACAATGGAAATACGAGCCCATAATGGGCAATGCATGCGAAAAATTGTATCTTATTTGCAAATACCAGATTATGGTTGGTGTTGGCTTTGATTTAATATGAATGTGACGGGATACACTGGGAGCTGCGTGTCGGGGTAAAACAGTCCGAAATGTCGCGCTGCAATAGGTCCAGGCATTTGATCTTCATCAAACATAGCGTAAATGAATGTGTCAACTCTTTTTCCTGGCCTTTTGGGCGTTCCCACCGCAGACAGCACATGCTGGATGAGATTGTTATTGTAAGTTTCTGCATTTCTTGCTGTGGCAACATCGTTACAACCGTTGGAAGGCCAACCGGTTCCAGTAACAGCGAGAGAAACGTTGGGATAACCCAAGACTTCCATGGCGGAATATACGGCATCCACCATTGCATCAAACAGATTGTAATAAGTCAGATCACCATCGGGAATAGGGTTTGCGTGATTGAACAAAGCGTAGTCAAGAGAAATGTTGTTAGGGTTTGATAAGTAACGGTGATAAGGGTACACATTCATCATGAAAGGAGTATCTGTAGCGTGAAGCTCTGAGAGAATTTGTTGTATAGTGTCTGCAACTTCAAGACTGAAGGTTCCGGCAGAGGGAGGGTAAGAAGTGTTGAGGATATCCATACTCTGTGTTGTGGACACCTTGATTTGGGTGTCCAAATTGAGGTCCCCAAGGCTAAAAAAGAGATTCTGAATGGCCCCGAAGAGTGACTTGCTATTAAACTTATCAGTGGGCAGAAACTCGTTGCCTACCGAAATGTGTGTGATATTCGCTGCAGGAAGGTGTGGCACGATGTTGGTTTTCAACCATTGGGTTGCAGCGTCTCCATTGTTGAGCGTCAGGATATCATCGTTGGGGACTCCCACTATTATTTCCACACCCGTATTTTTAAATGCACTGATAACGGTGGGGTCAGGGTCAAACGTTCTCACTTTTCCAATGTCTTTTTGTGTAAACATGCCTGCCACTACTGGTGGCGGAGGAAGGCTATCAGAAGCTTTGCCGTAGCAAACTCCAATGGACTGAGCATCTGCAAAAGAAAAATACAATTGCTGAGGAGTTTAGAAACTAGAAATTGTGTTTCCTACGGAACTTGGAACAGAAACTATGTCAGTAATGAATTTATTTGCTATTTATGATCACCTGTAAAAGTCGATTGCAGGAAAATCACAATGCATGCAATTGTATGAAGAACATAATTCATGGTTTGAAAGCAGGAGAAAGCCATCAGATTTGCTTGTTACCAACTTAAACTTTCGACTTTGTTAGCTCTGAGAAAATGGGGCATTTGTGGCACAAGCATGGATTTTATATTGCGGAGGACTAGATAAGAAAGCAAATCTTTTTTATCCTTTCATCTATATCCATTCTGAAAATCTTTCTTATCCTTTCATCTCTATACATTCTGCTTTTCTTTTCCTTAAACCGTCAACTATTCAAATTTCTATAGTTGATAGTTTTTATAAAATTTAATTCGGTATAATTTTTATAAAGGTTCGGTGATTTTTAAGGTAAGAAATAGTATAAAATTTGGAGAATAATTTTAAAAAAATGGAAATAATTTTTATAAAAAGCAGAAATTGTTTTTTGTTTTTCCCGAAAAAAAATTATGGAAAAATAACTTACTCACTAATATTAACCTCCTAATTATTGTCCAAAATCATAAAATTATAATAATAGTAACCTAAATTCATGTTGACTCACAATTTTATTTATCAATGGTCAAGACTGATCAAATCTTAACTCACTAGTAACTTCCACTTCCACAAGTATAATTGGTTAACTTCAAAAATAAATTTCAAAACGTTATAATTTTTTTTTTAATAATTTTTTTTGGTTATAAAATACTAAATATTTCATATACATATATAACTCTATTAAACATAATTTCATGTGTGGGGCTTGCCTCATCTTTTTCTTTCAAATCTCTTATTTGATTTCATTATCTTTACCAATGAGTGAATCAAAAAAATATAGGTTTCAATCATCTTTACCAATATTTACACCATATCACTAAGAATGGGTGTGATCTTAGACACCATTCTCATATATTCTCCTAAACATGGTGGGAATTAAAATTTATATAAACAATTATTCAAAGAAACCAAAAAAAATACATAAAAATATAAAGATTAAAAAAATATATAAATGAATTTTGTGATCTTAGACACCATTCTTATATTTTTTTCATGGTGGGAACTAAAATTTATATAAACAATTGTTTAAAGAAACCAAAAAAATACATAAAAATATAAATATTAAAGATAAATATAAATATAAAGGAATTTTGTGCATTAAATTAGTTTAATTGGATTTTTATTAATTTTTAGGAATTTTGCTAAAATTATATCTACATTTACTTAATACAATTTAAAATTAAATTTATTGAATCTCAAATTTATAATTTTTTCAAATGTTCTAATAAAAATTCAAAACTAAAAATTGATAGAAATTAGAAGAGAGTAAAGAGATATTTTGTATAACAAAAATCTCAAATCATAAGGGGATCAAGTAAGAACAAAAGCTCTGATATCATGATAGAAAATTAAAAGAGAGAAAAGAGATATTTTTCACAACACAAATCTCAGACCAGGTACAACAACACAACACGCACAATAAAAAATACTAGCACACATTTAAGCTACCTTTAATATAATCAATTATGATATTAGTGTTAGTGATGAACACATTAGACAAATATGCTAGAGATTCGTTTATTATTGTAATGTGTGTTTGTTACATTGAAGCATTAAGGGAGCGCGTTGGAAGTAATGCTTCCATGTGTTGTTGTGAGCTGTCATTGTGAGTCCCTAGGTGTGATTCTAGAAGTAGTTATTTCCATGTGTGTGAGTTGTCCATGAGTCATAGATCTACCTTCTTTGGATCTTATCATCTAGAAGTAGGTGGTATAATTCTTATATATGTAAATTATTTATGTGGTCCATAAACAATTGGTGATTTTTTTGTATGTATAATCTCTCTTTTCTCTCTTTCATATTTATAACAAAAATATGATTGGTTTTTCAAACCTTTTATCTACCAATTTATGCTTGTTGGTCTTAGTCATAACTAGGTTACATATATTTACAAAATCATAAAATAACACAATAAAATTTATTTTTATATTTTGTATTAACTAGCCTAGTTTTCTTTGCTTCCAAATTCTCTATTCCTTTTATAATCTAATTTTATCCATAGTTTCCTTTCCCATTTTATCTTTCTATTTTTATCTTACTTATTTTATCTCATGTATCATCCTTCCATTCTCTACATTTTCCTTTTTTCATATTTAATTGTTCTATTGTTTAACTTTTTAGCCTCCCTTACTCATTATCTTTATTAATTTTATAACAAAATGCCATTTTTCTTTCAATATATGCCATTCCACTTTTTACTTGACATCTTCTAGTTACTTCCATGTCTTCAAACTAGATGCAACATGACCATTGTAATTGTAATATGTTATGTTTTGAAGTTATAATGTAAATTTGTATGTAATTAAGTGTGAATGTTGATTTTATTTTGAGAAACTATTTAGACCTATTTTATGAGTATTTCGTTACTCGTAAATATCAAATGTGAATTTGTAATTATGATGTTGTTAATGAAATAAAATATTTGGAAAACCAATGCCGAAGTTACAGCTGGTTGAAAGAGTTATGGCTACAAGCTAATGTGGAATTCATTAAGTATTAGGCATATAATCTAAATGATTTAACTATTTATGGTCATGGAAATAACTGATCATAAAATCCCCTCAAAGATAGGAGTTTCTCTTTGAGAGTGGGGAAGTGGAGTTCATAATGAATTAATAACTACCTACCAACTTGTTGCGTGAGGTGGAGGTAGTTACCAACTACCAAATTTATTGGTAGGAGGGTAATCCATTTTGTCACCTTGCTAGAGAAAAAGTCACACGTTATCTAACTGGTGAGAGGCAAGAAAAAAAAAATCTTGCATTTGCATAAATGTGTGCTCAGGGGGGGACCCTTTTTGGAAAATGGCATAAAAGGTTGGGAGGAGTTGGTTAGCTCCAACATAAGTTTTCTAGATATTTAGTTTTTCAACATGGTATTTATAACTCTCTACATTTTTTTCTATGAAATTTCTTGTAATGTAATTTTTTCTTATTATATAAATATCAAGATCGAGCAAGGATCCTTTTGAATTGTCTCATTGAAACTGAACAAAAAAATATGGTAGAATAATTTCATCAAGGAGTGTGTGGATGGCATGACTACTAGAAAGCCACATCAAATAAAATCCTAGGTCAGGCTACTATTGGAAAATTATTTTTGCAGATGTACAAAGAGACTTGGTAGTTTGTTTCAAGTGTCAAATGTTTGAAGGAAAAACAAAGGTGTTGAAATTGCCTCTAAAGCCAATATCAATATAATTATCATGTTACTTTAGGTCATTCAACAACCTATTATCCCAGGAAAATGGACTTCATGAATCACCTAACAAAATTTTATTCAGAATCATTAAGAAACTATTAGAGGAAAACAAAAAGGCTTGGAATATCAAGTTGAAGTTTAAACTATGGGAAGATAGGATCAACATCAAAATTTTCATTGACACATCACCATTCCAGCCAGTCTATGGAACATAAATATTTTTCCCAGTTTCCTTGAATATACCCATGATGATATTATTGTAGGAACATGATGCAAATCTTGATCATTTTAAAAGAAGGTCCTAATAATATTATTGAAGTACATGAGCTAAGAGAGAAAGTATATAATCAGTCTCAGTTTTTGTAGGAAAAATAAAGAAGATCCATGATAAGAAGGTCAAGGAGGATGATTTTAAGATTCAAGATTTAGTCTTGAAGTGGGATGCCATATTTGAGGAAAAGGGGAAGCATGGAAAATTCGATCAATTATGGAAGGGACCTTCTAGAATTGTTTCTTCCTGAGGTAAGAGTGCATTCATTTTGGAATATGAATGGAGTTCTATTGATTTGAGGTCCAGTAAATGGAAGCTTCCTAAAATATTCCTTGGTTTGAGAAAGATCAGTTTTCAAATTTCATTGTACATATCCATGTTCAGAGAAATTCGGATAATTGGACACCAAATTTGAAGGATTTGAAGGCTGAGGTGAAGGCCATAAGATTTTGATTAATGTTTGTCACACTGTAAATAAATTTTAGTTTAATTTTTTCAGTTAAGCATTTCCAAAGTGTTTATTTTCAAAACAAAATAGATTGAATTTTTCAAGTTTCTTCATAGGATATTTTAAGAGTTTTTCAGTTAAATGGATCAAGCACAAGGTCTACATGTTCTTTGTTGCCTCATGGGGAGACAATATCCCCATTGGAGCGCGTTGTTAGCACCAAGTTTGTACCTTTCCTAAGGGTCTATCAAAATGTTTTGTCGAAATTGAAATATAAGCTTAGGATCATGTCTAAACAAGTTATTATACCTAATGCTAAGAATTTCCTAAGATTATGAAATGAAATAAGCCTATTGCAAGCCTATAGTTGGTGCTACGAAATATTTTTGTAGCACTCACAAGAAAAATTAAAACTTAGGTTTTAAACCTGTTAGCCCTATCATTTCAAATGCCTAAGTGATTTTTCACAAATTTATATCCCTTGTTATCCTTGATGTGACATTTAAAAACATTTTGAGGCCTAATAAAGAAGTCTAAAATCAAACCCTAAAAATGCACAGTTTTCCTAAAATAGTAATTTTTAGCATTTTTAGAAAACTATTTGTGGTGTGTAGGAAGGTTGTGGAAGGGTTTACAACTTCTGAACAAGATAATTTGAGGTTGTGGAAATATTTAAAACGTCAAATAATTTGCAAGATGGGAAGACTAATCCATGTAAAATTATTGGAACCAGATGGAATGTATTATGCAGTTTATCCATAAATTTTGTTATGGTTCCGAAATGTAGGTTGAAAATCAGTATTTCATTGCTTCAATGGACATAACCTAAGTTGGATTCATGAATTTATACATTATTTTTATGGAAGCACAGCATGCATAAGAGCCCTACAGTTTCTAGTGACTATGGAATCCATTCCATTAGCCACTAGTTTGCCTACTAAGTGGCAAAATTTGGTTTAAAAATTGGAGACTAAAAACTGTGGACCTAAATTTTTTCTTGGAGGAGGACTATCAAGACCAAGAATAGAATGTAGGAGTCCCCTAAAACATGTTGAACCTGAATGGTCTAGCACTCTTAGGATTGTGCAACTCTTCTTTACCTGTGAAGACAGGTACTCTAAAGATTATTTATATCACATGAGGTTTTTTTATCATTTAGTAGGTTTCAGTAAAATGAGTTTGCCTTATTTTCTTCATCAAAGTTTGTTGAAAATGTATACTAAAGATAGAACTAGACCTAAGTTGTTACCTCATGAAATATGTAATCATGGCTTGATAATGGTACTATACACTCATGCATTGAACAAACAGGTGGAAAAACTAAGAAAAAAAATATGAGAAACCTTGCAGCTAGAAGGCAAAGGAGAGGTCAAACTAAAATTTCTATCAAAACCCTAGCTCAGGAAATAGAGGAAGATCCTAGTCATATCCTTATTGAAGAACATATTAAAAACCTTGTAAAGGAACTAGAGGTTAGGGTCTTGAGAGGATAAAAAGAAGACAATAGAAGCACATTATAGAATAAGAGGAGGAAAAGCATAAAACAACAAGAAGTGAAAAAAGGAAACAATGGAAACAAGGGGTGAAGAAATAGAAACAAATCCCAGGGTTTACTATATAAAACCCCATACTCATCCTACAAATAAATTAATACCGATTTTAAATGAAAAGATCAACCCTAAGCTAAAGAAGGCAGTGATTGTTGATGAATAAGAAGAAATTTTGATGGTTTCAAAGAGAAAAAATAAGGCCACCAAATAGAAGAAAAAAAAGTATGTAGGGAGAAAAGGGAAAGAAACCCTATAAGGTAGCATAACCATACATAAAGGTAATAGATGGATGACAAGAAGCCAAGAAAAGTTAAACCTCCTTGCACAGGCTGCAAAAGATATGGAAGAATGATCATCTTACCTCATTGCTAGAGCAATATATGAAAACCTAATTTTGTTGAAAAAACCCTAATTTTACCTTTTCATTTTGGCATGATCCATTTCGTCTTTTGGACAGTCAGTTTATTTTTTGATATATTGTGGTAATACACCATAAAGGTTTTGTAGCTAAGGGATAATAGAAAATACGAGTCAACATAAGAGAAAAGGGCCTTAAAATATGTAAACATTTACACAAGACGATTGTACAGTTTCAACATATTTCACATGTTAAATTATTTGTTTTTCTACCAAGGAGGAATACACGTTACAACTCTAGATATGAAGCCTAGAAGGGTGTGAAAATTTTTAGGCCTACACTTTAGCTATGACTTGTCCTTTTCCCAAAAAAATAGTAGAGGATGATGCATACATTAGTTTTAAATGATTTGAGTAGTGTTTAAATGACAAATAGATATTTGAATAGCTAAGAGGATAGGATTTTGATTATGTTTTGTAAATTAAATTCTCATATATTGTAAATATTTTATAGCTATGCTACCAGACTTTGTGGATATTAACTTTTATGTACTTTTCCTATATAATACATCAGAAAGGAGGAAAAAATGTTGGATTTTGGTAACATAAAATGGTATTTTTTGCTGTGTGTGATCAATTTGTTAATTTTTAAGTACCAAGTGGACTATGAGATTATGTTCATGATACAGAGATTCTTGTGATGGTATGCTTAGTCAGTTCTTATACTATGATTGTTTCCTTTATATGTGATATCATTTAGCTTCTATTTTCTGATGTTTAAATGAGATTATGTGACATAATTCATTAGTAAATGATTTGGTTCATATGGTTTAAGAATATGCACTATTTCTCTTAAATCTTGTAGGATTCATTTTTCATGCCCTACTATAGCGGATTATTTTCTTTTTCGAATACCATCCAAATAATGTTTGACATGTCTATAGTTTTCCATCCACTTTGCCTTTGTTTCTCTTGATTCATACAATCAATATATTGGTATCTACGTCTAAAACTTGATTGGTTGACTCCATTTCCCAATAGATTACTTGTCTCATCCCAACCACCACACTCAAAATCCAAAAAACCCTATTGAATATCTAGCCATTGTTTGAAGACAAAACCAGTTGCTAAGCTTAGTTATTAGGTTGTCAAAGAGATCCCTTTTCAGATTGAAGGGGCTAGCCTTCAATCTACAAGCCTTTTTGAAAAGGTTACCTCAGGAATTTCTCTCCCATATCCAAGAGTAACTTTCGAAGTGTTGATACCTCGTACATGAGTTTACACTATGGCTGCTATCTCTTTGGCTTATTTCCGAATGATAGTTTTCCCTCATTGGGAGGGCATAGTGACCATTGATCAAATCGCCTTATTTTCCAACAATTCTCATGTTATTGGAAGCATCTCGCTTGTGGTGGAAACCCCACATCCATATCAACATCTCGGGGTGGGATTGCTTAAGGATTCTTCCCTTATGGGAACCTTTTCTTTTCCTCCTCCTCCTCCTTATCCCCTTCTCAACAATGCGAACTCGGTTGCCTATGTCAACATGATATATTCTTTTACTACTCCATTCAATCCTTGGATAATACAATATGCATCTAATTTTGATACCTTTCGTGACCGCATGTCACTTAGTGCTATTGAGCTCAAATATGAAGCTATATATTCAGCATGTTTGACACACTCTGATTTTTTCTCTTCAATCAATTGAGTTGATCATTCCTTATATTATAGTATGCCTTCTGATCCGTTCTTCAGTACATTCTTCATTGATGAGAGCATCATGGTGGTCATGATTCCATATGATGCATTGTGGGCCAAGAATCATCATCGTTCCTAATTTCCAAATTCCTCTGAGGATAATCTTAGTGATATATATTCACCCAATGTCATTGAGATATCTTTGAATTCCGTATCTATTCACAATATCTATTCTTAGAATAATTTGTCGAATATTTAAGAGACTATCCCTCTTGATATTTCGATCAAGCCTGGAATTTCCAAGAATGTACATATTGGTGCATCTTTCTCTCCCTATGAGATCAATATCTATAAGGACATTTTCTAGGAATTTCGACACATTTTCACCTAGTTATACGAAGAGATGTCAAGTACAGATCTAAAAATTATTGTACACACGATAAAAACATATCCCGATGCTTAGCTAGTTCAATAGCACCTACATCCGGTCCATATTATGAAGGTTGTTACCATTAAGGATGAGGTTAAAAGACCTCTCCATGTTGGTTTCATCTACCCAATACCACTAACCGATTGGGTGTCAAACATTGTTCCTGTCATGAAGAGACAAGGAACAATATGTATGTCTTTATATTATCGAGACATAAATCATGCTTGTCCTAAGGATGATTATCCTACCTAATTTATAAACTATATTGTTGATGATTGTGCTGGCAGTGAAGTATTTTCATTTATGGAAGGAGTTTTCAGCTACAACCAGATCAAAATTCTCCCATCATACCAACATAAAACCACATTTATTTTCCCATGGGGCATATTTGCATATTGAAATATCCTTTTTAGATTGAAAAATGTTGGGGAAAATTTTAAGAGGGAAATGAATTATGCCTTCCATAACATTAAACACATTGTGAAACTAAATTTGGATTATTAACCTGTCCACTCGAAACATCCCATGCATCTCAGGGCTATATTGTTATGTTATCGACATTATAAGATCATGCTCAATCCACATGAGTGTGTGTGTTGTGCATGATCTGTTCGACTTCTTAACTTCATTGTGTCGAAGCAACAAATTCGTATAGATCCACTAAACATCCAGGAGGACCTAGATATGCCTTATCAATCCTCTCTTATTCAGCTATAATGATTCTAAGGGAAGGATAAATGTTTACAGAGATATATTTGAATAATGTTGAATTAACCTAATTATTTACTCGATTTTTGAAGAAAGGCATTCCTTTTCATTGGGATGACATTTCCCAAAAAGTTTTTGATGCTTTGAAAGATTTTTATTTATTTATTTATTTCAGGAATCATTGTTGTATCCACTGGATTATCAACACGATTACTTCTTATACCTCACCACTATAATTACTAACATCGATATGGTATTGGTCCAAGAGGACATAGGGGATGAACATCTCATTTAATATTTGAGTCATAAATTGAATGATATCGAGATCAAATATACTCATGTTGAAAAGTTAGCATTGGAAATTGTCCAAGTTGTCCAAATGTTTCACCACTATATCCTGCTTCCTAAGACTATGTTTGTTTCTGATTGAAACCCCATGATGTAAATCTTATCACAGAGGGAAATTATTCCAAATGGATTATAATCCTCTGGGATTTTGATTTGTAGTTCATCAAATCCAAATCCAAGAAATCCTTAGTCTTTGTTGAACTAATTTTTGACCTTCCCACTCTCAAAACTGAAATGACATCTTATGATTATATTCCATACAAGTTGTTGTTCTTGATAGATTCATCTAACCCATGGTATGGATACATCATCATATATATACAGATTCATATTTTATGGCTGATACCTCTCGATCTGACCAACGATGTATCCTATATCAGGCTAAAAAATATATTATAATTCGTGACACCCTTTATCGTTGTGGTATCAGTAATATTTTTCTATGGTGCCTCACTCATGAGAAGGCCAAGAAAACTATAAATAAATTCCATTATGGGGCTTGTGGTGGGCATATGTATGTTTATGCCACCAAAAAACATATTTTTCATGCTTGCTACTTTTGGCCTACTATGTTTCGCGATTGTATCTTTGTGGTCCAAAAGTGTCATGCCTACCAGATATATGATCATAAATGTCGTGATCTACTAGATACTTTACAATCTGTTATCTTCATTGGACCTTTCGTGAAATGTGGCACTAATTTTATGACATGTAGCCCTCACTCGGCTAGAGGGCATGGCTACATCATTGTGGTGGTAGACTATTTTACCAAGTGGGTAGAGGCGATGCCTACATAGAATAACACTGGTGAAATGACTACCCCCTTTCTCTTCAATCACATAATTGAAAATTTTGGTGTACCACATGTTATAGTTATATACCATGGGAATAATTTCCATAATCACATGATGTCTGAGCTCAATTCCAAGTTAGACCTTAACCACGAAATCTAAACTCCCTACTACCCATAAGAAAATGGGAAATTCGAAGAAATCAACAAATTCTTCAAAAAATGCTTCAATACATGATAGCAATCCACAAATCAGGTTGGAATCTTATCCTTTATGTAGACTTGTGGGAATATCAAACCTTTGTTCATAATATTACCAGATGCACATCATTTCAACTAGTGTATGGTCCGGAATCAATCCTTCCAATCAAGTGTGAAATTCCATCTCTAAAAATTGTTGTCGAACACATCCCTGCAGCTTCCATAGAATAAGATCATCTCTTTCATATAACATGCTTTGATAAAAATCAGTGTGATGTTGCGATGGCCAATGAGGCCCACAAGAAACGCATTAAGGTGAAATATGATAAGAATGTCAAGCCTCATGCCTTCTCAGAAGGTGACATTGTACTACTGTATGATGCAGGTTCTAATAAGTTAGTGTCTGGGAAGTTCGAGCCAATGTGGCTAGTCCCATAAATTGTTAAACATGTTCTTCCTAGAGGAGCCTACACGCTTGTTGACTTTGATTAAGTTCCATTGGTGCAGTCTAGAAATGGGATGTACCTCAAAAAATACTATGCTTAAGTCATTTTTACATAGTTCAGTGTGTACACATTGCCTATAGGTGTGTTGAGTGTGTTCCCTTTGGAGTTTCGTATCGTCTCTGTTAATCTTGCTACACAGTTGGTTTGCATATGCCGGCGTCCCTTCAAACATATGTTGGTTATGATGACGACATTAGTCATTGTACTCAGAACCTTTCCTCTGTAGCATGGGATATATATGCTCAAAGTGGCGAGTTAGTGAATTTAAAAGGTATTTATGTCAATCACTCTACCAATAACATCGTTGAGTATAAAAAAATTATCAAGTTATTATATGATGTTATTTCTAATGTTTTCCATCGTATAATTTTCAGACATGACTCAAATCTTGTATAAATATGCTTGAATAATGTCTATTCAGTTAGAATTCCAACTATTCTTCATATTTTTTTAAGGGTTTCCCTTCCAGAAAGACATTTTGATTATATCCAATATCAACATATTCCTAGAAGTCTAAACATGTTGACATGTGCATTGGCAAATCACGTTTTAGACAAACATTTTCAACATATGTAAATTAAATTAAATTCACATGAAATATATTGAGAAAGATAATAGAACACATAAGAAACACCGATATGTAAGTTTTTACAAAAGATGTGCTTGAGGAAAATATGGCCATGTTACTTATCATATCAAAAAATACATGTAGTCAAAATATGGCTCTATATTCTCCTAATAGAAAAATCGTGACGGTTCTCATGGTAATTTTGATATGGTTAGGTACTCCAATAGTATGGTGCTGCAGTTTCATAGGGATCTGATTGACCCTAATATTTGGTATGCCCTCCGTCAATCCCTCAACATGTCGCTTGACCTCTGCAAGAGTCTCAGCCGCATAGAGATCCTGGAATACCTCACATGCCCCTATAGTAACCTGTACTCCAACCTATGTCTGCTATGGGTCTCGAGCATGCTAAATATAGGATGAAACCATTGGTTGAATGGGTCCAACGTCTGCATGTAAAAATTGAAAGGTATTCTTGGATACATGAAAATGACCGAAAACATTATAAAACTCAAAAATTAAAAAACAATCAAAATGATATTGTTTTACCTATGAAAGTCCATTTCTCACCTTCAAGTAGCATGAGCTCTAGATATCCATGGTAGTCCATCCCAATATATGGATATTCTTCAACCATAATGAGCTTCATACGCAGCCATCAAAAGAAGACAAGTGTGAAACTCATGGAAGATGGACCTTCATGTCTAGACATTAGGTCTACCCATCACCTCATCTGTGGAGCTTTGGGATCCAGAATCTTGAGTGACATATGCTCTGGATGGTGTAATGGAATCCTCTCCAATGTGAATGAGATAAAAATGGTATCATACCTAAATTTTTTTAATCACTCATATTTTTCCTTTGTGACTTGTTCCTTCATGTTTTCTAATACCCCCTCACTCCATTTGAACATCGTTGGGTCTATGCACTCTAATGCGTATTGCATTAAGGACATGTTAGAAAAATTAAAGGTAGTGCTACCAGCCAATATAGAAATGATGAATAGGATTTCCCTAAGAGTAAAATGAAATGCATCCTTAATATTTATTTTCCCATAGTTTGTTGGTTGGGATTGAGGTTTATAGTGTGTAGAAATATACTACTTGACAATCTCTCCAACCCTTCTCGAACCATATAGTGAGATAGGAGCACCTACCATTGATAAATATTTGAATAAATAAATATCTTCCACCTGTATGCTAAGAATATGTGCTACAATACTAAAGGATTGTGCTTGCACATCCCATGCCCTGACAAGATACTCCAATAGTTCCATCTATGCTCTCATCTCAGGAAGCCAAATAATTTTAGAATCCCATAGTTTCTGAATGTTTGTATAGGTTTTGGATCATTAGAAGCACCCATGTGTTGGTTTTCATGTTCTCTTTCTCACCAAATCAAATCTATTTCATTTTGATGGTTAACTGAAACATGACAAGAAGAATCATTAGAATAAATCTCATGCAAAAATCTGAGAGAAATTTGAGTGAAAGGAGTAATTTTTTTTTTCAAATGCCCCTAGTGCACCCTACCAAAGGGAGGCAATGCACTTTAACACTCTCCATAGTTATATTTTTATAGGTACAAAGCACTTTTCGACATTTTTTGGGTACGTTGGAGTTAGGGCACAAAATTGAATCCCTAAATCACTCAAAACTTGAAAAAAATTGCATGAAATGAAAAATAGGAACCATGAAAAGAAAGTGGAAGGTAATATCTCCTACCTGGAATTGAAAACACAAAAAATGATCCGCCAGATTGGCCACAATCGGCTGGTGAAGGTCAGGAGAAAAATGCATTCAGAGCTCACTCACTAATAGGTAAAATGTAAAATGGTAAAAATAAAATTACTTTTCGCATATTTATAGTCATTTTTCTGATTATTTAATTATGTTTTATTATTTGGCCTAAATTTGACCTAATTTTAACATGTATTAGCTATCTTTAATCTTTTGGTGATGCTTTGAGACATTTAATAGTTGTTTGAAGGAACTACTGATGTTTTTTGAGTTAAAATAGTTTGTTTTGACATAAGAGCATACCTTTATCATTTTTTCAGGCTCTATAAACTCACAAAAAAGAATCCTCTAAAATCCTATGTTAGCTCTTTTCAGGCTCTCTAAAAATGAAAAGATTCTCGAGAACTTTATTTTTCATTTTTTTTAAAGTAAATGAAATACTTCTACCCAGTATAGATTTTAACCTTTTTCTAGACTGGGATAGACTATTTATGAAAATAATAATACCTTCGTTGAACCTGGATTAGAGGTTTTCTAGAGTCTTTTTTTTTTTCGAACTCAAGAGACTATTTACGAAAAGGAACCTTTGGATTTTTATTTTTTGTCTCTTTTTTGAACTCTCTAAACATAAAAAATGTGTCGAGTTTCACCAGACTTGTTGGTCTTATGAAAACATCATATAATGATGGACTTGTAGAACATGATGGGATTGAACCACTCCTTCTTATGGTTCAGTAAATACACTCAGAGGGATTCATCTAAAGGAAAAACTTATAGATGAAGCATATATTATCCTCCTCAAGCTTGTCAAAAATAAAGAGTTATCGATCATAAATGGTTGGGGAAATTGGGAAAACAGGGTACTCTACCTATTAATAGTAGAAATTTTCTCTTTAACATGACTCTCTTTCGCTACATCTCCATGATTGTTGGGATGGGAAATATGCTTACCTTTTTGGTTCATCACACCATATCAAAGCCTCCATATTCAGTTTTGGGTCAATGTTTCCAACTCCATTCAGTGTCGCTGATATGTTCAAGAGAATTAATTCAATTAATATCTACTACAGTACTCATAATCTTTCATTCATGTCTATCATTCTTGAACCAGTTCCACATCAGTATCATTATGTCTCAAATATTGATACTTGTTTTGTGTCATTAATGGGGGATACATCAAGGCTATCCTACAGTTGGTTGCTTCCTGTCAACATCAACTCATTATCTAGGATGTTGACTTAGAAACTCCCTCCAGTACCTTGAAGCTTGCATACATCAATGGAAATTTTCCTCGCTCTCGGCGACAATTTTACATCATTGGCTTTCAACTAAAATATTTTTTGTGGAGTTCAACTTCAACTCATTCATTCACACCATACATATTGTAATATAGTACCTTGAGAACCATTAAGATCATCAATGGTTATCTCATGTATGTTAATGAATTACATCATTGGCTGGTAATCAGAAGGTGTCTACCATGTTTGACTTCAACTCATTTATTTGCATGGTTAGAATCATATGATGGAAGATCGAGTAAACAAGACAGAAGACCCTATATCTAGTTTCATCCATTCGAGATGTGTTTTATGATTCATACCAGATCACAAAGTATGTTGGCTATGATCATACAAAAATTCATCCAATCATGGGTCCAATCTCCATCATCAATGGACGATATTTCTTGATCATACGATACATGTAATGTTAGCTTTTGTGCTAAGTATGGGTATACCTCCGTCAACAAATATATCACAATGAAAATGTATTGTAATAGATGATGATCTAGACTACTTTTTCTTAATATGGACTTGTCCCAAGGTAAATAGCTTTAATCATCAACTATCATTTCAGACTTTTTAATTTTTAGGGCTTATGTGCTGAGCATGGGTATGCCTCCCTCAAAAATGACACCAGAATGAAATTTTATTGTAACATATGATTATATCGACTAGTTGTTCTTAATATGGACTTTTCCCAAGGTAAATAAATTTATTCATCAATTATAGTTTCATACTTTGTACTTTTGGGGGAAATATGCTATAGGCCATTTTGCCACATATATTTAATAGGCCTAGAAACTGGATCAATATACATCCGTGAACATGTTTTCATCATCCCTTCATAAATCCCTAAGCACGACCTTTCCGAAAATTCTGATTTTCTAGGATTAATTGCTCAAAATCAATGTTCTTAGACCCATTGCACCCTGCCCCTTTACCCACCCACGTTCAACGTTGGTTTCTCCCTTCTGCACCAGTGTTAGTGAATAGGTGTTGCCCCCTTCTGCAGGTGCATTGATTCTATAAATTCAGGAAAAATAAAAATAATTTTGAAGCTTCCTCTTCCAGAAGCTTCCAAGGGTTGTTTTAACTATTTACCATGGATAAGAATCTTGAATCCAATCTGATCCTATCTTGGAGACTTCACCCATTATCCCTTGAGCTCATCCTTCCATAATATGTGGATCTCAAGGCCATAATGGTAAATCTTAAACTACCATCCCTCTCCTATAAATTTACTTCCATCCATATAATCAAGGTTGCATTTTGGAGATTGATAGTGCCCTTACGTTTTTTCCTTGAACCTAAAGGAGTCATCATCTTTATGCAATAGGGTTGACATTGAGGTGCGATTTGTGAGAAGGAAGGTCAAGTCAACTTGGGGAGACAAATACAACATCAATTAATATTTATGGTTGTAAACTCACTCCTAGTTCTATTAATAAAAAGGGTATCTTCATTTCCTATATTTGTTGTGTTATGTTTGCACTCATGTATTTCAATGGCTTGCTAGTTCATTGAATAGAGATGTTAGACTATGGTACTTGGTTTTTGTGGATCCTTTTATTGTTTTGGTCATGCTTATAGGTTCTAATTATAGGAATTGGAGCTACAATTAGAGCTTACATGCGGGGAGAAAAGGAAATCTTGCTACAGATTTGAGGCATGCCCCTTTTCCATTCTATAACTTCTCTAAGGAAAGCTCTATATTCTTTGTATTTTATTGTTCTATACTAGTCCACTAGGTCTAGGGAATTCACCTTTGTTCACAATTATAAATTCTACATAACACCTACAAATAGGGATTGCTACTTAATTGATACCAATTTCACCAAAATTTTGATACAAATTGGACTATGTAATAGGCCAACTCTTATAGCTCCTTCTCGAAAATAAATTCCCACTTGCACGAAAATGTTACTTCGTATGAACCGGTGACCAACAATTAATATAGAAACACCAATTGAAAGCAAAGGGACATGAGAAGCTTGTACCAATTGTGTTCAATAACACATGATTTCTAGGCATAATCAAATTCACAATATTAACTTAAACAATAGTATTTCTCCCAAGATGAAAACCTTTCATTTCTTATGCAATCGCCTCTTCTTAAGGATATGGATCATTTCCTAATAAGTTACCAAAGAAGCTCCCCATAATCCAATGCCCTTTGATCTCTTACATTTTCCTTCTTTCTTATACATGGAATTGATCCTATTGACATAATTTAAACTCAAAGCCTCTTCATACTCCATAATTTTATTGTTGCAATTCCTCTTCTTCCACAACATAGAGTATTTTTTTGTACTCCCCATGAAACCATGTTCATGCACTCTCTTTTGGATTACTCCTACACTGCTAATATAATTAAGATAACCAATTTATTAGTGTAATCATCAAGGAGAATTGATCATACCTTCAACATTCAGATGCACCTCTTCTGGAAAAGATTCAATATGCATGTATCTGACTTATTTGGCCTACCTTGAGTTCATTCACTTCTTTCAATGAGAATGAATAGATGATCTACTCCCCCTTAGTATAGTGTCCTCATTTTTCTTCCACACTTTCAATAGACACATCCTAACAACATCATTTTTTTCCAGCTTCTCCTTTGTCCATGTTTTGGCCTTTTCTTGGCTACACATGGCTAGAGAGAATTCCTTTTTTTCCTCTCTCTTCACCCAACTCCTCTTGCAACCCTTTTTATTTATAGAGGGATATTATACAGGGTAAGAGGACCATTCCTCTTGATTTCCTTCTTATTTCCTTCTCCTTTTTTTATCCCACTCCTTTGACACAGGGAACTAAAGAGAAACTTGTATTCCTCTGCTCTCTTATTCCTTTTTGTGTTCAAGGCTCAAGCTACTACATTTGCATGAATATGTGGAGAAGCATTTTTTTTATTCTCATATATGCAACTTGTTTCTTTGTGCCCAAAATTTCCACATTTTTAACATTGGATATGGCTTAGGAATGGAGCAAAAGGATTGCTATACTTGGCAACATTATTTTCAAAACTTCTCTCTTGGCTAGCATGGGTTTGCCTAGGAATTTTGTGTATTCTTGGGTTGTTGCTTCCAAACACATTTTGTTTTCTTGAAATTTGTTGGCTTGAGGGGTCCTAACCCTGGTTCAGAGTTAAGGTTTGCCAACAAACCCCTATGCTACTGGCCCTTTCGACAATGACCTACTTTGCAGGTCAAATTCTCACCTGAGGTAGTATGGGTGGGTGCTGGAACCAAGTTTCTGCACCGTGGGAGAGAGTAGGTAATTAAGGCAGATCTTGTCGAGTTCTATCAGGTTCACACAGAAACAAGCTAATTATTGAGCCCTTAACAGTATAACCAGTATGTAAACATAAGCAAAGCTACTATTATTAAGCAGATATTATCAACGCCTTCGCATCCACGTGCGCATCAACAATTATCATCACAGAATAACAAAATCGTAACTAATTCATATACCATAGACACAATCACAGCTAATCCAAATAACACAGAGATACTTCAGTAATAAATACAACCAATTTAGATACCATAATATATTCTGTGTTCACTAGCATCCAAAACCAAGTTACAAACCCAAGTCACAACCTGCGCACACAGCCAGTGGGGTCCACACACAACAGGACTGAGGATCTCCGCGCACACAAACAGCAGGAGTCCTTACCCAAAACAGATCTTAACAGTTTGTACGTAGCATAAATCTCACTTACTTACTTACTTACCCTTAGAATCAAACTATCCATATATTTATGTCATCATAGCCTGTGTTATCCTGTGGTCTGCAAACCACAGTTTGCGGACTCTAGGTCTACCCTTTGACCCATTACAATCAATTGGGGGATTTTACTTGCCCCAAAGCCCCTACGGAAGACCAATTACTACAAAATATATAAAAAATGCAGTGATGGAACATATCAAAACGCAACTAGGGGACCCTGTTCCAACAGGCCCCCAACACAATCTTGTGACTTGTCCTGAGTCACAGCGGCCGTGGGGTTTGCATCTTTTCCTAGAGCTACTTAATGGAATCAAAAAGAGGGAGCAACAGTCATTCTCTCTACATAGCAACATTCTGTGCAATGTCCACCAACTTCTATGAACTTGGGCATTCAGTGGCAGCAGTGACACTTTCGAGGGTCTGCTTCAGTTGTTTGACCACAACATCCAATTCCTGAGATATCTTGAGGGCTTCATCGACCCACGGCTCAAGGTGGTCACTCAGAACCTTATTCTTGTGGAAAATCTCTTCCGGGTCATATCTGAGTGCATGGATGGCTTGCAGACGTGCTAGGCGTTGAGCAGGGATCAGGGTGGGCATTGTAGCTTCCAGTTGCTCGAATTATTCTTACTTCTGGTGCAGTTCTTGAGTAAATTCACACAGGAGAGGGTCGCGCTACACCTTAGAACACAATTGCATAGCTGTCTTAAGCAATTCGGCCCCCTGAGTGATCTGAGTTGTAATGGTGTTCGTAGCTTCTATGACCAGCGCAGCTCTCTGGGCACGTACCTCAAGAGGAGTTTTCAGCTGCAACTTAGCTTGTAACGTAGCAATCGGCTGCTCCATCTCATTTTTAACATTTTGGATCTTGGTCTGAGAAGCTTTCAAGGCTGTGATGAGTCCCTCAATCTTGGCCTAGGGGGTGGAAGAGGTCAGAATGTCTTATGTCACATCTGGGCAGAGTCTGCTGATCAGACACTCCAACTCGGTCTGCTGCATGGCGGAAAGGATGCACACGGCCTATGCCTGGGACACCTCGGTAGTATTTTCAATGATTTTCTGCTCGACTGTACTTAGCTGCTACTGCACCCGACAGTCTCTGTGCTAGATTTCCTCAAAGAGGGAATTTTGGAGAACCTACAATGGCTCATGCAAAATTCAGGCCAAGTCTAGATGTACTTCTGCGCAGGCCTGGACTTGCGCACATAAAGTAGGCGAACTGAGAGTCATTGCTGCACCTGGAAGGGGGCATAGGCAGCTCTCGGTTGTGGGGATCAACTCTGTGGTGGTTTTTGGAGGCAGCCTCGCTTTAACCACACTCGTCTGCAGGGTATCGGCCTTGAGCTCAAGAGCTTGGAGCTGAGAATGTAATGCAAATACTGCAACCTTCTACTGCTCTTCCAAGGCAAGCCATCTAACTTCTGAAGCGAGGGTGACCACATCTGTGATTTTCTCCAAATATTCCTTAGTTAAGGTAACCTCAGTCTCCCTACCGGGCCTCGTAGACCGTCGTTTCTTTCGCTAGCCATTGAGAGGGTCAGCTATCCATTTCGTACCATGCGGGGAACCAATACCTTGCGTATCCAGACCCTTAGTTTCCATGTCCTACTGTGATTCCTACTCCACACCCTAGGCTGTGTTTGGGGAAACCTTCGGCTCGATGGAGCCTTCTGGGAAATGACCTTCCAAATTCTTAGCAGTATGAGGTGGGTGGGGGTCTTCGGGACTGTGCTTGTACCAGCAGCTTCAGCCACGACTAATTTGAATCCCAATCTCCAGTGCTTTGGCCAAGTGGCAATGGTCGGTCGATTTCCTCATCGGCGACCATGCAAGGTAGTGACATCCAATCTGGATCCTTACGACCCCAAATCTATGCATTTTGCATCATGACCTAGAATGCTATGGTGCTCTTATATTTTTCATAGACCGTCGGTGACAAGCGTGGCTGGGATTAAATTGTTGCTATGAGCATGCTCTAAAAAAGTACCTAGAAGACTTTGTTTTCCTTAATCTATTGCTCATCCTTTGAATCCCATAAGTTTGCGTATCACACCCCTTCACACATGTCTGGTTCAAGATTAATGAGGACTGATCCTTCAGGGGCTTCCCATGCAACCAATGCAATTAAAAGAAACAACCAAGAGTAGCAGAACGCCCTCTCGTGATCCTAGGCCTTGCGCACATTTTCCAGAAACTCATTGCAGAGGAACTGCGACTAGTTAAAGCAAACCCATTTTTCACAGCATCCAGCAAGCTGAATCACATAGACAGGGATGGTCGTGGCTTGACACTTGCACATCATTTTGCAAGCCAGCAACAAGGTACCCATGCACACTCTAGGGTCATTAATGGTGTTGATTATCAACCCTCTGGAGTTGTGATCGACATGATAGTCTTCTCGCACCTTTTCGGCGATCTTTTTCTTGTACTTCTTGCTGACACGATCCATAGGATTCGGCCCCTCCATGGGGAGACCAGTAATGTGGTGAATTAGGGTGGCATCAAGGGGAATGCGGTCCTGGATCCAGAAGCTACCATCATGGATTAGAGCTAGCAGCTGTCGCAGCACATGATCAGTTACCTTGTATCGACCAAAGTGAGGTATCCGCAGCAAGTTTATTAATCCAAATTTTTCTAACCCACGTGCCCACGGCTTTGGTATGACCCTTAGCATGTCGTCCTCCAGTACTCTTTCGAGGTACAACTCAGGTGCGAATTCTAGGAATGCCTCCAGGTTGGCAAGGTCATGATCATCAAACTTAATTGAGGAGAGATTTTCATATGCTTCTCCAATTATGGGGACTTCTCCTGGAATTAGCGGCATTTTCATATAGGCGTGCAGACCCTCGATATTATTAGGCATGCGCACCTAGGGCCTTCGGGGCTAAACATAGGGTGATAGCCACGTGATTGGGGCAGCGAGCTAAGCTTCTTCCCGCATAGACAGAGGTCGCTTTGTCGGGTTGGGCGAACGTTCCTTAGGCATCGTTCGGGGAGATTTCACATTCCGAGGGGAGGTGGCAGGCTTCCCCCCAGCCCATTTCATGGCCCTCCCTTGCTCTTGCTCCTGGCCCTTCCCTTTACTCTTCTTTTTCTCCACTTTCTTCCCTTGGTTGGTGCGGACATGACTTCTTCGACTTTGGGGGTGACCTTCAATACTTCATCATATGCTAGCTCCATAGAGACCACGGTCTGCGATGATTTAGCAGGATTGGTCACAGCCATTCTCACTCGAAATATAAACTTGAGGTTACTACTATCAGATGGGGTAGCATGCCCAGACATGAACAGAGCACAGTAGTTAGAAAAATTCTCAAGGCACAATATTTTCAGCACATGCGAAACCCAATTCGGAGTTGCCCTCCATTTATAGCATTGAAGAGTGAACAACAGTCAGATGAAATTTAGCTGAAACTTACCATCACGGAAACGGTAAAAATTCTTCGGAAATCGCCACATGAATTGCCTACTGCCCGCTCCTTCCAACAGTAAAGTTGGCTTTTTACCTAGTGGTACTGTTCCAACGGCTAGTTTTTGCAGCTGTGTATTACCCCTGTGCTCCCAGCACACCTCCTCGGGCTTCTTGACCTGCGGTCGACCCCTGCACTCCCAGCGCACCTCCCCGGGCTTCCTGACCTGCGGTCGACCCCTGCACGTATAATGGGCCTGGCTGTGTTTTCCCTCTTACTTGCGCATATTCCTCCCAATACAACTACTCCAACCATATAGTAATGTGATCCGGTATGGTTTGATATGACTGCTGTTAACATATCCTGGTACAGTATCACCCCGTAATGTGGCTAACCAGAAAACTCCTTCGCCAGTGATTTCCTTTACCATATAGGGACCCAGCCAGTGCTGACGGAAATTCCCTGGATGTTTCGCAAACTGGTTTTCGTATAGTAGGACCAATTCTTCTTCCGAAAATACCTTCTGCTGAATATGTCTATCATGCCATGCTTTTTCCTGGGCCTTCTGAACTTGCTGATGAAAGTTAGCAATGAATCGATCTTCCTCCAAGGTGACTAGTTGCGCTAAGCGTTCCTCCATGATATCGAGCTCCACCATGTTCGTAAAGGCTGTGATGCGCAAGCTAGGAACAATATACTCCATGGGCATAATGGCCTCCTTTCCAGAAACCATCCGAAACGGTGTTTTCCGAGTGAATTTCTTGCACGTGGTCCGATAGGCCCAAAGGAACAATGGAATGCGCACGTCCCAATCGCTTCGATCGACATTACAAACCTTGGTAAGCGCCTGTCCCAAAATTTTATTGAAAGCTTCTACCGTTCCATTTTCCTGCGGGTGATAGGGGGTACTTTTTGCATGGTGGATTTGAAATTCTTCAGTCAAAGCTTGTATGGTTTCATTAATGAAATGTGTACCTCTATCACTCATCAAGATCTTCGGACAACTGAACCTGGTTAGAATGTGTTCAAAATAAAGTACATAGCGGTATCCGCAGTACAATCCTTCACATCTTGCGCCTCTTCCCATATGGTTACATAATCAGTCATAGTGATGATGTAGCGGGAACTTGTCTTCTTCCCTAGTGGGTTGATGGGCCCAACGAAGTCTATGGCCCATTTTAAAAATTCTTGTAGGGCCATCTATGGTTGCAAGGGCATTTCTTCCCTATGCGACGGTCTTTCTATCCTTTGGCATGTGTCACAGGCTTTGCAATAGTCATAGGAGTTACTATGCAGTGTGGGCCACCATAGCCCAGCTCTTAAGATCTTCTGTGTCATCTCTTTCCCTGCGTAGTGACCTCCTGCTATGCCTGCGTGGGCTTCTACTAAAATGGCTTGTCTTTCATGCTCCAGAACATATCTTCGTAGTACCTCATCAGCTCCAAGCTTATACATGTGGCCTGCTATGATAGTAAAGTCCACTACGTGGGTTACTAGCTCTTTTTTATGTTGTACCGAATAATCTGCAGGTGTTGTCCCCGTAGTTAAGAATTGAATGATATCGGCAAAGTGCACATCAACCAACTTAATAGCAAATAGCTACACATCGAGCAATCCTTCCTTTAGGTTGGTCAGTTCTTCACCACTCTTGATTCGGGACAAGTGGTCTGGTCCAACATTTAGTTTCCCCGGCTTCACAATGATCTAAAAGTCATATTCTTGAAATAGCAGTAACCATCAGCAAATATTCCCCCCCAACACAGGATTATTGACTAGGTACTTCAAAGCGGAGTGATCCGTGAACATCTTGAAGTGCCCTCCCAACAGATAATGTCAGTATTTCTGTAGGGAATATACCATGGCCAGCCCCTCACACTCTGTAGTGGAGTAGTTACGCTCCGCACTAGAGAGTTTTATACTAGCAAACACAACCGAGTGGTCAATGTCCCCCTCCCTGGGCCGCGTAAGGATAGCTCCTAGGGCGATCCCTGAGGCATCTACATGGACATGGAAAACCTTCGCCTAGTTAGGAAATATAAGGATAGGTGCAGAGACCATATTTTCCTTGAGTAGCTCAAAACTCTTCTAACACTCCATGTCCCAAAAAAACGAAACGTCCTTCTTTAGCAACTTCTCCATGGGTGTTGTGATCAGTGCGTACCCTTGAATGAACTTCCTGTAATAGTCTGTGTGCCCATGGATGGAGCGCAACTATTTCTCAGTTGTAGGGACTAGTAAGTTGATGATAATTTCTACCTTGGCATGGTCAACCATCAGTCCCTACCGACAGACTATGTGGCCTAACAAGATCTCGAAAGGTACGTAGAATATGCACTTCTTAATATTTAGGGAAATTTGGTGCTTTCTACAGGAATCCAACATCATGTGTAGGTTTGATACGTGCTTCTTTACCAATCCAAATACTTTCCAATCATCAAATTATACCTCCAAGAACTTGTGAATGAACTCCTTGAATACTACGACCACTACCCGCGAAAAGATGGCAAGGGAATTTTTGAGCCCAAACGGCATGACAGTGTATTGGAAGGATCCCCATTCGGTGGCGAACGTAGTTTTGTTGTGATATTCCAGTGCGATCCTAATATAATGGTAGCCCGAGAACCCATCAGTGAATGAGTATGCTTCTTGTCCTCCCACACTATCGAGGATTTCATCAGAGAATGGCATAGGGAAGGGATCAAGTATGCAGGCATCATTCAGTTTCCACAGGTCGACACAGGTTCTTATTCTCCTTTAGTATTTTTCTCTTGAACCACCATAGGGCTTACCCAATCTGACTATTCTACTAGTTCAATGATACCTGCGGCTAGCATTTTGTCAATTTCTTCCTTGACTTTCTGCTTATACTCGGGGTTCAAGCAGTAAGGTCGCTGCTTGACAGGGCATGAATCCAGTTTTAAAGTGATGCGCATAACCCGCAGGTCCCCTGTAATACCCTTGAGTTCTGAGAATTTCATAGGAAACAGGTCCTGGTACTCCGTGAGAAGCTACCCGACTTTCCCAATGGTATCATCATCCCAATATTCCCCAACCTTAGCTAGCTTAGGTTGTTCTTTTGTTCCAATGTTGACTTCCCTTAGCTTAAGAGGCTTGGTCACATCGCTGCTTTGTAGTGGGGGTCCAGCAACTCCACGTTCACCCTACAATTCCGAGATAGTGATATTTCACGGGTATTCATCACATTCCTCCATTGATAGATTGTGGAAGTTAACAATATCCTGCACCTGCGTATCCCAAGTTGGTGCCCCATACTCCACACGAGGGCGTGATTCATCAAATACTAGGGAATCTATGTCCTGCAAGGCTTCATCTAATGCCTCAGTTCCGCCTATCAACGCAAACGTTCCCACAAAATTGTCTCTCAGGGTCTCCTAGTGGTAGGTACATTGATGTAGCTCTGAATCCAAATACCATGCAGTGGGGATTGGCCCTGTTATCACTCAAATTTTCCTTGAAGTTGTTGGAAGAGGAAAGGGGTCCGAGGTAACCACAAACCAACCTTTAGGTACAGAATCTAGCCAATCTGTACCCAGAGAGGGCTCTCTCTATAAAATTTAGCTTTGTTTTTAGAAAGTATTAGGCTAGTTATAAAGTTCAGGGGTTTTGTTTGAATTTAAGTTAATGGAATTCTTTAGCTGAGATTAAGATCAAATAGTTTCAGTCCATTGGGCTAATGGAGTCAAAGGATTGGTTGCACTGGCTTAATTTTTTTTAACAAAAGATGGTTTATCAGGGCAAGATAATCAAACTAGAAACAATTATAGATCTAAAATGAATGGAATGTAATTCAAACGGATGAAAGGCAATAAAGAATCTCCTTTGTTGAAAGAAAGAAAGCAAATTGATTATCAATAAAGAGCAGTTAAGTATTCTTTACTAAATAACCAAAGATGTATGAACTAGACAAACAGGAGCAATTAAGAATTCGTTGTTTAAACCAGTTTAGAAGAAAACATTTAAAATAATAACGACTAAAATTAGATTACACCTAAGTACTTTCTGATTTAATCCTTTTCGTTAAATATTAAGATAATGAAACACAGATGATATTGTAAACAAATATAAAACTTCAAAACATGGGATAGAGATGACTTATTGATCCTTCATTTGACACATGAATCCTGAGAAAAGTCTTCTACCTCAATTCCTTGTCCAGTTTTGCCACGAAAAATTTCTCCAAAGCTCTTTATTCCAAAATATTCAATGTTACATTAGAGTATAAGAATCCACCCTCAATAATCCGATTGGGGGCTTATTTATACAAGAAATCATACAAAATATCTCTTAACAAAACGAGATATAATCTAAGATGAATCATAAATAAGTTACAATAAAAATAGAGACAGATGGTCTCATAGATAAGACAAAAAAACAACTAATTTTGTGCTATTTCCTCCTTTTGAGAATGTGTTGGAGGCAGGACCTATATTTTAGCTCTTCGTTGTCCTCTTCAGTAATTTTGTTCTAACTGACTTGCTTCATTGATACTCTTCGTTCTTACTGATACACTTTAACTGAACTGATACTCTTCGTTCTTACTGATAAAATTTAACTGAACTGATACTCTTTGACCTTTGTTTGTCCCTTTATCCTTTATACTGTAGTAAATAGGCAAAATTTCATATAAGGATAAATTTTACAAAAGTTCCAATAGATCTTCCCACCATTTATCTTCTGCTATTTTGGTCCGTTGAAGCTTCCTTAATGTTTCATCAGCCTTGGTATATCTGAATAAATTAGGCTGATTAGGAAACAAATGTCTTACTTCATGTCCAAGATAAAACAAATTCTCTAATCTGTCATGAAGATTCCTTCCTGTAGGTAATGTTTCTTCTGATGAAATGGTTGAGGAACTGGCTTGATTGTGAGCATGTATGTCCAATTTCTTAACATAAGTTTCCAGGTCCATTATTTTATCGTATGAAACCATAGGGCTGGGCAACCCTTTATTCAATAAAACATTAAACCTTTCTCTGAAAGCAATGATTTCACTTTTCATGTCAAAACACCTTTGTTCTAAATTTTGCATAAGAGTTCTTTTAGTAAAAACTCTTTTTATCTCCAAGATTGTTGCAGTCCTGTCCTGAATACCTTGATCTGCAAGTTGCTATCTGGTTTGGGTGTTTAGGAATTGTATGAGCTGATTGGCTTCCTTAGGCCTATTTCCTAATTCTGCTCGTGTATTCTCAACTTCATCCAGAGCTACTTTGACCAAATCATTCTGCTCGTATATTATCTGGATTGAGGACCAGATATATTTATTGACTGAATAATATGATCCCAAAGAATGTCGTTTATTTCTCTTAAAGGTTTCTCCAATGTGAGATCCCTTTCTAAAGCTTTAACTAATTTTTCCAACTTTTTGACTTCCCTTGTTTTGTCAGCAATAGTCATTTTTGAAAGATCATATTTCTGTTCCAAACTAATAAGCTGTAACTTTGTGCGCTGAAGTTCTGTTACTTGAAGTTTCAAGTCATTCATTGATTTTATTAGTTCTTCTGTACTTAAATTTGATGTATTTACCTGTGATGGCTCTGTTGATTGACCTGTTGGTTGACTTGTTGTACCTGTGATAAACTCTGTTGTAGATACTGGAACACTGGACTGCTTGTCTTTTAAAGCTTGTTCAAGCTCTTTTTCTGTTTCAGTCAGTCGCTTATTCATTTTTAAGAGAAACTCCATCATTTCTTCTTCAGAATTCTTCTTTATTACTTCTCCAGTTTGAGGATGTCTGGAGGCTGGCAATTTCAACTGCTTTCTCAATGCTGCAATGTCATCATCTTTTTTCTTGATTAGAGCTTCTATACCTTTGAAATCCTTTGGATTGTGTCCCAAACCAATTATTATTTCTTCCAATGTTTTTATCCTGTTGTCTTTGGCTTGAGAGGAAGCCTTCTCAAGCTGTAACTGTGTATTGGTGTTCTCCAAAGAATCCTGTAACCTGTGAGCTACCATTGCCTTATCAGTCAAAGTAGAATAGATCATTTCACCAGTTTGCTTATGTAACTCAATCTGATCTAAAGGATGGATATCCTTTGCTAGGACTTCAAAGTTTGTCCTAATATAATCAACAGCTGTTTGGGGTTGTTGCACCTTGGGTTTGAAATGGCTCATTATCATTTTGCCCTGTTGGATGTCAAAAGCTGACATCAATATTTCTTGATTCTTTGGAGCCATTTTCAGATATTGATTATATACTTGAATTCTCAATGCATCATTCCTGGCCTTGATATTGATAAATGTGTTCTTTATATCTCCTATATCTTTAGCTAGTGTTTTGAAAGAAGATATTTCAACACTCTGTTGCTTCTGTAGCTCTTTCCTTTGTGAGGTAGTGGATTCTTCACTGACTGTTCCTGTTTGTTGACTGCCCAATTGTTCTAGTCCTTGAATATCAAGGATTTCATCAATAGATTCTACTTCTGGAGGAGTATTCAATTTTTTTCTCTTGGCCTGAGGTTGTTGTGAAGATCCAGTGAGAGGGGTAGCAGCTTCAACTTCTCTCTTTTTTCCCTTTTCCACATTTAATGGAGTTTGAAAAATTGACATTTCTACTGGATTGGTTTGAACGGAAGAAACCTGTACTTGATCCTGTCCCTTGGAAGTTTGAGGTTGTTCTGTCATAGTGAATGTTTTTTAACTTGTGTATCAACTTCTTTCCCTTTTCCCTTAGATGATACTGCAATGTTTTCTTGTAACTCCTGCTGAATAATCCCAGCTGAGGAAGGACCAACCTCTGATCTTGGTACCTGTGCAAAAGATTCTAGGTCAAGCATCTTTTCAAGATCTTTCATAACATTGTCTACATTGACCTGCTCAATATCCTGCTCTATTAATGTTCCTTCTATCCATTCATCTGTATTAGCATATTTTTCAATCTCTGGGATTCTTTGATGTATGTATGGTGCTGATTTATTCTTCATTATTTTATCACAAATGAAGTTGAATGGGTCATAAGGCACCCAATATAAACTCTTTTGTAATTTGAGACGGTCTTCTAATATATTTTCAGCTTCTTCCCCTGCATCCCTAGAGTTACAGATAAAGGGACCTAATTGACTTTTGATTCGGAGTTGAGCCTTCTTCTTTGCATTAAAAAAATGAATTATATCATAATTGTTCATCTGCCTGAAATATTCTAAAGCAAAGATTCTCATGGGGACATATTTTGGCAATTTGAATGGACATAATTCACATCCATAAATTCTAACTTCTGTGTGATTTTGGTATAAATACCAATCACCAACTTTGTATTGTTTTGAGAGCTGTAAAGTTTTCTTGATTTCATTGCTGAGTCTTGGAGGAGAAAATCCCGTCAACAAAGTAGTTGCAGGGTGTATAAAAATATCAATGAACTCATTATAGGAATAGGGCGAATCTCGAGAACTATGAGTGATGGCTGACCAAAAGATAACAGACCTAGGATCCCCTTGGGCATCAAGATTTTTGATATAGAAAGGGAAATTTTCCGACTGGTAATAGAGCATGAGTTGGTAGATGACAGAGGAATACTTGAACACTTTCTCATTTTCTAATCTCATGAATTGATCATGGATTTTATCTGCAATGTATGATGCAAATTCATACCTGACAACAGGAGGCTGTCCAGGTGTAAAAATAGACAATAATACTAGGATTAAATGGTCCAAAAATTCACTGGTATTAAAGCCCATTATAAAAGATATCATTTTCAAAACAAGTCTACCCTCCTCAGTGAAAAAAGCATACCCATAAGGTGGAGGGCCTTTAGGCTGGTGATCAGGCAACATAAAGGTTTGGCAGATGCGACTTAATTCTTCATGGGATAGTTTGGTGGATTTCTCAAGTAAATCTGCCATGGATAGGGGAGTGAGGGCTTGATCAGGTTGAAAATGTAGCATCTCATTGATAAACTGAGCAGTAATTGGGAAAAGGACATCTTGATTTGGGGATAAGACTGCTCTTTGGTTAGGATCATAATTTGCATGGCAAAAATGGATTATTTCAGGGAAAATATGGACAGAGGGAAAAAGGTACCTGGGAAGATTAGATTCCCATAACCCAATCATATCCAAGCCATTCAAATAATTGTCTCTACAGCGACAAAAAATTCGAAGAGGACTATCACTAAAAGCCAGGTCTTTAATTTGGAAATCCTTGTCGACTAATGATAAATAATCCAAGTATCTGTGAGGGGCGTTCAATGGGGTGACGTTTAAAGCCACAGGAACTTCCATTTTTGGTTCTTGTGGATTCAAAAATGGAAATTCGGCTTATGGTGAAAAATTGAGCAAAATTACAGGTTTCGATGGGAGAAACAGGTACAATTGCAGATTGGGAATTCAATTACAGTTTTCGGGATTAAGGAATGAACTAACAATTAATTTTAACTCTGTTTCAGTGAAAGGAAAAGGAAAGCCGAGTTTCTTACAGAGTTCAGTGCGAATTTAGGGTAAATACCTATTTTTTCTTTTGGAGATAGCAGGTACTGGTTAAGGCGGATAATCTTCTGAGAGGCTTGACTGCAATTTTCTTCGACAGGATAAAGGTTGGCGGACTTCAAAAATTTGAAATTCGAAATTTCTGCATGGAGGGTGTATTCGTTTTCTGCGTACAAAATAATGAAAAAGACGCGAATTTTTGTTTTATTGGCAAAGTCAAATGGGGGTGAATTTTTTATTATTTTAATAAATGATGTCATCCTGTACGACAGATGAGTCGCAGGAAAAGGTGGTAAATGGTTTATTCCGCACCACTTTTGAGGGAAGGCGGTTTTGGGCGGAGAGGCAGTGAATCCATAGAACACACGACACGTGGCCAAGGTACTATTTGAAAACCACTGGCATTTCACGCGTTAATGCTCGGATCGGGGATGGCCAGCAGAATTAACGACAACCGTCCATCTTGGAGCGACCAATCGAACGGTGGACGGGAGAGGGAGTTGATAGGGTTTCAATGGCACGGGCCCGACGCATTTTATTACGAATTAATCATTTCGGGAGCATTTTGATTGGTGAGGCAGGTTCTTAATTAATCGTGAGGATTAATTAAGTCCTTTATGCAGCGGGAAAGTGATCGGGAATGGTTTTTAAACCAGATTCAATGTTAGGGTATGGGTTACTAACTCAAGTTAAGCGTCGGGAAAATTGAAAATACAAAGGGGATGAGTTATTTGTTTGAAGTTTTAGTTTAAACTAAACTTCGGGTTTGCTTTTGTTTTAAACACGTAAAACATGTTTAAAAGTTTTTCCATATATATTTTTTATTATACAGTAATTAAATCAATGCGATTTATTTACCATAGGGGGCGGGAATAGAATTAAAGATATTTTTTAGCCAAAAGGGAATATAAAGTGGGTTTTTTATTTGAAATAGATGGGAATTAAATACTTTTGGCTAAAAATTATAACACAAGGGTTTTGGGAATATTATAAAAAAAAGGGGCTATATACATAGGACAAGGTTATTTCAATAAGAATTTAATATATAAATTAGAGTTAATATGACAAGGGAACAATGTAAACTCAAAATACTTAAATATAACCAAGAAAGTGAAGATTCAAAAGTAAATGAAATTATTATACTTTCATCACTTAGACTTAGAATAAAAGTGATTTTGAGGGCTTTTCATGAAATATTGAAGGATTTTCCTAAGTAAAATAGGATTTTACTTAGAAAAAGATTTTTGAGAGGTGAATGAATGTGATAATGGATGATTTCAAGTACTTAGGTTTTTTCAATTATTGGGCCGAGGGTCCGGTCCCTCCAAAAGTCAAGGAAATGCCTTGAGCCCCTCTAATTTTCAAATGCCTTAGCACTTTAGGGGAAATTAGTGAAATCTTTAAGGGAAAATGAAGGGGAAGTTAATAATCTTGAATTTGATTTGCTGTGAACTTTTTCCAATGTCGTATCTACCTTTGCACCTGTGATGAAATTAAAATTGAACACATTTGGAACCATCATTCATCACATGTAATTCTGCAACAACATCTACCTACCCTACCTACTTACTCTACCATTTTCTCTTCTTTATTAGGGTGCACTTAGACTGGCAAACCCTTATCAATCTTCTTTTTCTTTTACATGGAAAACCTATCTAAGTCTACACTTATTACATCCAAGGGCTCAGATTAAACTGTTGAGCACCTTTTATTAACTCTACCTATCTACTTATCTGCCAAGATTAAACTGTTTGGCCAGATATTTATTTTCTATTCTACAACATGAAATTGAAAAATGAATGAGTCAAGTTTAAACAGTTTGACTCTTCATAAATTGTGGCAAAAGTTTGACAAACTGCACACAATTTTGTTTATTACATCAGAGCAAAAAGTAGTGGCATTTAGACTTGCACACTTTCCTTGGCCTTTCTTTTGGTGGGGTTCATTTTCTTTCACTTTTTTTGGCCAATTTTATTTTTTCACCCTTTGATTTTTCTTTTAGGGTATACCCTCTTTACATTTTTTTAAATTTTTACTTTTTTGATTTTTTGAGAATATGGAACACCTTTGCACAAAAAAAGGTTTGAACATATTGCATAGTTCAACAAGTCAATCATGAAAAATGACACCTATTGGTATAGGAGTCTAACAGGCCCCAAGGCATGAATGAACAATTGGACCAATTCGTCCTCAGTCCTTTCGCCCCACACCTCTATCCATGTGGCCAAGTGCTTGCGTGGGTCCCCTTGGCCAAGGAAGGTCACCACTCGTAGGTGAACCAGAGGTTCAAACCTTAGGATCATCATCTTGCGACATTCCTCCCAATTCTGGAACGTCCCCTTATGAGTTTCCCACCACTGTACAGGGGTCGCACGCATGGCTAGGTTAAGTGCCCACATTCTTCACTCCCTTGGGACTTCTGCTTCGAATGCTCTAATAAAATCCATAATACTACCAGAACCATAAAATTAAGGTAGCTCTCTTACCTCTGAGGAGATATACCAAAATCTCTTCGTGATCCTAAGACACCGCAGCGCAGATACATCGTGCAACTGATTCTGCCAATTTTTGATCTCCCCATCGGAGTTAGAGAGGCATTCACTGTCTTTCTCCTAGAAAATCACACCATCAGTAGTATATTAATCAAATCCTTGTCCCAGGTGGTTAGTCTATAGATATGATCCACGTCGTCCTCTTTGTGCATAGGTTTTGTATATTGTTCTCCTTCCGCTTGGTCTAGACGGACTATTACTCTCGTTCCCTCATTCTAAAAAACCATGCTTCTTTTCTTCAAGTTGATAATGCCTCCAATGTCTATAGTCCAATCTAGTCCCACGATCACTAGATAAGGGTCTGCATCTTCCACAATTTGAATTACCTCAAAATCTGCATATACCTTAACCCTTGTGATATCTACCATAATATTTGATAGTCTCCCCAATGGTATGATCTTCTGTTGGTTAGCCTTGCGTAGCTGTATAGTATACCATTCCTGATTAGGTTCTCCCATCCTTTTCCACGTCTGTTTGGGTAGGACGTTTGCATCAGATCCCAGATCCAGGATAACCTGATCGATTTCATAATTGCCAATCTGTGTTGTTAGCCACATTTCCCGACTAGTGTGTTTCTTATGTTTGTAAAGTTTATGAACATCTTTAACTTCTGTCGAAGGGTCATTTTTTTCTGCGTAGCTGTCTATCAGTGCTTGAATATTTTCTATTGCCTTCTGGTTGCATAGCAACTTCATACATGCTTGTAGGAATGGATTAACTTTGTCATCCGATTTTAGGTTTTTTGGAGCCTTGGAAGTAGATGCCTCATCCTTGGTAAAGTCTTTGCAAGCTTCTATGAAGGTTTCTTTTTCCTTCTGTAGGTCCAAGCTTTCCTTTTTGATAACAGATTTTCAGATAAGGGGTTTAGCCGCAGCTCTTTCCTCCGCTCCTCCAATAGCCACGTCGCTGCACGTTATGACATTAATATGGGGTCCCTCATCATGCGGTTCTACCTTAACCCTTTGCAAATTCTGCATTGGCATCTGTTGTTTTTCCTTCCTTTTTGCTATTAGTTTTGGAAAATCTTCGATCACATGATCCAATTGTATACAATATATGTAATATTGTCTTAGCAGGGTTTAGACAGTCCCTTGTAAAGTGCCCTACTTCTCCACAGTTATAACAAATCAATTTCCCTCTTCCCCGACCTGCGCTTCCACCTCTTCCCCCCCCGACCTCTAGCGGGGGACCCTCCTCATCCCAAGGGAGATAGTGGTGAATAAGGGTAAGCGTGTACCCTGTACAAGTTTCCTCGGTCTATAATTAAGTCATATGTCCGACAGTTATGTTCGTCATGTCCTACAAATGAGCAGAATAGGCACCATTGTCTCTTCAACTCTGGAACATAAGAACCAAGATGGGGGCAGTGGTTGGAATCATGCAGTCCAACTACATTGAAATCACTGCACCATAACATGGGACATCTTGGTCCCACAACCTCTTTAGGGCACAATGGGTTAGGCCCCCTAGCCTGCATGTAGTTCATCAGCAGAGGAAACTGATCCCTGGTGTGGGCTAACACCCTTCATCTTATGCACCATACATCTGGGCTAGCTTATTTTCCTCGCTCTTTCCATAAATTCTAGATTTCAAGGTGCATTGCCTCCAGCTGTCCTTGGATCTCCTGTACCCCAAACCAGGCATCATCTCTTGGGGCTTAGATTCTAGCTTCATAGCAATCTCCAAGGCTTTCTCTTCATCTCAATCGCTTGCTAACCCATAGGTCCACGCAGGTGAGGTAATAGCATGGTGATGAACCACTACTTGTGTTGTCTATCATCATACTAAAATTCCCCATCTCTGATAACCTTATTTAGTCACTGATCAACCTCCCATACCGACTCAGTGGGTCCCTGTCTAAAGTCTTTCAAGTCAACCACCAGCTGAGCATAGGACTTAGGCTTCTGAAACGGTTGTTTTAAAGCATTCTTAATCTCTTGAATAGATGGATCCGCATGCTAGCCTATGTACCCCATGTACCAATCTAGGGTCCTTCCTTCAAAGGTGAGGGATAGCTGCACCCATTTAACAACATTGCTAGCCACATTCTACACAGTCCATAATGATTCCACTATGAACCAAAATCGTTCCATATCTTCATCTCCTACACCCTTGAAGGTGGGCAGCTTCAGGTGTGTGGTCATATCTTCTTCTGGTAGTCGCAGAGGTGTAGGGGAATTCTTTCCCTTATGCTAACTTGAAGATGGTGTAGCCGGAGGACTAGTTCCTGCGTGCGCAACCGACTCTCTTAATGGGTTGTAGATGGATCTATCCCCTTCTCGGTTGACTTGGTAGTACTTACCACTTCATGTTGTACTCTCACTCTGATCAGAGGTTAGTCATTAGGCGTGGCTTCACAAAATGCCCTTTTCGCACAGTAATATTTTAATTAATAGCGGCAATATTGACAAGATCTTACCTTGGAATCCTTTGAAGAACCTCCACTCCACCTCAGAGTATGATATAAATTGATCGACTGCGGACTCTGTTACAAATCCTCCTAGCACGCTATCCATCCAATGATCCACAGTTCAGGTGATTTTGTTGTCAGCCTTCTATAATTTTTGAATCAATCGCAGAGTCCACTGTGTAACCTAATCATCTTTCCAATATGTCTGGAATTCTACTAGCCTCGCTAGCCACTCCTGGAGCTTGTTCGCAAAAGTTACAAATAAAATTTCATATACTTCAGTGAAAATATATTTGTTCTTCCACTTCTCAGCTGTTAGCTTCATGCTGCGATTCTCCTTTATAGAAAATTATTGAATCTTCCTTTCGAACCAGCCTTCGAGCTTCAATTTCTTAGGTCTCCAACAACCTTGTGGCATTACCCGATCTCTCTCTCAAAATGCTCCCGAACCTGAAAACGGAACCATTTGTTGGCTTGAGGGGTCCTGACCCAGGTTCGAAGTTAAGGTTTGCCAACAAACCCCTATACTACTAGCCCTTTCGGCAATGACCTACTTTCGCAGGCCAAAGTCTCACCTGAAGTAGTATGGGTGGGTGTTGGAACCAGGTTTCCACACTCTGGGAGAGAGTGGGTAATTAAGGCAGATCTTGTCGAATTCTATCAGGTTCACACAGAAACAAGCCTATTATTGAGCCCTTAACAGTATAACCAGTATGTAAACATAAACAAAGCTACCATTATTAATCATATCTCATCAACACCTTTGAATCCACGTGCGCATCAGCAATTATCGTCAAAGAATAATACAATCGCAGCTAATAAATATACCATAGACACAATTGCAGCTAATCCAAATAACACAGAGATACTTCAGCATTAAATACAACCAGTTCAGATACCATAATAAATTTTGTGTTCATTAGCATCCAAAACCAAGCTACAAACCCAAGTCACAACCCATGCACACAGCCAGCAGGGTCCTCACACAGCACGAATGAGGATCTCCACACACACAGCCAGTAAGAGTCCTTACCCAAAACTACCCAAAATAGATCTTAACAGTTCGCACGTAGCATCAATCTCACTTACTTACTTGCCCTTAGACTCAAACTATCCATCTATTTATATCATCATAGCCTGCGATATCCTATGGTCCACAAACCATGGTTTGCGGACTCTCGGTCTACTGTTTGACCCATTACAATAAATTGGGGGCTTTGACCTACCCCAAAGCCCCTACGAAAGACCAATTACTACAAAAATATATCAAAAATTCAGTGCTAGAAGATATCAAAACGCAGCTACGAGACCCTGTTCCAACACAATCCATCTACAATCTATGGCCCTATGCCCATAATTATTTAAAGAAAAGTAGTAACCATGAAAAGGATTTTGGTAACACAAGTCACCTCTTCTTTGTAGGCTTTGTCCTTGAGAGAAGAAGAACTTTTGATGGTTATTCATGTGCCTTCCATGGATATGTAAATTTCTTCTTTGCATTCTTCTTTACTTCTTATTAGCTCTCTTCTGCTGCTCTCCTTTTATTGTTTCTTAACATTTTTTTGTTTTCTTTTCTTCTCTTGTTGTTGTAGCTTTCCTTGTTGTTGATAATTTCAAACAACTTATTTTCCCTTGTTGTTTTTGTAATCTCCAAATTCCTTTGCATGTGTGGTTGACCCTTAAAAATTTTCCTTCTTAGGGCTTGGTCCTTCACTGAAACCCAAATTAGCCTTGATAAGAGGGATCTCTGCTTAACAAGCATCGCCTCTAAAGCCTTTTTCTCTTCTTAAGCTTGGCCTATTGAGATAAATCTTTACCTTCCCTTCCTAGGTCATTTCCCAATGAGATAAATTTGATTTGTAATCTATTACAAAGGGCTTATCTTTCATTCAGCTGATTAGTTATAATCCTATTCATTATGCTAGCCTCTTCTTGTTAAACATTTAAATCTATAATTGTTTTCCTCAAATTCTCATTTTCAAGCTCATATTTGTGAAACTTCTCATTTTTCTTGATATTTTCTTATGATAGCTCCTTGATCTCTTTTAAGGTAGAGATCAAATTTCTCCTAAAATAGATCATTTCATCTTAGATCCTTTTATTCACTTGCAAAGGTGCTAGCTGAGTCACCACATAGATCCAAATTCCTCTCTATGTCCATGAAATCTTCCATAGTTCTGATGAGTATCCCTTCTTCATCATTACCAAGGGTACTCCTAGTTTATCTTATGGATGAGAAAAAATAGGATTTCTCTTCTTTCTATGAGGTACCCTCATTAGCTATTGTTACAAATGTAGATGTCTCTTCACAACAACTAGATGTATGCTTGTCTTTATCTTCAAAAAAGGAATGTATACATCTAGTCGCTAAATTAAATATATATTTATAGTTATTAGAAAATAATACCTTACCTTATAAACAACATGAAATCTCATCTGATTCTTCATCATCCTATCGAGAGTGATGAGAAACAACTTGTTTATTAAGAGGAAAATCTTCAATATTTTCAACATCTCTTTTCTAGGCTGCCTTGTTCAACTTCTTCCTTCACTTCTCTTGTTTATCATTTCCAACACTAACATCTACATGTTCTAGTTCACTACTTGAGCAGCAAGGCTCTTCGACCTTCCCTTGAGCCAGATTGATATCTCCACCATATAGACATTGAATATTTTCCAACATTTCCTTTCTATCTCATATTGCCTCATCTTATCAACATCTATCTTTGATAGCCCTTTCGTGATAATCCTCTTGACCTCTATATTGAACTCATTCCTCTTCCATATTCCATAGATAACCAAATGCCTTCATTTATTACCATCAAATAGGATTCCATTCTAATCCTCCAGATCTTGTACTTTGATCCATTAAAAAATGGACCCCCCTCTGGTGATAGCCAAAAAAATTTAGCCATTTTTTCCTTTTGATCTACCTTAAAGTGGTTAATTTGTTCCTGAAGGAACCTTGTTCTAATACCAATGTTGGAAACAATTTTTAATACTAAGATGGGGGGTGAATGAGTATTAAGGATAATTTAAATTTTATTCCAATTTATCTTTTCACATTCAAAATTGGAATTCACTAAGTGAGCAACCATTAACAAAGCATAATAGCAATCATATTGATCAATACAACCACACACATCATGAGAAACAAACACATGAGGTGTAGGTGTTTTATGTGGAAACCCTTTTGGGAGAAAAACTACCAACGCTTGTATTTTATTATGATGAAATTAAGAGCTTCTACTCTATTACATCAATATTTGTGAGGCACCACTCATAGGAAGCATCGAATCTCCTTGATTTCTTGCTAGAACCCACTAGCAGGAAGGACCAACTCCCTTGTTTTGTAGACACCTAATCTACTCACTAGAAGCACCAACTGAAGCACTGAATTCTTGGATTTGTTGCAAGAACCATCTTGCAACTTCTTGGATTTATGAAAGAAGCAAGTTGTAGGAGGAATCAACCCCCAAGCTTTCTTTAGTTATCTAATAATATGGAAGCATCAACTCTCTGTATGTAGTCTCCAACACACACTCAATAAGGAAATATCTACTTCACTGTAATTGGGAGACACTCTTATTGATTTCATATCTTTGTTATTCTCTACCTTTTTCCCCGTGTTCTTATCAACAAAATTCACTCTCGCTCAGTAGCATGCTGTCATACTTGGTTGTTGCAACAATTTGTTCATTCCTCACTCTACTCATTCTACAACAACAATCATTTATCTCTCTGGAATTCAACACTTCTGCAACATATGTTGACACTTTGTTCTCTTCTATCGACCCCCTTCCTTGGGCACTCTCGACCTATCTTTACAGCCCAGCCACACTTGACCTCTTCTCAGCAGTGCTCACACACAGAGCTCCCCTCTTGGCTCACTTAACAATGTTGCATACTTCCAAATTGCACAATTGAAATGTCTCACTGCTCCAACTCCTCCATGTCTCACTGCTCCAATAGCCTCGCCTACTCCAAGAACACCTTTATTTCTTCTATGGTAAGCCTTACGGGTTTACATGTCCAATGGGGCCACCCTTCCTTGTCTCTCATTTACCATTAACTATTATGTTTTCTTTTTTATGTGCCCTGATGCTATTTTTCCAGTGGTTCTCCTTTGTGCCTTTAGAATTTTTTTGGGATGAGCCTTACGGGATAAGTTGTCTCATGGAGCCACATACCTTCACTCTAATTGTTTGTTTCTCTTCCATAGAGTTTTTAACTCATCCCAATGCTTTGATAGCATGCATCCTTATTTGTGCACATTTTAAAATGTCTGAGGTAGTACCTACGGGATGAGGTTGTGTTGTCATCATCAGTGCCACACGACACCTCTAGAGTGGTGACGCATCTCACCTATATTTTCCCCATTAGGCCACCTAAATATGTTGAATATGTTGGCCATGTGTCTCTTGTACTAAATTCATTTTGATATTATCTACAATAAATATAATGCATCCACGTGCCTACCATAAGGAGTGGGAGAAGGGTCTTGAGGCTTATGTTCTGTGGAAAATTCCTTTGTTAATTTTTTCAAGGGTCCTCACCATTTATTTAAATCTTGCCTATTTTCCATTATTGTGTTGCTACCACGTTTCACAATTCTTACCATCCCAACCTGTCACCAATAATGGAAATCCACAACAACAAAAAATCCTTATGGAAGGCTACTATTGGCCAAATTGTTTTGCATACCTACACAGAGAAGTGACAGTCTATTTCAAGTGTCAATTTTTTTAAGGAATTTTTTTTTTCATTTCCTCTGAAGCCAATCTCAATAGAAACTCATTTTCATCAATGGGGTTTGGACTTTATTGGAGAAATTCATCCACGCTCTTTAGGATAGAATACGTGGATATTAACTTATGCATATTAATTCACTGAATGGATTGAAACCATACTAACAAGACAAACTAATGACAATGCGGTGATTCAGGTTTTAGAGAGTATGTTTTCAAGATTTGGCTGCCCTAGAAAAATCATAACATATAATATTTAGTCTTTTAAATCTCATAAAATTGTTAAATTCTATGGAAATTATCATGTTACCTTAGGTTATTCAACAACCTATTGCCCCTAGGAAAATGGATTGGCTGAATCATCTAACAAAAGTTTAGTCAAAATCATTAAGAAATGGTTAGAGGAAAAAAAAAGGCTTGTCATACCAAATTAAAGTATGCGTTATGGGAAGATAGAATCAACATCAAAAACTCCATTGACACATCAACATTCCAGCTAGTCTATCGCATAGAAGTATTTTTCCCATTTTCCTTGAGTACACCTGTGATGAGATTATTTCAAGAACATGACGCAGGGCCTGATGATTTTAAAAGAAGGCCCTCATCATCATCTTCAAGTACAAGAGCTAATAGAGAAAGTACATAATCAGTCTTAGTTGTTCCAGGAAAAAATCAAGAAAATCCATGATAACAAGGGCAAGGATGATGATTTTAAGATTAGAGATTTAGTATTGAAGTGTAATGCCAGATTCAGGGAAAAGGGGCAGCATATAAAATTCAATCATTTATGGAATGGACCTTATAGAATCATTTCTCTTTGAGGTAAGAATGCTTTAAATTTGGAATATCTGAATGGATTTTTGTTGAGTGGAGGTCCAGTGAATGGGAGCTTCATAAAACATTTCCTAGTTTGAGAAAGATCAGTTTTCAAAGTTCATTGTAAATTTCTATGTTCAGAGAAATTTTCAAAATTGGACATCAACTTTGAAGGATGTTAAGCCCAAGGTGAAGGCCATAAGATTCCTATTAGTGGTTGTAACACTTTAAATAAATTTTAGTTTCATTTTTTCAGTTAAGCAATTCCAGAATGTTTATTTTTCAAAATAAAACAGATTGAAATTTTCATGTTTCTTCATAGGATATTTTTAGAGTTTTTCAGTACAATGGATCAGGTACAAGGTCTATGTGTTCTTTACTGACTCCTAGGGAGACAATATCTCCATTGGAGCCAGCCATTAGCACCAAGTTTGTACCTTTCATAAAGGCCTATCAATTTTTTTTGTGGAAGTTGCAATATAAGCTTAAGAACGTGTCTAATCAATTTATTTTACCTAATACTAATATTTTCCTATGTTTTTGAAACGAAATAATCCTATTGCAAGCTTATAGTTGGTGCTACGAAATATTTTCATAGCACTCACAGGAAAAATTAAAACTTAGTTCTATCCCTTATTATCCTTGATGTGACATATAATATCATTTTTAGGCCTCATAAATAAGTCTAAAATCAAACCCTAAAAACACAGTTTTCTGTAAATGTAATTTCCAACATTTTCAGAAAATTATTTGTAGTGCGTAGGAAGGTTGCATAAGGGTTAAAAATGTATTTCCAGGAGAATTTGAGGTCATGGAAGGATTTAGAACGTTAGAGAATTTGGAATATGAGAATATTAGGCCATGTAAAATAATTTGAACGAGATGGAATGCATTTTTAGGTTTATCCAAAAATGTTGTAACTATTCTGAAATGCAAGTTGAGAATCATTCTTTCATCGATTTAATGGACATAACCTAAGTTGGTGTCATGAATTTATACAATTTTTTTATGGCAGCAAAACACAAATAACAACCCTACAGTTTCAAATCACCAAGGAATCCATTTCAGAGGCCACAGGTTTTCCCACTGAAGGTGAAAGATGGTTTAAAAATAAAATACTACAGAATGTGGACATAAACTTTTTCTTGGAGGAGGACTGTCAAGACCAAGACTAGAACATAGGAGTCTGCTAGAACATGTTGAAGCCTAAATGGTATAATGCTCGAAGGACTTTGAAGCTCTTCTTCACATGTGAAGGAAGGTACTCTAAAGATTATTTATATCACATGAGGTTTTGTGTCATTTAGCAGGTTTTCGTAGTATTAATTTTCCTTATTTGTGTCATCAAATTTTGCTGAAAATTTATACAAAAGTTAGAAGTAGACTAGAGATGTTACCTCATGACATATGTAATCATGGCCTGATAAAGATAATATACACTCATGAGTTGAACAAGTAGGTGGAAGAAATGAGAAAAATAAATATGAGAAACCCCACACCCAAAAGGAAAAGGAGAGGTCAAACTAAAATTTATGTCAAAACCCTAGTTAGGAAATAGAGGGAGAGCCTATTCATATCCTTCTTGAAGAACATACTGAAAACCTTGTAAAGGAACAAGAGGTTAGGGTCTATGAGAGGATAAAAAGAAGACAACAAAATAAAATGCTAGAAGAATAGGAGGAAAATCACAAAACAACAGAAAGTGAAAAAGGGAAACAGAGTATGGAAAAAGGGAATGAAGAAATAGAAACAAAGCCTAGGGTTTAATGTAGAAAACTCCATACACATCCTAAAAATATATTAAGAATAATTTTAAATTCAAATATCAACCCTAAGATAAAGGAGGTGGTGGTTGTTGATGAAGAAGAAGAAATTGTGAATGTTTCGAAGAGCAAAAAGAAATCCACCAAACAAAAGAAATCAAAGTATGTAGGCAGAAAAGGGAAAGAAACCTTAAAATGTAGCAGAACCATACAAAAATGTAATATAGGGATGAAAATAATCCAACAAAATGTAAACCTCCTTGCTGAGGCTATAGAATATATGGAATAATGATCATATTACCTCATTGGAAGAGCACTATATGAAACCCTAATTTTGTTGAAAAAACCATAATTTTACCTTAGTGTTTTGGCATGCTCCATTTTATATTTTTGGAAGTCATTTTATTTTTGATATATTGTGGTATTATGTCATAAATTTTTTGTAGCTAAGGGAGGGAAGCAAATACGAGTCAACACAAGAGAAAATATCCTTAAAAGATGTAAACAATTACATAGGGCAGTTGCAGAGTTTCAACAGATTTCATAGGTTCATGTATCAATTTTTCTACCAAGGAGGAATATGAGTTAAAGTTCTAGATATCAAGCCTACAAGGATGTGAACATTTTCGGACCTACACTTCATTTATGACTTGTCCCTTTCCAAAAGTAATATCATAGGAGGATGTGTACAACAATTTCAAATGCTTTAACCAATGTTTAAATGAAAAATAGAGATTCAAATAGCTAGAAGGATAGGATTTTGATTATGTTTTGTAAATTAAACTCTCATATATTGTAAATATTTTATGGTTATGCTACCAGAATTTGTGGATCTTAACTTTTATGTACTTTTCGTATATAGTACATTAGAAAGGAGGAATAAAGGTTGGATTTTGGAAACAAAAAATAGTATTTTTTGTTGTGTGTGATCAATTTGTTAATTTCTAAGTACCAAGAGGAATACAATATTATGTTCATGACATGGAGATTCTCGTGATGGTATGCTCAGTCATTTCTTCTACTCTGATTTTTTCCTTTGTAGGTTATATCATTTAGCCTCTATATTCTGATGTTTAAATGAGATTATGTGACAAAATTCATTAATAATTTCTCTGTTTCATATGGTTTAAGCATATGCATTATTTTCTCCTAAATCTTCCAGTATTCAATTTTCATGCCCTGCTATAGTGGATTGCTTTTTTTTTCTACTACCATCCAAATGATGTTTGACATGTTTATAGTCTACTATCTACCCTAACTATGTCCCTCTTGATTCATATAGTTAAGATATTGGTATTTACATCTAAAACTTGATTGGTTGAATTCATTTCCAAATATATTAATTTTTTCATCCCAATCACCACACTCAAAATACAAAAACCCATAGTGAAGATCTCTCTCTTGTTTGAATACACAACCAGTTACTAAGCTTAGTATTATTAGGTTGTCAGAGAGAGTATTATTTGGATTGAAGGGGCTAGTTTTCAATCTAAAAGCCTATTTTGAAAAGGTTACCTTAGGAATTTATCTCTCAAATCTAAGATAAAATTTTTGAGTGCTAACAGGTCGTACATTGGTTCACACTATGGTTGTTGTCGTTTCAACTTAGTTCATAATGATATTTTTCCCTCATCGATGGGGCATAGTGGGAATTGATCAAATTACCTTATTTTCCAATAATTCTCAAGTTACTGGAAGCATCCCTCTTATGGGAGAAACTCTACATCCATATCAACATGTTAGGGTTGGATTGCTTAAGGATTATTCCCTTATGGGAGCCTTTTCTTTTCCTCCTCCTATTCCGTATCCCATTCTCAACAATGTAAACACATTTTCCTATGTGAACATGATATATTATTTTATTACTCCATCCAATCCTTGGATAGTACCAAATGCATCTAATATCGATAAATTTTGGTGGCCGCATGTTGCTCAGTCATATTGAGATCAAATATGAAGCTATATATTTAGCTTGTTCGACAGACTCTAATTTTTTCTCTTTGATCAATTGGGTTGATCATTCCTTATATTATGGTACATATTCTGATTCTTTCTTCAATATGTTCTCTACTGATGAGAGCACCATGGAGGTCATGATGCCATATGATGCATCGTGGGATGAGAATCATCATCTTTCCTCCTTTCCAGATTCCTATGAGGATAATCTTAGTGATATATACTCACCCAATGTTGTTGAGATATCTGTGAATTTTGTATCTATCCACAATATCAATCATAAGAATAATTTATCGATTACTGAAGAGACTATCCCTCTTGATATTTCTATCAAGCCCATAATTGTTGAGAATATACATATTGGTGCATATTTCTGTCCTGATGAGATCAAGATCTATAAATCCCTTTTCTAGGAATTTTGAGACATTTCCGCTTGGTCATACAAATAGATTCCATGTATATATCCAAACATTGTTGTACGAAAAATGAGAACATTTCCTGATGCTTATCCAATTCAACAGTGCCTACGTCTATTCCATTTTATGAAGCATGTTGCCATTAAGGCTGAGGTTGAAAAACTTCTCTGCGTTGGTTTCATCTAACAAGTACCTCTAATAGACTGGGAGTCGAACATTGTTCCTGTCACGAGGAAAAAAGTAACAATGTGTGTGTGTGTGTGTGTGTCAATTACCAGGACATAAATCATGCTTGTCCTAAGGACAATTATGCTACCCCTTTTATCGACTAGATTGTTGATGATTATGTCAGCAGTGAAGTATTTTCATTTATTGATGGATTTTCTAGCTATAATCAGATTAACATTCTCCATTTATACCAACATAAAACCATATTTATTTTTCCATGGGGCACATTTTCATATTGAAATCTCCCTTTTAGATTGAAAAATGTTGGGGAAATTTTTTAGTGGGAAATGAATTATGCCTTTCATGACATTAAACACATTGTATAATTGTATTTGGATGTCTTACCTTCCTACTTGAAACATCATCCAAAACATCCCATGCATCTCAGGGCTATATTTTTACGTTGTCGTAATTATAACATTACGCTGAATCCACACAATTTTGTGTTTTGTGTGCGATCCGGTCAAATTCTCGGCTTCGTTGTGTTGAAGCAAGGAATTTGTATAGATCCACTAAAATTCTAGGAGATCCTAGATCTTCCTTACTAATCCTCTCTTGTTGAGCTACAATGACTTCAAGGGAAGGCTAAATTTCTATGGAGATTTGTTCTAGATTATTCCGAACTGACCAAAGGATTTATTCGATTATTGAAGAAAGGAATTCCCTTTCATTGGGAAGACATTTCCAAAAAGGCATTTAATGCTTTGAAATATGTTTTGGCTCAGGAATCATTATTGTATCCCCCATATTATCAATGATATTACTTCCTATACCTCGCCACTACAATTAATACCATTTTTATGGTATTGGTCCAAGAGAATGACGTAGGGGATGAACATCCGATTTAATATTTTAGTTAGAACTTGAATGATACATAGATCAAATATACTCATGTTTAAAGGTTAACTTGGTGGTTGTCTAATTTTTCCAAAGGTTTCACTACTATATCCTGCCTTGCAAGACTATGGTTACTTCTGACTGCAACCCAATGACATATATATTATCACGAATGGAAAGTATTTCAAATGGATTGTCATCCTCCAAGAGTTCTATTTGGATTTCTCAAATCCAAATCCAATAAATTCTTAGTATTTGCCGAACTGATATGCGACCTTCCCACTCTTGAAACTGAAACGACATATGATGATTCTATTATAGATGAGTCATTATTCATGATACATTCATCTGAACTATGGTATGGATACATCATCATATGTCTCCAAACTGATACTTTATAGCCTGATACCTCTCGGTCTAACCAACGATGTATCCGATATCAGGCTAAAAAACATATTATAATTGGTGACACCCTTTATTGTCATGGTATCAATACGCTTTTTCAACGGTGACTCACTCATGAGGAGGCCGAGAAAGATATAATGAATGCCATGCTAGAGCATGTGGTGGACACATGCCTGGTTATACCACCGCACAATTTGTTTTGCGTGTTGACTATTTTTTGCTTACTATGTTTCGCGAAAGTACCCTTGTGGTCCAAAAGTGTCATGCCTACCAGATATATGATCGTGAAACCCATGCTCCACTAGCTCCTTTACACCCTATTATCATTATTAGACCTTTTGAGAAATGGGACATTAACTTTATGACAGGTAACCCTCACTCTACCAAGGAGCATAGCTACATCAATGTGGCGGTAGAATATTTTACCAAGTGGACCGAGGGGATTCCTACATATAATAACAGTGGTGAAATATATGCTCTCTTTCTCTTCAATCACTTAATTGCAAGGTTTGGTGTACCACAGACTATCATTACAAACCATGGGAACCATTTCCATAATCACATGATGTCTAATATCACTTCCAAGTTGGGCCTCCAACATGAAAGCTCAAATCCCTATTACCCACAAGCGAATGGAAAAGTCGAAGCAATGACCAAAGTTTTCAAAACGATTCTTCAATGCATGATAGGGATCCAAAAATAGGATTGAAATATTATTCTTTATGCAGTCTTGTGGGAATATAGAACCTTTGTTTGAACTATTACCAGAATACACATCGTTTCAATTGGTGTATGGTTTGGAATCAATCCTTCATATGGAGTGTGAAATTCCATCTTTGAAACTTGTTGTCAAGCTCCTCCTTGACACTTCCATAGAAGAAGAATGTCTCTTGCCTATAACACACTTATATAAAACCTGGTGTGATGTTTAAATGGCCAATGATGCCCACAAGAAGCACATTAAGGCACAATATGATAAGAATGTTAAGCCTCATGCCTTCTCAGAAGGTGACCTTGTTCTATTGTATGATCATGAGTCTGATAAGTTAGGATCTGGGAAGTTTGATCCAACGTGGTTAGGATTGTTCATTGTTAAACATGTTCTTTATAAAGGGGCTTACGATCTTATTGAATTTTATAGAGTTACATTGGTGCAACCTAGAAATGGGTTGTACCTCAAAAAATATTATGGTTAAGTCATTTTTACGTAGTTCACTATGTACATATTGTCTATAAGTGTGTTGAGTGTGTTCCCTTCGGAGTTTCCTACTGTCTCTGTTAATATTTCTTTAAATTTGGTTTGTAGATGTTTGTGTCCCTTCAACAATATGTTTTTTTATGCCGATGATGCTAGTCATAGTACTCGGAACCTTTCCTCCGTGGCATGGGCTATATATGCTCAAACTGGCAAGTTAGTGAATTTACAAGGGATTTTTATTGGTCACTATACCAATAACATCGTTGAGTATAGAACAGTGATAGAGTTGTTGTATGATGTTATTTAGAGTGGTATTCATCGTATATTTGTCAAACTTGACTCCCAACTTATAGTACTAAAATTGACTAATTTATATTCTGTTAGAATTCCAATTATGTTTCGTATGTTTTTAAGGGATTTCCTTCTAGAAAGACATTTTTATTATATCCAATATCAAGACATTCCTAGAAGTATAAACACATATACAAATGCATTTAAAAATCATGCTTTAGACATACATTTGTGATATATGTAAATTAAATTAAATTCACATCACATACATTGAACAAGATAATAGAACACATAAGAAATATTTATAGGTAGATATTTGTATATATATAAAAGTCTAGTTTTACAAAAGATGTTTTTAAGACACATGTGGCCATGTGGCCTATCATATAAAAAATATAGGTAGTCAAAATCTGCCTCTATAGTCTCCTAATAGCTAATCCTGATGGTGTTCATGGTAACAAACAAGTTCACGAGATACTTTGCACAACAACTAGTTGATACAGTTAGGCACTGCAATAGTATGGTGATGGTGTCTCATAGGGATATGATTGACCCTTTTCTTTGGTATGCCCTAGGTCAATTCCTCAACATTTCATTCAACCTCTATAAGAGTCTCAACCACATTGAGATTCTGGAATACCTCTCATGCCCTTAGAGTAACCTGTACTCCAACCTGTGCCTATTGTGGGTCTTGCTGGGTGCCAGCTTTGTACTTACTTCCTACATTTTTTTCCCCCATTTTACCTCATGACTACAACCACTAGGACTATCTTTGCCTCTTTTTCCTACCTTTCTAACTTAGCTTGTGTTGTTTCACCTTATTTTCATTACCTTTCCATTTCATCGATTATTATGATGTATTGTGTCTTTTTTATGACTAACTGAGGATGAATGTTTGGAGAAGTTCTATGGTCATTTTTTGTCTTTCCAGATGCTATTTATAGCACAAAAAATCTAGAGCACAAGGCTTATAGGAGTAGTTAAAGGTGTGATGTTACGATGATCTATTACACCATGACATTGTTACACCATGCTATTACAGACCCGCTGATGAACTATTGTTACAACTATACTGCTGACTGGATATCATCAACTTTTGATGCTGCCCTATCCTCTAGATGTTACGCTATAGTTGTGATTTACCATGATAACTGTAGAATTCATTACGTATTGTATTTTTGGATAACAACATTTAGACGATTTTGATTGTAATCTATATTCTTTCAGTTAGACTTTATATTAAGAAGTGGTTGTAACTATATGTATTCTATTTTGATCAACATGAGAATCATAAGATTCTCATGACTGATCCATCCCTAGTTTTTCTGAAGATGTAACCACTATATAATTATTGACCCTTGAGGACGAAAGGTTGTGGAGAACAGTATTACTTTGGCTCTATAATTTTGGTCACATTAATAAAATTTATCCTGTTGTTGTTGTTACATGCATTATCTGGTTTAGTTTCCATTAAGTTCTTTCTCTTCCTACGCCCTGCTAGGGAGGAAGGGCCCTCCTCTTTAGCATGGATTGCAGCGGTTAAGGTAGATGTGTATATATATTTCTATTTGCTTTATGTATCAGAGGAAGTGTTGTTGATGTTGTTTTAGCTGAGAATATATCTGCTTCAATTCCAATATTCTATATGATGTTACACATGTGGGATTAGAGATACCAGCTAGGTAATTGTTGTGTGGAACGCTAGGTACAGGTTAATTGAGGTGTCATCACAGTCTTGTAGATAATTTTATTTCTTCATGAGTTATTTCTTCCAGCATTTAATTTAGCAATGATTTCCTTTATTTGTATTTTCTTCTGGTTTGATATATCGTCACAGACAACTGTCATTGAAATAAAATACGTCCCTGTATTGATAATTTATTTGTAATGTTTTAGTCATTTAGCCATGATTAATACAGTCCAACATTTTGGCACCATTTTCAAGGATGGCAATGACGATCCAATCAACTAGAGTTTTTTGTTAGATGATAGAGTGTACCTAGTCTGCAACTGCTGGGCGATAAGACGAGAGGTAAGAACCTGTGGATCGCTCTAACATACCTGGGCAGGATCACCATTGCTACACTAGGGCACTTAGAGGTGCAATTTATATGTGTTTTTTTAGTGTGTCTCCAGCGACACAATTGTTGGGTGGTAAGACGAGAGGTAAGAACTTGTGCATCGCTATAGCATACCTTAAGCGGGCTCATCAATGTCACGTTGAGAACTTAGAACTGTGAATTTTTGGGTGTTTTATTTAGGGTGTCTTTAGCTATACAGTTTTTGGGTGGTGAGATGAGAGGTAATAACCTGCGTATCGCTCTAACATACCTGGGAAGGCTCACCGTTGTAGAAACTGAAGCACTTTTGGGATGAATTGATACACATAGGGTCCATGTGTGCCTGTAGGATGATAGAAAAATCCATAAACACCCCCAGTCGTAAAAAGGAAAAGAAGAGTGCAGACTTGGGAAGAAAGGCTTTCTTTGGAGATATGATCTCAAAGGCAGAAAAGGAATAGTCTACTTCATAAAGAGATAATAGGAAGACAGGACCATATAAATCGGCTACTATATCGAAACCTGAGGCATCAATGCCTTCCGTGTTTGGGCCTCACTACCCTTCGAACAACATATCCACTTCTGATATCAAGACTCTAGATCTAAAACAATAGTGGAAAATCATTGATCAGGATCTGAGAATTGAAGGACAAGGGGAGACTAGTGGGGAGCATCATGGACCTGAGGAACAACATATATTTGATCATAATTTGGACGCTAGTAGTGTAGTCGAACAGCTGGTCCTGGAATAGCCTCATCCTTTTATTTATCAATCTCCTGCATACTCAGAGGTTAGTTCATCCTATCAGGAAGAGTCAACCATGGGGGATAATAATGTCAAGACAGATAGCTCTGTTACTTTTGAATTCTCGATAGTAGCGACATAGGATGAGTCTCCTATGAAAAACATTCCTTTTTCATCCCTACCATCCTTTCAAGGGATGGCTATTGAAGATCCTGATACCTTTTTGTTCGAATTTCATGTGTTGTGTAGAGGTTATGACTACACTTTAGACACTCGAAAGCTGAAATTGTTTCCTGCTACTATGAAGGAAGCAACAATAAGATGGTTCATGAGACTGGGTGCTGGCACAATTTGGACCTAGAATGACATGAGGGAGTACTTTCTCTTTAAGTATCAGGATTACTGTCGAACTAGGGATTTGAAGGAAGAGATCTTCAGAATTGCACACAAGGAGGAGGAGAGCTAAGAAGACTATATGGAACGATTCCATTACAATTTACAAAGGTCTGAGTTATGTAACTTAGCCCTAGAAATTCTAAAACCAATATTCTTAAGAGGTATAAGAGAAGACTTTTTGGAGCATTTGAATCTGTTGGGAAAAGGAGACATATCACAAGAACCACTCAAAGAAATAATGAAGTTTTGTCTGCGGAGTTCAAGAGGATTGGTCATAAGGAGAAGTTCAGTTCAAGACCCTTTAGTTCGGATATAGAATTCCACAAGTGGAGGAGTAACCAGAGAAGAGATCGGAAATCTATTTGAGGATTTAAAAATGACCTCCTTAACACTCTCTCTGCCCAGATCACTACGGTACAAGTTAAGAAAGCACAAGTAGAAGATGAAGCAGCCTTGGAAATATTTTTTCCCCAATGCAAAAAGAAACATTTGGAAATAGAATGTGGACTGAGTAGCGTCATCCTGTGCAACATCTTCGAATTGGAACATTCCATGAATCAATGTCCTAAACTGCCCAAACTGAAGGTTGTACTTCAAGAAACAAGCGAGGATGTCAAGTCTTCCTATTTCATCGGATCAAAGAGGCCATGGCAGCCATGACCTATAGGTATGCCTCCATATTTTTTCTCTTTTTATCCTCAGAATAATCTTTCTAATAGTTAGAAATATCCATGGCAGTATATTACTCCTTCTTCAACACAATTTCCTTCACCATGGAACCAGTGGCCTTCCTCTCCACCAATGCAATATCCTCCATCGCAACCTCATCCTTGGAGCTAGAATTGGAGAGATAATGGCCAAGGACCAGTACCCCCTGCACTACCAATAACACAACAGTTACAACTATCTTCTCTTCAAAATCCTACACCTTTTGTTTGACCCCAATTGCCTGTGCAGCCTAACCCCAATCCGAATAATAAGGTAGCTCAGAGCATAGACGCTCTAGTTACCTTCCAGACTTATCTTATTTCTCCCATAGGGCTTGTTAACACTAGAAAATTGTACAGTAGAAAACAACATCAATTAATGTCGATACTAAGGATTTACAGGACAGGGATACATTATGGAACCAAGAAGTATTTAAAATCTCTAAGGTTTTGAGAAAATCAAATTTGAACTAGTCATAAATGCTCAAATGCGCCCTTTTCCTTTGAAAAGAGCACCTTCTGCACGCACTGGAGCCCAATAAGCATGCATTCCTGGAAGTAGAAAAAAGTCTTTTTCCGGGACCACAAGCAAGCAAAGGACAGTTTCTCCTTATGTGAAAGCCTCCTAAGGATAGCACCAACGCCCCCTTAGGCATTGTGTGAGCAAGCATATTTTAGCACACAATGGAATCATCCCCCTCCCTTGGCTCACCATCCATAATGTACCAAGGGAGGGAAGGAGGTTTGAAAGCTCACCTATATAAACCCACCAAGAGATGAACAATGTGTGATCACAAGGTTATGCTGGCCAAAGTTGCCTAAGCAACACTAGTGTCTTGTGTGACCCAAGGAGTTGAAGAAGAGGACTCGATGGTTGGCCACCCAACATCCTAGTCCATTGCAGTAGAGAGAGAGAGTTAGACTGCATCAGAAGGAAAAACTTGAAGGAAAAACATCCTTGCATCAGGTCCTAGAGCTACTGCCTAGGCCCTTTGGGAAGTGGGTAAGATTTGTTTTCATTCCAAGCATTTAATAAGAGGAGGCCATCGAGCCATTATTTACCTTGTTACTATTTGGAACTCTCTATATAGCTTCTTTTTGTGTTTTTAGTTTTAGTTTTTTAACAGAGCATACTTTAGTGTATTACTTCATTTAAGTCTTATACTTTTGAGCTCCCCCAGATATTGCCTGTTACCTATAGTTTATAAGGTAGACCACACTCTCTAAACTCGTGCGATTTCGTACACCCGTGTGTCGAATCCACCACAATAGAATTGGTGACTCCACTGACGCATTTCAAGTTTATGTGGTTGTGCCTTCTTTTGTAGGAGACCCTTAGTCTATGTTGGAGTGGAGCTGACAGCCCTTTGACCCATATTGCAGTCCCTAGACTCACTGAGGTGACAGAATGAAGAAGGAAACTCCTAATTTTTTTTTACTTGCAAGAATTTTGCGCATTTTTTTTTCACATAGATGCGCAGGGCACACGTTCAGAGGTGACCTGTGCACAGGAAAGTGCACCTGTTAGAGGTTTTTGCACGCAATTTGCAGAGAGAGTTTTTCTCCCTATATTCTGCATTTTTTCCGCTTGTAAGAGTGTTGGGAAACCCCTAATGTGTCTGCCAACACCTGTGTTGATACCCCACAGCTTCTGAAGACTGATTTTTGCTACTTTTTGTAGGAATTTAGTTAGTTTCCATTTAAGTTGGTTTTTTGCAAAAAGTGTTCACATAGTTTAAGTAGGGGGCAAATTAACCATTGCTTTCCAAACAATTTATGTTTTTTACAAATTTTGTTATGCTCACTTAGTTTAAATAGTCCAAGTAAGTGGCTCATGACCACACATGCATAAGCTAGTGTAGAAATTGTTTAGTTTAAATTTCAATTTTTGCATTTAGGAAATTATGGGACTAGGATTGAATCGCAAGTTAGAGCAAGTAATCTATGTTGTCTTTGCGCCATTGGGTGACCCTAGACAAGCATATGAACACTCTATATTTTTGATTCACCATCTCCCTTTAGTCACTCACATAGACTAATTAGGAGGTTTTGGAAGCGGCCCATTATCCGCAAATGATTTTTATTTGAGCAAGGAACAACGTCACATAGTTTAACTAGGGGACTTTTGTAAAGGATCACCGGTATCCATATGTTCAAATTATGAGATTGTTCACCATACGCTCACACACATTCACACACTAAGAAAAGAAAGCCACCTAAGAATAGCTTAAACCAACTCATTAAACTCTCCTCACAGGGGCCACAAGAGAAGTTATAGTTTAAGTTAAGATCAAGGGGGTAGGCATCCAATAAGCCGCCTTGATCACGCTTCACATTTGAAACATAGAAGTTTAATTTTTAGGGAGCTTTAAAATCCACCTATCAGGCCACGGAAAAGAAAACCTGAGTGCGGCAGAGACCCGATTCAGAGGGGGTTAGGCTTAGGCACAGTGCGTGCGATATCAATTGGGGACTTGACCCAGCTGATAATCGGTATTGTTAGCTGACTACCAATAATCCCAAGACTCGAACGCTCACATGGGATGGTGGTTCTTAGTGGCCAAAACCAGGGCATCCTTTACCCTATAGGTGACGGTGCAAGCAAGCGCCAGACCCTTTACCCATACCTTGGTTGATTCTCTTTGGATGACTGGGGGCGTCGCCAGTTCTTTCGGGATGTTGAGCTAGCACTCGCAAGAAATCCTCTCAAGGCCTAGTTACTTTTGAGTGTGTGAGGACTTTATTAAGTCTTCTAGGATTTTTTGAGTATCATGTGCAAAAAAACAAAACCATTTTTTGCTTGATTTCTCACATAGATTAAGTTAAAGGAAAATTCATTTCATTTTCGCTTTGTCTTATGTATGTGGCCATAAAATTTCCGTGATCATAAACTCAATCCCCTCAATTTTTTTTTCCAAAACCTAACCTGGATGACCCTCAAATGGTTCCAACGGAACCTCATCAGTCCAGGCGTCTTTTGGACCTCCCCCCATTATCAGGAGGGGTTCCCGGTCTTTTGTCGTTTAGGCATCAAAGACAGAACGTTTCCATAGTGGTTGGTTCCTCCTTTCTTGGAGAAACCTTAGTTTGGAACCCTAGTCGGTCTCCCAACACCACACCGCACATCACTCCCCCCTCCTCCCCTAGGGGGCAGAAAATTGCATCCCATACGGGAAGCCAGTTGAATTCACAACCGGGTACGTCACAGACTAACCCTTGTTCTAACCAGAACTTCGTGTCTTCACACATTTCCATGGCATCAACCTCTCAGTCACTCTTCTTAGCGGCATTAAATCTACCGGATTTAACCAAGCTCACCAATGACCCCATCACACACGACCCCAATTGGCCTCCCATGCCCACGAAGCTCCCTTCAGACATACCAAAATTTGAGGGCAAGCAAGCGAAAGACCCAAGGAATCATGTAATGACCTTTCACCTATGGTGCTCATCAAATAGCATCATTGACAATACTATTCGAGTGAGGCTATTTGAACGCACTCTCACGGGAGTGGCCGTGAAATGGTATGTCGAGCAAACCCCTGCTTCACATAGAACCTTTAGCGCCCTTGCCACTGTGTTCCTCACATACTTTCAGTTACCCATTCACCACGATTCGGGAATGGAGTTACTAACTCATTTCAGACAATCCCCCAATACCCACATTTCTAAACATCTCCATGAGTGGAGAAGGCGTCGCAACTTATGTAAAGCACAACTCGACGACTGAGTCCTTTTAGATTTATTCTTGAAAACTCTGACGACGGAGATTTCAAAGGATGTGGCGCAACGTAACCCCACATCCGAAGAGGATGCAATCAGTAAAGCCCAAAAACTTGAACTGATCTATACACAATTAGGATACATATACAATATCTTGCCTAATGCCCCGCGCTTGCAATCTTATCAAGAATTTCTAGGTGTGTCGAACTCTGTAGATGAACTTATTGGGTTGATGACCCAAGAGTACCTAGGCAGCAGTAGTCAAAATCTCGGTTACATACATGGGGCTACCCAGAACATGTCTCAACCCGAATTTCAAAGTCATCATATGCAGCAGCAAAATTTGACTAATAGGGCACCATCGTATCACCAAGGAGGACCTTACCCTATGACTAAGGAGACCCAGTATGCAGGAAGAAAAATTTACGGAGGAAATCCCCCCCAATGGCCAGGTAAAAACATGGGACAACAATATGCTCAGTCCCAAGCACACAACCCACCAACGCAAAATAATGCACAGGTGAGCTTTGTGCAGCCGTCCCAAAATCAACCACACCAGTATGATCAGGAGAATTACCCTCCTAACATGGTCAAAATAAAGGTAAAAAAAAACCAAAGGGAACCTTCGACAGGGGGGAAAAAACCAACAGCGCCCACCACGATCCGAGTTGAAGATAGACCCAACCGGAACCAAAACCAGGAGCCAAGAAATTCCCAAAAGCAAGGCAAGCGGCCACCTCTATGAACAAACCATTCTTGTTCGATATGTGGTGAGTACGGGCACTATACTCACCACTGTCCCGAACTACCTGAGCTTAAAAGCATCAAAGTAACCGAGGACAAGGAGGATCTTCCTAGACAACTGCAGTTATGTAAGAACCCTTCCCCCATCAAGGAACAGTCAGCACTCAATAGCAAAACCGCAACGATTCCGAGAAAAAAAACCATGAAATTTACGTGGCTGGGGAGGAAATTTTTTTCCAAACCCGGAATCGCAACTATGACACCCCACCAGACGTCGGTACATCAGGGGCTAATATGTCCGTGCTGACTGCACCTTTGACCATTCCAAAGATTCCTTTGGAACCATTGCCAAAAATGGTTAAAGGGCCTAATAGGCGAGCAGGTAACTACTCCAAAGCAGCCCAAAATTATAGCATCGTAGAAAATTTAGCCCAGTCACCTGCTACTATGTCCGCTTTGGAGGTACTGCAGTCGTGACCGAAGTAGCGGAAAGCCCTAATTTTTGCCTTAGGCATTGTCGACCCTACTGACACGTGCATGATGGTTTTTGATTTAGACAAAGCCACCCCTAGGCTTCCCTCCATGGTCGCCTTCCAGATACCAGTATCAGAACAGAATATCACTATTCACCGATGTGTCATTGACGAGGGTGCATCCACGTGCATCATGTCAAAGAATGTATGGCAGAAGTTAGGAGCCCCAGAACTCAAACCTTCCGTCATCACACTCAGAACATACCACGGTTGGCCCTCGACCCCTGTCGGTATCTTCCAAAATGTACCAGTTTGCTTAGCTAGAAAAACGGTCCACATAGACATCGAAGTCTTGGACGCTCACTTGGATTACAATATACTCCTTGGGTGGAGTTACATGTATGCCATGTTTGCCATAGCATCCTCTGTTTTCCACATCATGATGTTCCCCCACGAGGATTAAATCATTGCAGTAGACCAGCTGACGCACACTGAAAATCGTCCTTTGACCAACACAGAAATGGTTCTACCCTATGTAGACACATCCATTGATGGTATTTCACGGTATCAAGAATATGGCCTTGGCCAATTCAAACCATCATCCGTCTTAGGATCATTCCTAGGAGATCCTCCTATTATCCCTGAGGTATCGCCCGATGCCACAGGGGCCCCGGTGTGCATGATGTCCACATCAAGCACCAAGGTTAGTTAGGACATGGACTCAAGCAGTAATGACACCGAGGCATCAGCTACCGTAGCCTCCCTAGTTTATGCCGCCTCCCAAACACCTTTCCTATACCCACCTCCTGGCTTCACCTCCCAGCAGGTCTTGGCAACACTAGTACTACCCAACATATCATTGGCATTCCCAGTGTGGTATCTCATTCCCCCTCCAGAAAAACCAGCTACCAATGTTACTGCGTTTGGGTTAAAGCCTCCTGGTCCCGAGGAGCCCCAACCTACCCAAGTAGTAGTAGAAACTACCCCCGCAAGGGAAATCCCCACTGCGAAACCAACAGCCACAATAAAGAAAATTGCTAAGAAATGAAAGAAAGTGGTGATCCCCACCATACAGCAGGATTCATCAGCCTGTGCTATATGTGATGTCACAGGACACCCTACTCACATATGCCCGAATTTGGATGAATTAAAACCACTCCTCGGTTGCGAGGCAGGCAACTCAAAACGACATTCCCATAAAAAGGAACTCGCCATCAAAAGTAGAGGCAAACCGCTGCGTACCAATCACGCATGCACCCTCTGTGACACCTATGGGAATTATACCCACCACTGTCCGGAAATACCACGGTATAGGGACGCCTTACATGCGATCGAGCGATCCTATCAAGAGGATCCCTTCATCTAGTCTATTAATGACAAGCTGCGCACCATCTTGTACTTATAAGAAGAGCACCGATGCGTAGAGCGCCCCCTAGTAATTCCCATCATACCATTAGGGGAATTTTGAGGTCTAAAATGGGCCTCCTAAGGAAATTATAAAATAATAGTGGAAAAAATCAAATAAGATTTGATGACATCATCAAATTTTAGAGGGAAAAATGGAAAAACTACTTTTTCAACTCATATTCTCAACTTATCTCCCAAAGTTTTTACTCAAATTTCGAGCAGGAGTACTCGTTGGATGCGAAATTTAATTCCCCATCCAAGGAGTACCCATGTTGCATACTTTCGATGGGTCCTACTACACGAAAAATGAGAAATACATAAAACAATGTGATTACAATCACGTTTTTTATGTATTTCTCATTTTTCGTGTAGTAGAGTTCATCAAAAGTATGCAACATGGGTACTCCTTGGATGAGGAATTAAATTTTGCATCCAAAGAGTACTCCTGCTCGAAATTTGAGTAAAAATTTTGGGAGATAAGTTGAAAATACGAGTTGAAAAAGTAGATTTATTATTTTATTATTTTTTAATAATTTTACCCTTTTATTTAAAAAATGGTGAATCATCCCCCATGGTTGACATCATCATCTTGAATCCTATTGGTTGTTATAAAGTTTATTTTTGTTGTACATTTTTCTTATGAGGCCCATTTTAGACCTCAAAATTCCCCTAATGCGTTGCACGCTATGCGATGAACACGGCCACTACCTCGAAGAGTGTGCTGCATTGGAACTCATCCACAGATGGTATCCAATCGAAAGGGTCTACTACGTGGGAATATGGGCAACAAAATTCACATGCCCATTATGTGCGGACAGTCATTTGTTGGAGGATTGTCACTACATACCTCGCTTCCGACTAGCCCTTGCTAGTCTCCGCTCAGCCATAGTTCGTCTCTCCCAAGAAGACGATATGGATGCCAAATCCATCGGCAGCTCCATGACCCAAGCAGAGGAGATGAGCGGGTCTATCATGTTCTTGTCAGCCGAAGAACGGTCTAGCAGGGAACCCATAGTTACCCTTGCAGGCACTTCACGAAAACCACCTGCATGAAAATTATGCAAGCAGACAGACCATATAGTAGTCCACTTCCCTGACTTAGCAGCATACCGACAATGGTACCTCGCCCGGCCTCAGACCACACACGATGGGAGACCCATATCATGGAAATTTTTCCTGATATGTCAGGGTGATCATTATGACTGACATTGTACTTATGTCTCATGGATCCGTCCCACTATTGACATGATTAATGTCGTAGAAAAGAGGACGAGCGACCTCCAAGAATGGCATAAAAGATACGTTGTCTGCTCAACGTCCCCACCACCACGATGGTGTTACAAGCCGGATAAGACCACTCACCAACCATGTAAACCCCAGGCCAAGCCTAGGATAACATGTGGCCTATGTGATCTAAACGATCACTTAATCAACCAATGCAGAGAACTCAAACCTCTTGCAAATAGTCTCTGCATAATCTTGCCTCTCCCCCAAAAGCTTCTCTCTAATCAAGAGAAGATCACACGCACTTACTGCCGGATTTTCTCACACTTTCTTCATACATTTAAGTGCACACATCTCCCCAAGCTGAGAGCAGCTAGAGCAGCATTAAGTTAGCCACCTACCAAAAATGGAGGCAATTTTCAACCCACGACGCAAAAATGGAAACAGAAGACGACTTGGTCCACAACAGACCCTTTCCAAGCATCCACATCTAGAACATCGAGTAGTGTATATTCTCACACTATCTACTCTGTCAACACTATGATACCTTGCGCCATTTACACTAGTTATAATCATTCACCAGAGGGATGTCCATTGCTACAAACGTTCAGACATCTCTGTGATAAAATCAACTTCCATATACCGGGAATTGACTATCCTAGCAGGAAGACCAACTATCGGCTCACTCAGGACTCCAATATAGAGATCCTTCCCCCGCCGCATGCCAATGACACAACTCATCACATACGACTTGTGTCATCACACGCCCAAAATAGGATTTCAAAAACCTCCTCGTCACAAGAATTCGGCTTTATTCCTATCACAAAAAACCAAGGCACCTTATCCCTTTGCATATATTGCTGCAAGATCCCAAACTTGCATACAACCATCGAACTCCTTGATGACACCCAGCCTCTAGAACAACGCATAGTACAACTAGAGCTAGTTGACAAAAATAGGTGACAATCGCTGCAACATAATGAGGCCCATAGGAAAAGGGTAAAAGCATCATTCACTGCCACATCACCCCTCGCTCGTTTACTGAAGTAGAGCTAGTCCTTCGCTATGATGTTGCAAAAGAAGCCTTAGGCCCAAGAAATTTTTAAACCCTATGGAAAGGGCCCTATATCATCAAAAATTTCCTCCGACAGGGGACATACATCTTGACGGAACCAGACGGGACCTACCTCAATAACCCCATCAACGGCCTTTACCTCAAGAAATTCTACCCATAAAGGCCCTTGTAACCCTTATCACCTAGAGCTAGAGTACACAAAAATCCCAATACCAAAATATTTTTGACCCAAAAAACCTAAATGTGCTCAAAATATCACCATGGATCACCAACTTGAACCTTATTTCGGATTTGCTAATGGAGCCTCGCGATGGTCTCAAAATTTAGCTGCAGCTGCCTGGGTCATCTACTACCCTGACCGATCACCGCTATGTTCAAACGGCGTGTGCATCGGGTCAACAGCCAACAATCAGGCAGAATATGATGTTGTTATTGGACTTATGTGCGAGGCCCTCCACCAGGGCATCCGCCATATGCATGTCTACCTAGATTCTCGGTTAGTAGTCTTGCAGTTAAACCAAACATTTGAAACCAGAGATGCAAACCTATTTAGAAAATATTTGCATGCCAGAAGATTAAGTAGACAATTTGATTATATTACATTCTCACATGTATCAAGGAATCAAAAGCAAACAACTGATCACAAAGCTAACAATATCCTAGACTGGAATGCATCACGAGCAAACCACCATGCATAAAAAACATAACATGTATATCCATCAACATAACACAAAATGCATAAACTGAAATAGACACCACACCATGTAGAGCCGCAAAAAATATCTCTCATATATATATAATATGTGTATCAGAGTACAAAAATAGTATCAATGGCCCATTGGCCAGCCCAAAAATACATAGGTCGTCAAAAATAAGGGAAGCGTCCTCGTAAAGGATGCCTTCCCTGTGTACAAATCTACCCTAGGGGGGTGCCCCCTCAAGAGGAGCACCTGGGCCCACCACTTCTCCTGGCGCCACCACTAGATCTGTTGTCACCATTGTGATAGCTACCCGTCGTAGAGTAGGCCGGTAGTCCCTCTCACCGGCCATCACTGTCTCTAGCCATACCTCCTCGAAGTCATCCATAAGACCTCAAGCAAGCACCCGTGGGTCAAATGGTCCACCCAACCCCAGGAGTCCTCTAGAGCCTCTACCTGAGCTATAAGTACTGTGATACATGCCTCAGCTGCATCCACATGCGCTCCCTTAGCCGCTACCTCAACTGCACTCGTGCTGCTACCCTCACCAGAAGGAGCAGCACCATCCTCGCCTGATCTACTGGCACCCTCGCTCGGTCCACCTACAGAACCACCTCCCCGACCACCAGGCGGTCGTGGTGGAGGGTTGTGACCCACCAGTTGGGCCATTGGGCATCCCACCTCACCAACATCTGGACGAGTAACCAAAATAATGTTAGTTTCAATTAAAAAACACTAAAGCACACAAAAAACTCAAGTAAATGCAAAAATATAACACATACCATCGGGACCCCAAACATAACCAAAAGGGAGACCAATATCTGGATCACCCCAAAAGTCCATCCCTGCGTAAGGGTATGGCAAAAACATTTGTGGATTGGCCTTGAACCAGGCCTTTTTCATGTCGTTCCAATAACGACCTACCCTGCCACCACCGCTGCACGACATCATCGAAGCCCACTTCCTCATGCGTGGCTCCCTCGGCCCCTTGATAGGCACAGCCACCACAGGCCTCAGCAGCACGACCCTCTCATACATAATGCTGCACAAAATGCTAGTGTATGTAAATGATTTGGATCCACGTTGGACCCTGTTCAGTTGTGACACCATGCCATCAAAGTAGAAACGGGCAAAATCAAAGAAATTCTCATTCCTCAAATGGCATAAAACCGCCACCTGTGGGCTTGATGCCCGATGAGGCGCAAATGACCCCGCCAGTCGCACAATAATGGCCAGAGCACATCGCTTGGCCACATCTGTCACTGAGGCAATATTGATGCAAACCTCAGTAAGAGGCGCACCACCGCAATGCCTCCTTCAGAACTTGTCCATATTCACCCGTCCAGTAGGAAGTGGATACCTTAGTGCCTCTCCCTGAGGCAGTAATCTAGTCACAAAGTAAATATCCATCTCCAGACGGATAATCAAGTTTGTCCCCCTTAGGACAAACATAATGCGCCTCCTACGCCAATGCCGTATGATATAATGTAACAAACGGTCTTGTGACTGAAGGAACTCGTTTTTAGCAAAATTCAGGAGGCCCCATGTGGCCAACTGACGGCGTGCCCTAGCATCAGCAGCCAGAGTGGCCTGGATATCAGTCCTATCTAGTTCTCTCCACACCAACCTGCCAAGAAATAGGCACCCATCAGTACAAAGGAGAAAAATCATAAAGGGCAGCAAAAGAAACCCAATTTTTTCACAAACATTAACCTTGCACGCCTGTCTCTCAAACAAGCACTCCCTTGCGCATAAGTTTCATTCATAGGCACGCCCTTGCATGCAAAGAGGTAGGAAAATCATGCCCTCACGCTGTTTTACTTGAGAAATGAGTGCAAGGGGGGCACCTATTTTCCTAGATCGTCCGCACAATCTAGGGAAAAAAGCCCCTTTAGGGTCGTACAAACCTAATTTGTACGACCCCCGGTGTCACCAAACTAGAAAAATCAAAATGCAGGACGTCATGAGAGTTACCTCAGCATAATATCGCTAATCCCCGGTACATAGGCTGACCACAATGGAAAGAAAGGCTCTGCTATCACCTCTGATCTCCCAAAACTTAGCAAGTACAAATGAATGGGATTAGGGCCATAATCCCTTATTTATCGCCCTTTTCTAGAACTTCATAGGTCCATAACAAGAGATCAGAAGGTCCATTCTGCAAACCATAAGTTGCACCATCATCAGTATACCATGACGAACGAAAGAAATGCCCTACATTTTCTTTCCAAAGAAATAACTTTTCAAGAACCGGTAGGTATGCACCTTCCCATCTTCCTTTCCAAAATTTATGTTTTTCAATAATATTGAAAGAAAATAATATGCTTTCACTTGAGGTAGTTGTTTTTTGCAGGAAGAACCCACAAACCATTCACAACACCCACCATCGAAAGTTCCGGAGCAAGTATCATTCTACCCTCAGCATGATAGAGTCCCAGAAAAATTTTCATATCCTAACATCATTTCTCCATCAGAAATAAACCATAGGGTCCTCATACCCGACCAAGTTTATCATCACCTCACCCTGCATATGATAAAACGTCCACGATGGTCAGTATAGCCTCCCCTCCATGGCGATCGTCATCTCAATTAGACCATACATCACCCCACAAGTGACGCCACATCCATACCATTATTAGTCTGGGAATCACCTCATACCCATCCATATACCATGCATAAGGTCAAGTTCACCATCTAAACCAACCCCCTCCCCAGACGACCGTGTTGTACAAGCAGAATGAATGCGCACCTCCGCGCACCGCATTTGGCCCACCATACATCAAAATCAACCCATCTGCGACATCTTCCGCTTCATCAACCCCGCACATGAGACCAACCAATGGGACCCCTACCCCTAGCAAAACACCGTCCTCACACCATCAAGTGAGCAACCCTCTTTCATGTTTTGGGGTACCCGTCTCTGTGTTTTGTACAAACCAAAACCCATTATTTTATTCTTTTGGTAAGTGTACAAAGATCACAAACAATGCCCTTCACCTCTTCGCCCTCATATTGCACTTTTCCTCCCATGGAAATAGTCCCTCATCTCCCTTGGTCGAAGTATTCCAAACCACCCGTGCACGCACCATTATGACAATCATAGCCGGTTCATACCCGCCCTAGAAGTCCTACTAACTCCAGGGAATTTTCCCTTCAGAAATACCTATGACTACCACCAAGTTGCTCAAATATACTTCGACCTCGGGCCACTGAATCCCCATCATCCGTTTTTAGATACCGCTCACCAACATGCCTATGTTAAAACCATTATGGTTAGGTTAAGGCTTCCTTTTTGTCGACATCAACACCTCTTTTCCAAAATGGAAGAGGTACCTTGGATTACCCCTCCCCATGCAAAGGGGTATCCTCAAGTGGCACTATGGGAGACATCATTGTCCATAGATGTCATCGATCCTCCTGACATTCGACTATAGAAAAATATTTCATGTCACGATGGAATCGTACCTTAAAACCATTGCACTTTGATCAATCTCCGTCAAAGACTGGTGCCTTTATAAGTGTCTCTGAAAACAATGCTTTCACAGGAAGGTCCCAGCCAGTACATATGCATACATTGCACAGTGATATGCCACACCAATATTACGCATATGGGCACCACATTCCACTTATCGTCAAAGAAACAAATCCCCTGAGGGTGTTAACAATCGTCGTCAGCAACCACCAATATCACTACCACAGTAGTGGCATAGACAACACATGTTTCTATCAATTTTGTTTAACTAGCCATAGCATCACGAGCATGGGACATGCCCGCCTCATTGAAATTTTGCAAATATGTTGTATATTTTGTCTGCTTGCAAGGGGTCCCTTAGGCCATGGTTATCTCGGAACTGGTGCAAGGTGTTGTCTATTATACATGCAAGCCTCTCTCTCTCTCTCTCTCTCTCTCTCTCTCTCTCTCTCTCTCTCTGCGTACGATATAAAAAAGAAACTATAATGTATTTCGGCTATACAGTTCTTCCTAGACGTCACACATTAGGGGGCATCTGTTAACACTGGAAAATCGTATAGCAGAAAACGACATCAATTAATGTCGAGCCTAAGGATTTACAGGACAGGGATACATTATGGAACCAAGGAGTATTTAAAAACTCTAAGGTTTTGAGAAAATCAAATTTGAACTAGTCATAAATGCTCAAATGCACGCTTTTTCCTTCGAAAAGAGTGCCTTTTGCGCGCACTGGAGCCCGATAAGTATGCATTCTTGGAAGTAGAAAAGAATCTCTTTCCGGGACCACAAGCAAGAAAAGGAAAATTTCTCCTTATGTGAAAGCTACTTAAGGACAGCACCAGCGCCCCCTTAGGCATTGTGTGAGCACAAAAAATCATATTTCAACACACAATGGAATCATGCCCCTCCCTTGGGTCACCATCCATCATGTACCAAGGGAGGGAAGGAGGTTTGAAAGCTCACCTATATAAACCCACCAAGAGATGAACAATGTGTGATCACAAATTTATGCTGGCCAAAGTTGCCCAAGCAACACCAGTGTCTTGTGTGACCCAAGGAGCTGAAGAAGAGGACTCGATGGTTGGCCACCCAACATCCTAGTCCATTGTAGTAGAGAGAGAGAGTTAGACTGCGTCAGAAGGAAAAACTTGAACGACAAACATCCTTGCATCGGGTCCTAGAGCCACTGCCTAGGCCCTTTGGCAAGTGGGTAAGATTTGTTTTCATTCCAAGCATTCAATAAGAGGAGTCCATCGAGCCGTTGTTTACCTTGTTACTACTTGGAACTCTCGATATAGCTTATTTTTGTTTTTTTAGTTTTAGTTTTTTAACAGAGCATACTTTAGTGTATTACTTCATTTAAGTCTTATACTTCTGAGCTCCCCCCAGATACTACCTATTACCTATATTTTAGAGGGTAGACCACACTCTCTAAACTCGTGCGATTCCGTACACTCGTGTGTCGAATCCACCACAATAGGGCTGAACGAGGTTCAACCTTGATCAGGAAAAATAATCAGACCTGAACATACTCCCATTGGGCTGAACGAGGTTCAACTTCGATCGGGAAAAATAATTAGACCTGAACATACTCCCATTATTATCGAAGAAGACTGTGAGTCACCTAGGAAGGATATGGTCGATTCTGAGACAACTATTACACATTTAAAAACTAATACAACACCTGGTGTTACACCTGTAGAAGTCAGCTCGGGAAGGCCTATTGTTTTTACATCATCCAACCCAAGCAAGTTTGGTGCATCTGTGACAACTAATTCGGTTGTTAAGATTCAAGATCCTCCATACCCTCATTGGTTAATTGAAACTGGGCCAGCCTCACAATCTGAATCTGAGTTCCACAAGGAATTGCAAAATTTGTATGTACGGATTCCGCTGCTACATGATCTTAAGGAAGTACCTATCTATGCTAAAATAGTGAGGTATCTACGTGTCAAAAAGCCTAGAATAAAACTGAAAGACCCTACTACTATCCATGTTATGGGGAAACTGTCTGATCTTATGATTTATCATACTTTATTGACTAAATATAATGACCCAAGGAATCCTACAGTGAATTTCCATATTGAAGACCAACCCATAACCAACACTTTGATTTATTTGGGGGAAGCCATTAATGTCATGACCAAAGACCTCTTTATCTCCCTAGGACTTCATGGACGTAGACCTACAACCATAGTTCTTGAATTAGCAGATAGTTCTCATGTCAAGCCTAAGGGAATGTTATAAGATGTGATTATCACTATGGCTTCCTGGAATTATCCGGCTGATTTTCTCATTTTACAAACCAAATCCAACCCGGGGGGTCATCCTTTAATCTTGGGAAGATTGTGGCTAGCCACTGCAGATGCATATATCGAGTGTAGGTTCGGATCTATGGTGATCTCATATGGGTAGGCCACTTAGAACTTGAACCTTTACCCCCCAACAAAACCTCCTATGGATTTGAGTAGTCCCTCGTGGGACGAATTTGAACCTGAATTTGATCTTTCCCTACCTCTCCTCGTGCTTGGAAAAGAACAATAATTTAAGGATGAAATAAAGGATGATATCATTAATGGTCTTATTAGAAATTAACTCTTTGTTGCCTCCATTAGATATTTGGGGGAAGAATATGAGGTGGACGATGTAATCATTGAACATTTGAAAACGACTCCACACACTAGCAACAGTCTCGTTGAAATTGAACCTGGGAAATATTTAAACAGTACTCCTAACTTTACTATTGAAAAAAACATATTGTTTATACAGTTGTTATAGAAATACAAGAAGGCATTTGCATGGGATTGTTAGTCATCAGTAATTTTTGCTTCTCATTGATGGCTAAAATACTTATCATAGATTTCTAGAAACAAAGTTCATGAACATTGTGAGTTCTAGAAATCTCATCGCCTTCATTATCCTTAGGATAAATTTTCACTAGTTTATCATCCTTTCATGTCAAGGTCAGCCTGCTACTCCCAAAAGACCCATCATGGGCTCATGTTATTCATTTTTTCTTGTCTGGTCACCTTTGGGCTCAAGCCCACTGTTATTTTACTTCCCAACCCCTCCGCTTCTACCTAAGGTCACCAACCAATCAACTCTCTTATGTCTCCCAAATTCATCAAGCATTGATGATCTCAAAACTATCTCTATAGGCTCTTTAGATAAATCAGGTACATTTTATTTTGGATCTTCAATACATCAGTTTGTCCAAAACTCTGTTTTACACCTAATAATCCCAAGTCTAATTTTCAAGCAGAGACCAAGTCCAAAGAGCCTCCCACTAGGTAATTTATGGTTTTATAGGTTGTAGGGTTGTTTTGATGATCTAAGTCACTATATTTCATATGCCAAAAAGGTAAAATCAAAGAGGATGAAGATCAGCAAGTGGTTGTCCAAAGGAGATTAGAAAATCTTCCAAGTAAGGCCTCTTTGGCCAAGCACAAAGTCTGCAAAGGAAAACTACCCATTTTGACATTTCTTCAAGGGGTTTCAAGGTGGCTATCAGTAGATAAATAGGTAAGGTAAGAGGCCAACTCATCACTAAATACACCTACAACAAAGGAGAGGCAACATGCCTATTTTCAGAGAAAACTAGGGTTTTCAATGGAACTTTTCTTGGTTTCATGACCTCCATGATTAAATCGTCAAAAAGGATTATATATTGATGCTCTTACACATCCTCCTATCCTTAAAATACCTCCATAAACACTTCCCATCACTCCTATCCCTCAGAATCATCATTTTTCTACAAAACCTTGTTTATTGCCACAAATTGACACTTTTTAAGACTAGGCCTGTTTTTTGAAATTTTGGACCCCTTCCCCTCACTCAATTCCTAAAATTCCACTTTCCAATACTCCCTAACATCTATCCCTATCCCCCAAAATTTTCCCAAGAATTTATACAGCCCTTAACCCCTACATTCCCCTCCCTCTGCAAGGCAGTCCTAAATCCTCACACCAAACCCTAATTTCCTCTTCCAACTAAGCTAGGGTTTGACATGAAAGGGAGGCACAAGAGCAAAGGATTCATTTCATAGATCATGTAATCAATTATATGTCTATACCAGATCATAAAAATCATGCCTCCATCATTTTCCAAGAATTCATTCGAAGAGACAAGCCATGTATCACACCTAGGGCTAATTTTGCTCCAAATTGTGTTTTGGACCAAACAGAGATGAATTTGGAAAAAGTGAGAGATTTTTTTGTCCATAATAGGGCCAAGAATAAAATCCTCCTTCAGTATTTACACAGGTATCATGGTTTGGGAGAAATGTCAAAAATACATGTGTCATGAGAGATTTTCTGCACAGCTGGAGTGACCTTGGGAAAATCATGTTTCTCAAAGATAGAGTATCCAAATGACTTGGTTCATGAGTCAAAATACCACTAGACTTGAATATATTTCTAATGAGCTATCATGAGCTCAATTTGGATATGAGGAAGGCATCCAAAAGTGGCATGCAACAACACTATGCATTTCTGCACCAGCTTTCACTATTTTTTGACTAGTGTTGGGATAGTCAGTTTTTGAACAACCAAATGAATAAAATAAAGCATATTTGGAAATTATACTTCCATAGCTTTCCCACGAGCCATACCAGGACCAATTCCGACACCGGTAAGGCTTCCAAAAGCTTGCTACAAAAAGTGCTACGCGCCTGTGCACAGGAGCGTCGTACCTCTCCAAAGGTCTCCAAGGGCGGAAAAAAACCGGTTTTTGCTCATATTTTGGGTTTTTCAAACACAAAAATAAGTTTTCAAAGGTATTTTTCAGCCCTTTACACCTTTTTTTGGATCTTTGAGCACTTGGAAAGTCAAATAAACACAAAATACCAAGTGATGTTGATCAACAATGCTCCATATTCACCTCCAAAGTCACTGCTGCATAGTCTTTCCAAAAGGTATCATCATGAAAGGCATAAGAGGACAGCTGCCTCTTATGTTTCCTTGAACCTGGGATTTGAAAAATAGTCAAAGGCAATTTAAATATACCTCTAAAAACACAGTCAAGAGAAAAGTTAGTTCAATGATGTCTAGTAGTGAACACTCTCCATATACCAATCACATTGCTTCTAGTCTAGATTTCACAGTGATATTTTAAAAAAGGGATATACACCACAGGCAGGGCCTTATAAAGTAAGAGGGAATTAGGTTCAAGTGATTTTATCAATGATAAATGGAAAAATTTCACTTTGTTTCCTATTAGTATTATTCAAGAAAACATACAAAGGCATAGTGTTGAAATAGCTGAAGATTTTGTGTTTAATAGAACCTCCTTCAAAAGCAGAGGGTTAGAAGCACAATGATGGAAACCTCCTTCAAAAAGCAGAGGGCTAGAAAAACATTGATGTGACCTCCTTCACAAACAAGCAGAGGGTCAACATGTTTTTAAGAAACCTCAGAGTCTGATTTGTGCCACTTTCTCCAAAGATGAATAGAGGATACATCACCAAGATTAAAATTGTGTTTGAGAAATTTTTCTTGTGGCAAAGAAAGGTTGAGAAATAGTGGTGAAACAAATGAAAGATGATAAGTTAAAGGCCTCGTTCACATCAAAAGCCAAAGATTGAAATAATGATGCTAACAGGCCTCTGTTCTTATGTTTATGAAAGCCTTCTTCAAATGATGAATCAGAGGTTATAATTTTGATTAAAGTAGCGTCATCTGAATGGTAAAATAATTAGACTAAGCTCTGTTTCTAGTGACTTCTGCAACTGATTTAAAGAAACAATCCACACAGATAGTTTATGCGAAAAGAGAATTTTTAATTTAAACAAATCCATTATTGTTTATCAAAGATACTCCCTCCAAGTGATGAATAAAAGGGCAAGCGCCAAGAGTAAATTTTCCAGCTCATTTAAAAAATAGAGGGCACATTGTTAAGATAGGTGAAACTTTCACAGTTTGAAAGGCCACCTTCGAAAGGACAAAAAGGCACACTATATGATAAAGATAAGCTCTTTATATTTTAAGTTGATCTCTTTGGTAAACAAGCAGAAGGAGAAAACACATGGTTTCAGGACCTCCGTCTCTTCATAAAATAATGGATACATAGTGGTTTCAAAAGGCTGTAGTGGTAATGTTTTTATGAGCCCCTTTCAGATGATGTACTAGGTCACAGTTTTGGAGAAGACCATTACAATCTTTCCAAATACCTCTTCCAATGGATAGAAAAAGAACACTTTCCATAATCAAATCACATGTTTCTTGTCTGAAGTTTCAAAGAGACACAGTGCTGAGAGAGACAAAAAGACATGATAGTAGAGACAACAACCAAGAAACAAGATGAAAACAATGATAATGAAGATAAGGGCAATCTTCATAAAGGAGCTGAACAAACTGATGATGGTAAAAATGATTCACAAAAGGATGGAAAAAGCACAGATAAAGGAGGAGACAGTCCCCAAGGGAAAAGTGAGGAAAACAATGAAGATAGTGGCAACATGCAAAAAATCAGATGAAGGCAGTCACAGTGATGACAAACAAGCACAAAATAGTGAGCCAAACTCAAAACTGCCCGAAAGAGGCGCCCGGTAGAAAAAGTGGAGAAAGGCGTGTCTAGGCTTGAAATATTGGCCTCAGCTTCCTTGCATGCTTCTAAGAACCCATAAGGGGCTTGCTCGCTAAAATTAAGCAAATTTTGACATGATTTTGTATTTTGTGTTTTTTGGCCCTAATTGTACATTTTTATAGGTGCTTCCATGGGTGCTAGGAGCATCCTAAGCTCATGAAATTCATTTTTTTGCATGGATTAAATTTGGAGGCAGCTACTCACAATTTTTCAGATCCAAAGGAGGTGTTTTGGTCCCCCAAAGAGGCAAAAATCAGTCAAAATTCACCTTTCTTCCTCACATATCAGTAGATGAGACCCTCAGTTTTTTCACTCAGTCCACATTTTGACAAATTTTCAAAGATATTTTTGGGGAAATTCAAGTAGTTCCAGAAGCTAGACATCTAGGGCTTTCCAAAGAACTATCATGGGCCTTGTTTCGACATCGGGAGGTCCCTCAAACGTTGTTTGGAAAACAAGCTTCTTTCTGCTACTACTCTCCTATAGCATTTTGGCTTAAAAAACAGTTTTCTGAATATGCTCATCCAAATGTGTGTTTAGCTATTTTTATCTCCATGTGAGTAATTAAAAGTCAATTTTATTTCTATTATTAGCTTAAATAGATATTTTTGAAGATATTTTGTGCCTTGGGCTTTGCAAAGCCTCAAGGAAAAAAATCAGATATTTGTATTAGGCCAATGGCCTTCTAGATGCTCTAGGAGGGATTATTTCTCTTTGGCCTATATAATCCAAGAGAATGAATTGTAACTAGAGGCTGAACTTGATGTTATAGAGAAATGCATAGTATTACAAGCTTTCAAGAAATACTTTGTCTCATGAAGTGGATGATTTCTTGTTTGTCTTGGATGGTGGAAGAGGACTGTTTGTACGATTCCATGGCTTGGTGAATGGTATAGTGTTCCTTATCTATTATGTTTCCTTAGTTTATCATACATGTTTTCATGCTTCTTTCTTGCTGTAGGTCAGTAAAGAATAGATTTGAGACATGCCCATGGAGGAACCTCAAGTTTCCTGATTCATTACAGCTTCTATGTTTTTCTTCTTTCTTGGTTATGTCAAAGAATTCTTAACTGCTCTTTGATAACTTAATAACTTGTTATAAGTTTCATTAATGGTTATTATGTATGCTATCTAGTATGATTCATGGTATGCCCTGCTTACTCATAGCTAACCAAAACCCCATCACTGAAACCTTTCTCTAATTATTTGATTATCCTAGTTAAACCAAAGAGGTCTTGTTTCGATCTTGCCCTTTGCCTATGCTCTGCAATCTTATTTCAAAGTTCATGATAGCTCAAAATATGATGTTTAGGAGTTCCCTCTTCATAGATTGAGTTGTTTGTTTGTCTTATTTGTTTTCCCAAAAGTCTGAAGGTGATTTTCCCAAAGTTAGAGGGTCTTATACTTCTATGTATCACCTGAATGTTTATTTTATGCATCTATCAGTTTGAGTTTCATTTATAGTGATTAATGGTTAGCCCTACCACATGAATGTTTCCTGTAAAAATATTTATGCTTTAAAAACCTCTGTCTTTCACAAACTTAGTGTCCATCTCATTTCACTTACACCTAAAGAATCCATTTATCTCGACCAAATCGGCCCTGCAATATACCTTGTCCACCCTTTGAGACAGTCTCAACCTTATTGACCCCATAGGCCAGTTGATCTGACAAACTTTTGATCTAGTTATCCTTTGATCAGTTCTCCCTTAATAAACCTAAAATAAAACAAAACATACTTAACAACTAGCCTAAAATCAAAACATAGAAAGCAAACAAGTTTACATCATTTTCATAATAGAGAGAGCCCTCTCTGAGTCCAGGAAGGCTAGGTCCTAGGGCTCCAAATTTGGTTTGATGTTACCCTGTCATTTGGCTTTCCAATCTTCCAAATCACAGGACCCTAACATAATGGCAATCACAGTGGGAATTTTTTGAGTACATATTAATCTGAATATCTTTCAAGACTCACGGAAAACCCCTGTCGAACTGAGCATTCTATCTTATTGATCCATCCCACCGCTCTCTAACATAATGGCGATCACGGTGGGACTCTGAGTGAATAAAGAAACTTAGACCTCCCTAAACATTTCAGCATCCCTTAAGAAGACTATCTTGTCAACTTACCCCACCGCTCACGCTTAATGGCGATCATGGTGGGACCTTGATTCAAAACATCCTAGGTATCCCTTATGACCTCTCAAGATCTCAGTCAAAATTAGAAAACTTAAGTGTTGTCTAAAGAGTAGAAACTAGCTCTTTCACCATCTTAGAAAAATGATGATTCAGCTATAGAACACTCTTACAAAGCTTAGGGCTACATATAGGAACTCAGAAAACCCAAAAAACATCCCTAGATTGTTTTTTCATCAGTTATTGGTGGTGGACCATAAACAAATATCTCTAAAAACAACAAAAACATCCACCTGGCGACTCCACAACTCTCAATAGACCTAAAGACTCCATTGGAGGAAGAACCTGAAACATGACCAGTCATCCTAGAAAGAAAAAGAACTCAGGCCTTAGTTGGATTCAAGAAATTATTGTCTTTATCTATAACTATGTTCTATCCTAATTTGAGCCTAACTAAGAATACACTGATGAGATCTACATTGATCATTGGAAAGATCTCAAACCTCAAAAAGCTAAGCCTCAAATTTCAGACCATGAGTAGACTTATACACCCTTGCTTACCCCAGATTCACCTATGGAAAACCTAATGAAACATGAACCTCATGCTACCTTTCTCACTCTGGCTGAAACCTCAAACAGTCATAAATCTATTTTAACACTACCTATATCCACAAAGGTCCCAGAAATATACAAGCCTCTAATTTTACCTCCCATCTTCCAAGCCCTCCCTATAAATCTTCAAAATAAATTACCCAGATTTGATGGAGAAAGCTCAAAATTCATTGCTGAAGAACACATCCAAAATCTTGAGAATTTACTTGACCTTTTTTAAATAGAAGAAGATGATGTGCGTATTATAATGTTTTCCATATCATTATAAGGAAAAATTAAGAGTTGGTTTAAGGACCTTCCAGCTGCAAGCATTACCAATTTTCATCAGTTCACTCAAATCTTCCTAGATAGGTGGGTGGTCATGGGTAATAAAGTTCTCATCATAGAGGAATAAAATCATTTAAAAATACAACTAGGGGAGACAATACAAGACTTTTCAACCAGGTTCAATAAAGTATACCATGCAATGCCTGCTAACATAAAGCCACCCCTTGGATGGGCTCTTTTGCACTACCCAAATTTTTTTGAACCAGAGATGGTTTTCCGGATAAGAGAAAGAGATCCTTTGACCCTGGAAGAAATGAAAAGGATAGAAATTGATGTGGAATTCAACATACTAAATAGGGAGGCACAACTAAGAATAATAGAGAAAGACAAAGCAAATCAAGAGAGACTAATATCTTCAGAAGAAAAGTTGGAAAAATTGATGTATACATTTAGCAAACTGATGCTTCTACTTGACAGGAAAAGTAAAAGACACAAATTTAAGGTTAACACTACTTATTCAAACCAACCTACACTTTTTCCTCGGGAAGAACACACTCAACCATTACAAGACAAGGGTAACAAACAAAATGGGCCTAATAATAAAGTTGAAAATAAAAACATAGAGGAATGCTCTAAAGAATCTATCAGCCATCTTGAAATCACAGAATCTGAAATGGAAGAAAAAACAAAACCTGTAGGATCTGTACCTTTATGATTTGAGTCATTTCAGATCATACAAGCAAATTGACCTCCTAAGAATCTATTAGAGGCAACTCATGAATCCCATGCTTATTATCCCGAACATCAAGAAGAGTTGGTTGAGGATGAAATCAAATCTGAAATAGAAGAAAAAGAAAAACTTGTAGGATATCTACCTTTATGCTTTGAGTCATTTCAATTCATACAAGAAAATTGGTCTCGTAAGAATCTATCTGAGGCAACTCATGAATCTCATGCTTGTTATCCCAAACACCAAGAAAAGTTGGTTGAGGAGGAAACCAATCAAGAAATGAAAGAGAACCCACAAGATCTCTCTAAAGGCACAAGTGATGATTCATAATCTCTCGTAGGTGAGGCCCAAAAATACATTTATTCTCTTTTCTATAGTTATATCCAAAGGGAGATAAAATTGCCTCCCTTGTTAACTGAAGAAGAGATAGATCAACTCATAAACATACAGTCAGCCTGTCTTGATTTTCCTCCTGATCTTAACTATCACATAGCAGAAAACAGATTTGTAAATCAATTTGAAGAGAAAAAATATGATACTCCAATATGTATGGTTGGTGACATTAATTATATTGATGATTCTCCAAAATTTGATCAATATGTTGATAATGATGATTCTTTCCAAACAGAAGCTAATTTTGCAGAGTATTCAACACTTGGTTTTTGGGAGGAAACTCAGTTTCCTCAACTTAAGAAAGGTAACCAACCAATGCATAGCAGCTATGATAGTGATGAGGAAAGCTTATAAAATTTGGAAGTGAATGAAGGATTGAAAATTGATGATCACAAGAAAGTTACTGCTCTTCTTTCTCAAGAAGATTTGTTGCCAAAGAGTATCCCTACTCATCAACATGATGACCTTCACACAGTTTTCAGTCCACTTAATCAGAACACATCAGCTTGGGAAGAAGACTAAACTGCAATATATGATGAGTCTGACAGTTCAAGTGATCATGAAGAAGAGTACAAGTCTCTTCCCCAAAAGAGCCTCAAGCATAGCCAAGTGGAAGAAAGAGTAATCCTGGATGAAGCTTATGTCTCAAGTCCTCAAGATCAGGTATCATTCCAAGATCCATTTGTTGTTTTCCTTGAGAAATGTAAAGGAGGAGTGTGTTCTACCATGAACAGTTTGTTGCAAAGTGTGAGAAAAAACTTAAGCTCTACTGTCCGAAAACAAGTGAGGCGGAAGTGGCCTTTTGATTTCTCCAACATCATCAAAGAGTTGAACCAAGATCAACCATGCAATCATCTACTTGACTAGTTATATTGGAAAGAAGAGTTCACCAAATAAATGTCTATCATATATAGGTTAAAGTAGAAAAAGAGAGCAGTTTCTAAAGCAATGGTACAACCCCATACCCAAAAAATAGTCATGCTGAAAGTGCACAAGTCTAAATGCCACTACTAGTGCTCAAAAGATGTCTTGTTCAGTTATCTAGCCTAATCATAACTAGACATGTTTTAAATTAATTGCTGATAAGTTAGTGAAAGAAGTGATAGTCAAATTATGTGAGCTTGACTTATCAATGAAAGTAGATTAGGAAAAGATACCGGTTCCACACGCTCAAAACAAAACCAAAGAGGAAAATAGGGATGACAAACAAACTATGTATCCTAGCCTTGATTTTTCTAAATCTCATTTTTGCGCGAAAATAATATTTGTGTGCAGCTTGTCTTTTATGCCACAAGCACATGAAAAATCAGACCGTCTAATCCTGATTTGGTCATTTTTCAATTTCATGTTTTAGTTTAGAGAATGAAATCCTGTCAAATAGCTTAATCTTGACAGTCGATCTAGCGTAGGTAGAGAATCAAAGGAGTTCATTAGTTTAATCTGAACTCTCGGAGGATATAAGGGTAGAATTAGATAGTTTTTATTTTTTCATAAATATCATGTCAAAGGGTTTGCTAGTTCAAATGCACCCAAGGAAGAAAAAATGTTAGGCAAGTAGGTTGGGTAGGTAGAGATGATGTTGATGTTAGTCATGTTTTTTTCAGATTACTAAGATCACAGCTTCAAGCAAGCATCAACTAGTCAAAGAGGAAAAAATCTGCCAAATGGATGAGGCACTGGTCACCATAAAGCTAGAGATCTGAAGTTCTAGACACCTCCTGAAAAAGGAGCTGCCCTCCCCAAGTAGAGCCACTGTTAGTCATCAGTAATTTTTTCTTCTCATCGATGACTAAAATACTTATCCTAGATTTCTAGAAACAAATTTCATGAACATTGTGAGTTCTATAAATCTCACCGCTTTCATTATCCTTAGCATATATTTTCACTAGTTTATCATCCTTTCATGTCAAGGTCAGCCTGCTACTCCCAAAAGACCCATCATGGGCTCATGCTATTTATTTTTTCTTGTCTGGTCACCTTTGGCCTCAAGCCCACTGTTCTTTTACTTCCCAATCCCTCCACTGCTACCTAAGGTCACCAACCAATCAACTCTCTTATGTCTCCCAAATGCATCAAGCATTGATGATCTCAAAACTATCTTTGTAGGCTCTTTAGATAAATCAAGTAAATTTGATTTTGGATCTTCAATACATCACTTTGTCCAAAACTCTGTTTTACACCTAATAATCCCAAGTCCAGTTTTCAAGCAGAGACCAAGTCCAAAGAGCCTCCCACTAGGTCATTTAGGGTTTTATAGGTTTTAGGATTGTTTTTATGATCTAAGTCACTATCTTTCATATGCCAAAAAATCAAAATCAAAGAGGATGAAGATCAACAAGTGGTTGTCCAAAGGAGATCAGAAAATCTTCCAAGGAAGGCCTCTTTGGCCAAGCACAAAGTCTGCAAAGGAAAAATACCCATTTTGACATTTCTACAAGGGGTGTCAAGGTGGCTATCAGTAGAGAACTAGGTAAGGTAAGAGGCCAACTCATCACTAAAGACACTTACAGTAATGGAGAGGCAGCATGTCTATTTTCAGAGAAAACCAGGTTTTTCAAGGGAAATTTTCTTGGTCTCATGACCTCCATGATTAAATCGTCAACAAGGATTATATCTTGATTCTATTACACCTCCTCCTACCTTAAAATACCTCCATAAACACTTCCCATCACTCCTATCCCTCAGAATCATCATTTTTCTACAAAACCTAGTCTATTGCCACAAATTGACACTTTTTAAGACTAATCCTGTGTTTTGAACTTTTGGACCCCTTCCCCTCACTCAATTCCTGAAATTCCACTTTCCCCTACTCCCTAACATCTATCCCTATCCCCAAAAATTTCCCCAAGAATTTATAAAACCCTTAACCCCTACATTCCCCTCCCTCTGCAAGGAAGTCCTAAATCCTCACACCAAACCCTAATTTCCTCTTCCAACTAAGCTAGGGTTTGACATGAAATGGAGGCACAAGAGCAAAGGATTCATATCATAGATCATGTAAGCAATAATATGTCTATACCAGATCATAAAAATCATGCCTCCATCATTTTCCAAGAATTCATTCGAAGAGACAAGCCATGTGTCACACCTAGGGCTAATTTTGCTTCAAATTGTGTTTTGGACCAAACAAAGATTAATTTGGAAAAAGTGAGAGAGGTTTTTGTCCATAATAGGGCCAAGAAGAAAAAATCCTTCATTTTTTACATAAGTATCATGGTTTGGTAGAAATGTCAAAAATACACGGGTCACAAGAGATTTTCTGCACAGCTAGAGTGACCTTGGGAAAATCTAGTTTTCTCAAACACAGATTATCCAAATGAATTGCTTCATGAGTCAAAAGACAAGTATACTTGAATATATTTCCAATGAGCTATCATGAGCTCAATTTGGATTTGAGGAAGGCATCCAAAAGTGGCCTGCAACAACACTATGCACTTTTGCACCAGCTTTCACTATTTTTTGACCAATGTTGGGACAGTTAGTTTTGAACAACCAAATGAACAAAAAATGAAGAAAATAAAGAATATTTGGAAATTAGACTTCCATAGCTTTCCAACTAGCCATCCCGGGCCCAATTCCAACACTGGTAAGGCTTCCAAAAGCTTGCTACAAAAGGCACTACGTGCTTGTGCACAGGAGCATCGCGCCTCTCCAAAGGTCTCCAAGGGCGGAAAAAAACCAGTTTTTGCTCATATTTTGGGTTTTTCAAACACAAAAAGAAGTTTTCAAAGGTATTTTTCATCCCTTTACACCTTTTTTTTTGGATATTTGAGCACTTGGAAAGTCAAATAAACAGAAAATACCAAGTGATGTTGATCAGCAGTGCTCCATATTCACCTCCAAAGTCAATGCTGCATAATATTTCCAAAAGGTATCATCATGAAAGGCATAAGAGGACAACTGCCCCTTATGTTACCTTGAACCTGGGATTTGAAAATTGGTCAAAGGAAATTTCAATATACCTCTGAAAACACAGTCAAGAGAAAAGTTAGTTCAATGATGTCTAGCAATGAACACTCTCCATATACCAATCACATTGCTTTTGGTCTAGATTTCAAAGTGATATTTTACAAAAGGGATATACACCATAGAAAAGGCCTTATAAAGTAAGAGGGAATTAGGTTCAAGTGATTTTATCAATGATAAATGAAAAAATTTCACTTTGTTTCCTATTAGTATTCTTCAAGCAAACATACAAAGGCACAGTGTTGAAATAGCTGAAGATTTTGTGTTTAATAGAACTTCCTTCAAAACCAGAGGGTTAGAAGTACAATGATGGAAACCTCCTTCAAAAAGCAGAGGGTTAGAAAAACATTGTTGTGACCTCCTTCACAAACAAGCAGAGGGTGAACATGTTTTTAAGAAACTTCAGAGTCTAATTTGCACCACTTCCTCCAAAGATGAACAGAGGATACATCATCAAGATTAAAATTGTGTTTGAGAAAGGTTTCTTGTGGCAAAGAAAGGTTGAGAAACAGTGGTGAAACAAATGAAAGATGATAATTTAAAGGCCTCTTTCACATCAAAAGACAAAGATTGGCATAATTATGCTAACAGACCTCTGTTCTTTTGTTTATGAAAGCCTTCTTCAAAGGATGAATCAGAGGTTATAATTTTGATTAAAGTAGCCTCATCTGAATGGTAAAATCATTAGACTAAGCTCTATTTCCAGTGACTTCTGCAACTGATATAAAGAAACAATCCACACAAATGGTTTATGTGAAAAGAGCATTTTTCATTTAAACAAATCCATTATGGTTTATCAAAGATACTCCCTCCAAGTGATGAATAAAAGGGCAAGCGCCAAGATTAACTTTTCCAGCTCATTTAAAAAATAGAGGGCACATTGTTAAGATAGGCGAAACTTTCACAGTTTGAAAGGCCACCTTCGAAAGGAAAAAAAGGCACACTATATGATAAAGATAAGCTCTTTATATTTTAAGTTGATCTATTTGGTAAACAAGAAGAAGGAGAAAACACATGGTTTCAGGACCTCCGTCTCTTCATAAAACAATGGATACATAGTGGTTTCAAAAGGCTGCAGTGGTAATGTTTTTATGAGCCCCTTTCAGATGATGTACTAGGTCACAGTTTTGGAGAAGAATATTACAATATTTCCAAATACCTCTTCCAATGGATAGACAGAGAACAGTTTCCATAATCAAATCACATGTTTCTTTTCTAAAGTTTCAAAGAGACAAAGTGCTAAGAGAGACAAAAAGACATGATAGTAAAGCCAACAGCCAAGAAACAAGATGAAAACAATGATAATGAAGATAAGGGAAATCTTCATAAAGGAGCTGAACAAACTAATGATGGTAAAGATGATTCACAAAAGGATGGAAAAAGTACAGATAAAGGAGGAGACAGTCCCCAAGGTAAAAGTGAGGAAAACAATGAAGATAGTGGCAACATGCAAAAAAGCAGATGAAGGCAGTCACAGTGATGACAAACAAGCACAAAATAGTGAGCCAAACTCAAAACTGCCCGAAAGAGGTGCCCAATAGAAAAAGTGGAGAAAGGCATATCTAGGATTGAAATATTGACCTCAGCTTCCTTGCATGCTTCTAAGAACCCATAAGGGGCTTGCTCGCCAAAATTGAGCAAATTTTTACATGATTTTGTTTTTTGTGTTTTTTGGCCCTAATTGCACATTTTTCTAGGCGCTTCCATGGGTGCTAGGAGCATTCTCAGCTCATGAAATTCATTTTTTTGGATGGATTAAATTCAAGGGCAGCTAGTCACAAAGTTTCAGATCCAAAGGAGGTGTTTTGGTCCCCCAAAGAGGCAAAAATTAGTCAAAATTCACCTTTCTGCCTCACATATCAGCAGATGAGACCCTCCTGGGGTTTTTCACTCAGTCCACATTTTGACATACTTCTAGGGATCCGTTTGGGAAAAATAAAGTTTTTCCAGAAACTAGACATCCGTGGCTTTCCAACGAGATATCACGGTCCTCATTTCGACATCTGGAGGTCCCTCAAAAGTTGTCAGCAAAACAGTATTATTTCTGCTGCTACGCTCCTATAGCATTTTGGCTTAAAAAGAAGTTTTCTGAATATGCTCATCCAAATGTGCGTTTAGCTATTTTTATCTCCATTTCAATAATTAAAAGTCAATTTTCTTTCTATTATTAGCTTAAATAGATATTTTTGAATATATTTTGTGCCTTGGGATTTGCAAAGCCTTAAGGACAAAATCAGATATTTGTCTTAGGCCAATGGTCTTCTAGATTCTCTAAGAGGGATTCTTTCTCGTTGGCCTATATAATCCAAGAGAATGCATTGTAACCGGAGGCTGAACTTGATGTTATAGAGCAATACATAGTATTACAAGCTTTGAAGAAATACTTTGTCTCATGAAGTGGATGATTTCTTGTTTGTCTTGGATGGTGGAAGAGGACTGTTTGTAGGATTCCATGGCTTGGTGAATGGTATAGTGTTCCTTATATGTTATGTTTCCTTAGTTTATCATACATGTTTTCATGCTTCTTGCTTGCTGTAGGTCAGTAAAGAATAGATTTGAAACATGCCCATGGAGGCACCTCAAGTTTTCTGATTCATTACAGCTTCTATGTTTTTCTTCTTTCTTGGTTATGTCAAAGAATTCTTAACTGCTCTTTGATACCCTAAGAACTTGTTATAATTTTCATTAATGGTTATTATGTATGCTATCTAGTATGATTCACGGTATGCCCTGCTTAATCATAGCTAACCAAAATCCCATCACTGAAACCTTTCTCTGAATATTTGATTGTCCTAGTTAAACCAAAGAGGTCTTGTTTAGATCTTGCCCTTTGCCTATGCTCTGCAATCTTATTTCAAAGTTTCTGATAGCTCAAAATATGATGTTTAGGAGTTCCCTCTTCATAGATTGATTTGTTTGTTTTTCTTGTTTGTTTTCCCAAAATTCTGAAGGTGATTTTCCCCAAGTTAGAGGGTATTATACTTCTATGTATCACCTGAATGTTTATTTTATGCATCTATCAGTTTGAGTTTCATTTATAGTGATTAATGGTTAGCCCTACCACATGAATGTTTGATGTAAAACTATTTATGCTTTAAAAACCTCTTTTTCTTTCACAAAATTAGTGTCCATATCATTTCACTTGCACCTAAAGAATACATTTATCTATACCAAATCAGCCCTACAATATACCTTTTCCACCCTTTGAGACAATCTTGACCTTATCGACCCTATAGGCCAGTTGATCTGACAAAATTTTGATCTAGTTATCCTTTGATCAGTTCTCCCTCAAGAAACCTAAAACAAAACAAAACATACATAACAACTAGCCTAAAATCAAAACATAGAAAGAAAACAAGTTTACATCCTTTGCATAATAGAGAGAGCCCTCTATGAGTCCAAGAAGGCTAGGTCCTAGGGCTCCAAAGTTGGTTTGATGTTACCCTGTCATTTGGCTTGCCAATCTTCCAAATCACGGGACCCTAATAGGGACTATACTGACATGAAAGGAATCCACCCTGGCCTATGCACTCACCGCATTTATCTTAAAGAGGACTGCAAACCAGTTAGACAACCACAACGTCGAATGAACCCCGCACTTAAGGAGATACTGAAAGAAGAATTGCAGAAACTCCTTAATGCTAATTTCATCTACCCCATTTCTGATAGCCAGTGGGTGTCTCCACTTGTCATAGTTCCAAAAAAGAACGAAAAGTGGAGAGTCTGCGTATACTATAGAGAGCTTAACAAGGCCACTCAAAAGGACCATTTCCCTTTACCATTCACTGATAAGGTCCTGGATACTATCTCTGGGAAAACGTTTTTTTCATTCTTGGATGGGTTCAGTGGCTATAATCAAATACAAATTTCCCCAGAAGACCAAGACAAGACAACCTTCACTTGAATGTGGGGTACTTTTTCATTCAAAGTCCTTCCTTTTGGCCTCTACAATGCGGCAACAACTTTTCAGAGGGAAATATTGCGTATTTTTTCTAATCTCCTGAATGACTATCTTGAAATATTTATGGATGATTTTACACCCTACGGGGATGCCTTTGAGACAAAATTAGTTAATTTTGAAAATGTGTTGAAACGCTGTGAAAAAAATAATGTTGCTCTGAACATGGATAAATGCCACATGATGATGACTAAGGGAATTGTGTTGGGACATTTCATTTCAACATATGGAATCAAAGTAGATCCTGCAAAATCGAAAATCCCAACTCCTAAGACTCCAAAAGAGGCACGTTGTTTTTTGGGACATGTAGGGTACTACAGGAGATTTATAGAAAAATTTTCAAAGATTGCATCTCCTTTGTTTTCTTTGGTCATGAAATATGAAGAATTTGTATGGATAGGAAAGTGTGAGAAAGCCTTTCTAAAGTTAAAGAACTGTGTAATAGAAGCACCTATTTTATGAGTACCAAACTAGAGATTTCCATTCCATATCACTACGGATGCATTTGACATAGTTGTGGGTGTTGTTTTGGGGAAGCTAGAGGAAAATAAACCTTATTCCATTTATTACATTAGCAATAATTTAATTCTTGCAAAACTCAACTACATAATGACTGAGAAGGAATTCTTAGCAGTACTGCATGCTATCAACAAATTTCAGCACTACATCATCGGGTATCAAGTATTTGTACACACTGACCATGCTGCAATTCGATTTTTAATGAACAAACCTATTACTAATGGTAGAGTTACACGATGGTTATTGTTGTCGCAGGAATTTGATATCACTATTTTAGATAAACCTGAAAAAGATAATGTGGTTGCTAATTTTATTTTTAGATTAACTATAAGTCATGACTGCACTCACACTGAGGATTCTTTTCTAGATGAATATATTTTTTCCATCTCTACTCACTCACCATGGTATGAAAATATAGCCACTTATCTTGCTGTAGAAATATTTCCACACCATTTATCTTCCAAATAAAAGAGGAATATTATACAACAAAGTGCTACCTACTCCTGGATAGAAGGCAATCTCTATCACACCGGGCCAGACTTTCAGATTAGGCAATGTGTTAGAGAAGATGAAGTATTTGGGATGTTGAAAGCTTGTCATGAGGAACTCTGTGGAGGGAACTTTGTTGACAAAAGGATGGGATTTAAAGTACTCCTAACAGGGTATTACTGGCCAACTATATTCCAGGATGCCAAGAATTTTGTGCAGGGATGTGATAGCTGCCAAAGGATGGGCTAGCCTATGAAATCAGATGAGATGTCGTTACAGCTTTAGATAGTGATAGAACCATTTGAGAAATGGGCCCTGGACTTTTTAGGGCCAATTAATCCTTCATCACAACAAAAATCATACATATTGGTCTGCACCGATTATGTCACAAAGTGGGTCAAAGTAAAGGCACTAATTAGAGCTACAAAGTAGGCTCTTTCAGACTTCCTGTTCAAAGATATATTTGTTTACTTCAGGATACCCACAGAGATAGTGATAGATGGAGGGCCCCAGTTCACATCTTATTTGATCAAGAAGCTGGTTGAGAAGTACAGAATTCATCACAGGATCACTTCACCTTATCCCCCACAAGAAAATGGTCAAGTAGAAAGCACCAATAAGGTCATTGAGGGAATATTAACAAAGACAGTAGCCAGCCACCGAAGAAATTGGGCCGAGAAACTTCCAAAGGTGTTGTTGGCTTACAGAACAACATGGAGGAATACTACATGCTTCTCACCATATGAATTGGTGTATGGTAAGAATCCTTTATTCCCCATAGAGTTCTAAATAAAGACATTAAGAACAAAATTGCAGGTCAATCTGGACATATGCATGGCACATAAACAATTAAGATAAACCAGCTCAATGAGTTGGAAGAGAAACGACTTGCTCCCATTCAATAGACAAAGATCATTCAGGAGCAGAGAGCTAGATGGAATGACGGGTTTATAAAGAAGAAGAAGTTCCAGAAAGGGGATTGGGATCTCTTGTATGATTTAAGGTTCAAGTTCCCTTTGATCTAGCTGCTAATTCAGGATTACTAGAGTAATTATGAATTGAACAAGTATGAATCAAAGTCTTGGGTACGAAAGCTGATGGCTAGTCAAGGGTATAGATCTGCAGATGAAGATACAGCCGGAGCTTATGATCTCACTGACCTGCACTGGAGATATTCTCATGAGAGATGAGATTTTGCATGAGGACATGCAAGTGCTTCAGCTAGGGGGAGATGTTGGGTACCAGTTTTGTAATTATTTGCTACATTTTTACCCCCATTTTACCTCATGAATACAACCACTGGGACTATCTTTGCCTCTTTTTCCTACCTTTTTATCTTAGCTTGTGTTGTTTCACCTTATTTTCATTACCTTGCCATTTCATTGATTATTATGATGTATCGTGTCTTTTTTATGACTAACCGAGGATGAATGTTTGGAGACGTTATCTCGTCTTTTGTTGTCTTTACAAATGCTATTTGTAGCACAAAATATCTAGAGCATGAGGCGTACAAGAGCATTTAAAGGTGTGTTGTTATAGTGAGTTGTTACACCACAACGTTGTTACACCATGTTGCTACAAACCCGCCGAAATACTGTTGTTACAGTTGTGCCTCTGACTAGATATCATCAAATTTTGATGTTGACCTGTCCTCTAGCTATTACGCTACAACTGTGATTTACTATGATAGCTGTAGAAGTTATTACGTATTGTATTTTTGGATAACAACCTTTTGACGGTTTTGATTGTAATCTATATTCTTCCAATCAAACTTTTTATTAAGAAGTGGTTGTAACTATATGTATTATATTTTGATCAGCATGAGAATCATAAGATTCTCACGACTGATCCATTCCTCATTTTTCTGAAGATGTAGCCGCTATATAATTCTCGACCCTTGAGGTTGAAAGGTTAGTGAAGAATAATATTACTTTGGCTCTGTAATTTTGGTCACATTAATACAAGCTATCCTGTTGTTGTTTTTATATGCATTATTTGGTTTAGTTTCTGCTAAATTGTTTCTCTTCCTGTGCCCTACTAGGGAGGAAGGGCCCTCCTCTTTAGTAGGGATTGTAGTGGTTAAGGTAGATGTGTATATATATTTATATTTGATTTATGTATCAGAGGAATTGTTGTTGTTGATGTTTTAGTTGAGAATAGATCTACTTCAATTCCAATATTCTATATGTTGTTACACATGTGGGATTAGAGATACTAGTTGGGTAATTGTTGTGTGGTGCGCTAGGTACAGGTTAATTGAGGTGTGATCATTCTCTTGTAGATCATTTTATTTCTGCATGCGTGATTTCTTCCAACATTTTATTCAGCAACAATTTCCTTTATTTTGATTTTCTTTTGGTTTGATGTATCGACATAGACAGTATGACTGTCATTGAAATAAAAGTTGTCCCTGGATTGAATGTGTACTGTTTTAGTCATTTAGCCGTGATTAATACAAACCAACAGGTCTCGAGCACACTGAAGATAGGATGGACCCACTAGTCTAATGGGTCCAACATCTGCATTTAAAAATCGATAGTTTGTCTTGGATACATGAAAATTACCAAAAAAATTGTAAAAAAAAATGATATTATTTTATCTACAGAACTCCATTTCTCGCCTTCAGGTAGCACAAGCTCTGGATCTCCATTGTACTCCATCCTTACATATGGATAGTCTTCAACCATAATGAGTTGCATACACATCCATCAAAATAAGACAAGTGTGAACCTCATGGAAGATGGACTTGCATTTATAGACATGAGGTCTACCCATCGTCTCATCCATGGAGCTTCAGGCTCCTGAATCTCGAGTGAGATATTTTATGGACAGAGTAATGGAATCCTCTCCAAAGTCAATGAGATCAAAATTGAACCATATCGAATTTTTTTAATCACCCATATTTTTCCTTGGTGAGTTTCTCCTTCATGTTTTCTAATACCCCCTCACTCTAGTTGATCACTGTCAGGGTTATGCACTCTAATGTGTATTTCATTTGGGACCTATTATCCAAGTGCAAGGTAGCGCTACTGGCTAATCTAGAAATGATGAATAGGATTGTCCTAAGAGGAAAATAGACTAAATCCTTAATATCAATTTTCACATATTTTATTGACTGGGATCGAGTTCTATAGTGTGGAAAAATATACTCCTTAACATTCTCTCCACCCCTTCATGAGCCATATAGTGAGATAGAGCACCTCTCCTTGATAAACCTTTCAAGAAATAAATATCTTCCACCTGTATGTTGATCATATGTGCTACAACCCTAAATGATTGTGCCTGCACATCCCTTGACCTAACAAGATACTCCAATAGTTCCATCTGTGCTCTCATCCCTAGAAGCCAAAAGAATTTGAGAAGCCCACAGTTTCTCAATGCTTGGATGGTTGCTGGATCATTAGTCACATCCATATCTTGGTGTTCATGTTCTCTTTCTCACAAAATAAAATCCATTTTGTTCCTATGGATACCTGAAACATGAGAAGAAAATTTATTAGAATAAATCTCATTCAAAAATTTGAGATAAATTTGAGTGAAAGGAGAATTTTTGTTTTTTTAAATGTGCCTAGTACATTGTACTAAAGGGAGACAGTGCGTTGCAACACTATCCACAACTATATTTTTATTGGGCAAACTCAATTTTCAACATTTTTGGGGTGTGCTAGAGCTGGGGCGCAAAATTGAAGCTCTAAATCACACACAAATTGAAAAAAAATGCATGAAATGAAGAAACGAAAACCTAAAATGAAAGAGGAAAGTAAGATCTCCTACTTGGAACCGACAACACCGAAAATGAACTACCTGATTTGCCGCAATCAGTTGCTGAAGCTCAGGGGGGAAATGCACTCAAAGCTAACTCACTAAGAGGTAAAATGTGAAATGGTAAAAATAAAATTACTTTTCTCCTATTTATGGTCATTTTTATGACTATTTAATTATATTTTATTATTTTGACGTAAATTTGACCTAATTTTACCATGTATAAGATATTTTTAATCTTTTGGTGATGTTCTGAGCAGGTTAATAGAAGTTTGAAGGAACTAATGAGGTTTTTGAGTTAAAACATATCATTTTGACAAAAGAGCATAATTTTATCACTTTTCAAGCTATGTAAACTCATGAAAAAGAACCCTCTAGAGTCTTATTTCATCTCTTTTCAGACTCCCTGAACATGAAAATATTTTCAAGCACTTGTCTTTTCAAATTTGTTAAATTAGATTAAAAGACGTCTACACAATATAAGTTTAACCCTTTTCCAGACTGGGATAGACTATTTACGAAAAAGGAATACCTTAGTGGAACATTTATAAGAGGTTATCCTGAGTATTTTTTTCTATCTTTTCGGACTCAAGAGACTATTTACGAAAGAGAACCTTTGGAGTTTTCTTTTTCACGTCATTTTCAAACTCTCTAAACATTAAAAATATGTTGAGTTTCACCATCGCTAGGCTCATAAAAACATAATAAAATGATGGACTCGTCGAACATGATGGGATAATACCAATCCTTCTTAGGGTTCATTAAATACATGAGGGATTCATATGAAGGATGAACTTACAAATCCCAAATATGTTATGTTCCTCAAGCTTGTAAAAATTAAATAGGTACTGACTAGAAATGGTTGGGGAAATTGGGAAATTAGGGTACTTTACCAATTAATGGAAGTGAGTTTCTCTTGAACATGAAACCCTTTCACTTCATCTCCATGACTGTTGGGTTGGGAAATATGCTTTCCTTTTTGGTTCATCACACCATATCAAAGCCTTCATATTCGGTTTTGGGTCAATGTTGCAAACTCCATTCAGTGCCGCCAATATGTTTAAGAGAATTCCTTCAATTAATATATGCTACAATACTCCTAAGCCTTCATTCATGTTTGTTGTTCTTCAACTATTTCCACATTAGTACTATTCTGTCTCGAATATTGATAACTGTTTCATGTAGTTGATGGGGGATACATCAAGGCCCTCCTCCGATGAGACGCTTCTTGTTGACATGATCTCATTATCTAGGAAGTTGACTTAGAAACTCCCTCTGGTACCTTGGAGCTTCCATACATCAATGTAATTTTTCCTTGTTATCCACAATAGGGTTACATCATTGGATTTCGATTAAAATATTTTGTGTGGTGTTCAACTTCAATTCATTCATTTACACCATATATATTGTTCTATGGTACCTTGAGAACCATTAACATCATCGGTGGTTCTCTCGTTTCTGTTAACAACTTACATCATTCGATGGTAATCAGATGGTGTCTACCATGTTCGAATTCAACTCATTTATTTTCATGGCTAGACTTGTCTGATGAATGATCGAGTGAATGGTATAGAACAATGTGGATTTAGTTTAATCCATCTGGGCTGTGTTTTTAGGATTCACACCAGATCACAAAGTATGATGGCTATGATCATACAAAAATTCATATAATCATGGGTCCACTCTCCATCATCAATGGACACGACTTCTTGATCATTATAAATGTAATGTTAGCTTATGTGTTGAGCATGGGTAAGCCTCCTTTAGCAAATATATGATGATGAAAATATATTGTAACAAGTGATGATCTCGACCATTTTTTCTTATTTTGGACTTGTCATAAGGTAAATAAATTTAGCCATCAAATATTGTCTCGGAATTTTTTACTTTAGGGGGAAATATGTTATAGGCCATTTTTTCACATCAAATCAATAGGCCTAGAAACTGGATCAATCTACATCTATGAACATGTTTTCATGATCCCTTCACAAAGCCCTAAGCTTGACCTTTCCAAAAAGGCTGAGTTTTTGGGATTAATTTCTTAAAATAAATGTTTTTTAGCCCCAACGCATAGCCACCTATGTTCAACATTGGTTTCTCCCTTCTGGACCAGCATTAGTCAACACTTGTTGCTCCCTTCTGCAGGTGCGTTGATTCTAGAAATTTAAGAAAATTAAAAATAATTCTAAAGATTCCTCTTCAAGAGGCTTCCAAGGGTTGTTTTAACTATCTACCATGGATAAGAAGCTTGAATTCTATCTGATAAAGTCTTGGATACTTCACCCCTTATCCCTTGAGCTCACCCTCCCATCATATTTGGATCTCAAACCCATAATGGTAAATCTTAAACTACCATACCTATCCTATAAATTTACTGCCATCCATAACATCAGGGTTGGATTTTGGAGATTGATAGTGCCCTGATGTTACTACCTTGAACCTAAAGGATTCATCATATCCATGCATTAGGGTTGAAATTAAGGTGTGCTTTATGAAAAGGAAGGATAAGTGGAATTGGGGAGACATTTACAAGATCAACTACTATTTATGGTTGTAAACTCTCTCCTATTTCTATTAATACAGAGGGTATCTTGTTTTCCTATATTTTTTGTGTTATGATTGCACTCATTTATTTCAGTTCCTTTTTAATTCATTGAATAAATATTTATACTATGATACTTGGTTTTTGTGGATCCTTTTCTTGTTTTAGTCATGTTTGCAGGTTCTAATTATAGCACTTGGAGCTACAATTGGAGCTTACAAGCGAGGAGAAAAGGAAATATTGCTATAGATTTGAGGTAGGCATATTTTCCATTCTCTAAATTCTGCAAGGAAAAATATATATACATTTTATTTTATTGTTCGAGACTAGTCCACAAGGTATAGGGAATTCACATTTTTCCACAATTATAAATTCCGCATAACACCTACAAATAGGGACTGCTACTTAATTGATACCAATTGCACCAAAAGTTTGATACAGATTGGAATATGTACTAGACCAACTCTGATATCTTCTTATCAAAAAGAAATTCCCACTTTCACGAAAAGGTTAATCTGCATGAACCGAGGACCAAAAATTGACATAGAAATACCAATTGAAAGCTAAGGTACATGAGAAGCTCGTACCAATTTTGTTTAAGAACACATGATTTCTAGGCATAATCAAATTCACAATATTAAGTAAAACAAGAGTATTTTTCCCAAGATGCAAACCTTTCATTTCCTATGTGATCACCTCTACCCCAGGATAACGCTCGTTTCTTGCTACTACTATTGCTACTAAAGAAGCACCCCCTGAGCCAATTCTCTCTCGTCTCTTTCATTTTTCTTTTTTCTTCTACATGGAATTGATCTTATGGGCATAATATAAACCCAGAGCCTCTTCATGCCTCGTAATTTTATTGTTTCAACTCCTTTTCTTCCAAAACATAGAGTATTGTTGTGTACTCCCCCTGAAACCATGTTGGATGTAATCTCCCTCAGATTACTCCTATGCCGCTAATATAATTAAGATAACCAATTTATTAGTGTAATAAGCAAGGAGACTCGATCATACCTTCTACATTCACATGCACCTCTTTTGTAAAAGATTCATTATGCCTGCATCTGACTTATTTTGCCTCCTTGAGGTCATCTCTTATTTCAATGAGACAGAATAGAGGATCTACTACCCTGAGCATAATTTCCTCCTATTTCTTCCACACTTTCAATAGCCAATTCCTAATAACAACATTTCTTTCCATATTCTCCTTTGTCCATGTTTGGGCCTTTTAGTTACTATGCATGGCTAGAGAAAACTTCTCTTGTAATTCCTCTCTCTTCACTCAAATTCTCTTGCAACCTTTCTTCTTTACAGAGGGGTATTCTACAAGGGTAAGAGGAAAATTCCTCTTGATTTCCTTCTGATGTATTTCTCCTTTTTTTCATATTTCTCCTTTGACATAGGGAACTGAAGAGAAACTTATATTCCTCTTCTCTATTATTCCTTTTTGTCTTCAAGGCCTGAGCTAATACATTTGCATGAATGTGTTAAGAAGAACACTTCTTATTATCATATTTGGAGCTTGCTACATTGTGTCCAAAATTTCCATAGTTGTAGCATTCGGCATGGCTTAGGATTGGAGCAAAAGGATTTATATACTTGGAAGAATTCATGTCAAAACTTGTCTTTTGGCTAGCATGGCTTCGCCTGGGAATTTTGTGTATTCTTGGGTTGTTTCTTCCAAACACATTTTGTTTTCTTGAATAACATATAAAATATATGGCCTTATGCCCATAATTGTTGCAAGAAAAGCAGTAATCATGAGAAGGATTTTGATAAAATAAGTTACCTTTTCTTTGAAGGATTTGTGCTTGAGAGAAGAAGAACTTTTGTTGGTTCTTCATGTTCCTTCCATGGCTATTTAAATTTATTCCTTGCACTCTTCATTTCTTCTTCTTAGATATCTTCTGTTGCTCTCCTTTTTATTTTTTCTTAAAATTTTGTTGTTGTATTTTCTTCTCTTGTTGTTGTTGCTTTCCTCATTGTTGTTTCTTTCCAACAAATTCTTTTCCATTGTTGATGTTAGAATCTCCAACTACCATTGCATGGGTGGTCGACCCTTAAGCCTTTGGATTTTTCGGGCTTGGTTCTTCATTGAAAGCCAAACAAGCCTTGTTGAGAGGGACCTTTTCTTAACAAGCATCTCATCCAAAGCCTTTTTTCTCTCCTCAAGCTTGTGATATTGAGATAACTCTTTACTTTCCCTTCTTAGGTCATGTCTCAATAGGAAAAATTTGACTTGTAATATCTTACGAATGTATTCTATTTCATTCAATTGATTTCTTAACATCCCAATCAATCTACTAGTCTCTTCTTGTTAACCATTTAAATCTATATTTTTTTTCTCAACTTCTCATTCTCAAGCTCATATTCGTGCAACTACTCATTTTTCTTGATATTTTCTTCTGATAGCTCCTTGATCTCTTTTAGAGTAGAGATCATATTCCTCCTAAAATAGATCCTTTCATCTTAGATCCTTTTCTTCACTATAAAAAGTGCTAGCTGAGTCACCACAGATCCAAATTCCTCTCTATGTCCATGGAATCTTCCATAGGTCTGAGGAGTGTCCCTTATTCATCACTACTAGGGGTACTCCTATTTCATCCTATGGATGAGCACACTTGGGATGTCTCTTATTTCTATGAGGTACCCTCATTAGCTATTGCTAAAAATGTAGGTCTCTCTTCACAACAATTATATTTATTATTTTGTTTATCTTCAAATAAGGAATGCATACATATAGTGGCTAAATTACCTATCTCTTTATAGTTATCACAAAACGATAGCTTACCTTATAAACATAATGGGCCCTCATCTGATTCTTCATCATCCTATAAAGAGTGATGAACAATATCTTGTGCATTAAGAGGAAAATCTTCAATATTTTCAACATCTCTTTTCTAGGCTTCCTTGTTCAACTTCTTCCTTCTCTTCTTCTGTTTATCGTATCCAACAACAAAATCTACAAGTTCTTGTTCACTACTTGAGCAGTAAGGCTCTTCCTCCTTCTCTTGAACCACATTTTTATCTCCTATATAAAAACATTGAAAATTATCGAACATTTCCTTTCATACCTCGCAATGCCTCATCTTCTGAGCATCTAGCTTTGATAGCTCTTTCATGATAATAATCTTTAAGCTATATTCAACTCATTCCTCTCTCTATATTCGATAGAACACCAAATATCTTCATTGATTACCATTAAATATGATTCCATTCTAATCCTATAGAGCTCATACTTTGATCCATTGAAAAATTGACCTCCCTCTGGTGATAGACAAACTTGGTTAGCCACTGTTTCCTTTTGATCTACCTTAAAGCAGTTAAGTTGTTCCTGAAGCAATCTTGCTCTGATACCAATTTTTGGAAATAATGTTTAATACTGATATGGGGGGTGAATTAGTATTAAGGATACATTGACTTTTATGCAAATTTATCTTTTCACATTCAAACTTGGAATTCACTATGTGAGAAACCATTAACAAATCACAATAGAAGCCATATTAATTAATACAAAACACACACCATGAGCAGAAAACACATCAAATGCAAAGTTTTTACGTGGAAACCCTTCTGGGATAAAAACCACAAAACATTTTATTTTATTATGATGTAAATAAGAGCTCCTTCTCTATTACATCAATGTTTTTGAGCCACCACTGATAGGAAGCACCAAATCCCCTTGATTTTTTTCTGTCACCCACTAGGATGAAGCACCATCTCCCTTGTTTTGTAGACACATGATCTTCTTACTAGAAGCACCAATTGAAGGACAGACTTATTATATTTGTTGCAAGAAACTTCTTAAATTTATGAAAACACCAACTTGTAGGAGGCACCAACCCCCAAGATTTCTTTATATATCCAATAATATGGAAGCATAAACTCCTTGTATGTAGGCTCCAATCCACACTCAATAAGGCAATATCTACTCTCTATAATTGGCAAACACTCTTCCCGATTTCATGTATTTTTTCTCCTCTGAATTTAGCCCTCTATTCTGCTCATCAAACTTCACTCTCACTCAACAAAATTCTCTCATACTTGAATCTTGAAGTACTTTTCTCACTGCTCACTCTACTCATTATACAACAATAGTCATTTATCTCTTTGGCTTTCAACACTTCTGCAACATACTTTAACACATTGTTCTCTTCTCTTGATTCTCTTCCTCGGGCACTCTCGACCTCTCTCTACATCCCAAGCATAGTTGAACTCTTCTTAGTAGCACTTTAACACAGAGCTGTCCTCTCAACTCACTCAACAATTTTGCATATCGCTAAATTGCACAACTGCAATCCTTGGTTTTGTTCCTCTGCTTCACAGGGAATAATGTTGTTTCAGAAGTCATTATATCATCTAATCTACCCAAGAATGTACAAAAAATCATGGTTGTCCATGTTTTATTTACTTCATATTTCTTGGCCATTGCAACAATATTAAACACTCTGAATGGTATTCTAAGAATTTATCCATACTGAGAATTAATTCTTAGTCAAAAATTTATTCTTCAGCAAGGTTCTCCATTATGATTATTAATTGATTACAGGGTTAGTATGTACCTTAGGTATGACATACTTGATCTATAATCAAATATTTTTCTCCCAAAAATCTCTTTCATTTACTTCTTCATAACATTCACATAATATCAGAGGATACATGTTAATGTTTGAGCCAAGAATCATTAATTCCTTTTGTAGATTGTGGTCCTCTCTGACTCAAAATAGAGTTCTTAGAAATCACCATTGACTTCATCAATAGTTCTAGTTGCTAACTTGTTCATTTCATTTACAATTATGGCGCTTTATTTTTTTAGCATGCAATACTTCTCTTTGATATTAGCACTAAGGCCTTTACTCATGGCCTAGAGTGCTTTACATATAGTCCAAACACTCTTCTAAACATATGCCCCACATTGCCTAGTTTTTCTTTCATTTAGCCTGAAGGACCATTTTCGCAGTAACATGCATAACCATTGAAAAACAAATTCTTAGACACTTTTTTGAACTATAGCCCCGAGGGCTTAAGAAACACACATTAATCCTTATGCGTCACTGGTCACAAGAATGCCACATAAACATGTCCTGGAAGTTTACTTTAGCTCCATGGCTCCATTTATCTTGATTCTTTTCTTTTGCACCATTTAAAGTGTTCACTGGTTTGCACTACGAGATTACATGTCCTGTGGGTCCAACTGTTGCAACCATAAACCAATGAAAATCCCGTCAGGATGAGTTATCAATGCCAACTCAAACTCCTCCATGTCTCAAAGCTCCAATTGTCTGGCCTTCTCCAAGTGCACCTTTATTTTGTTTCATGGTAAGCCTTATAGGAATACATGTCCAGTGGAATCACCATTCCTTGCCTCTAATTTTACCTCGATAATTATGTTATCTTATTGATGAGTCTTGACACTATCCTCCCAGTGTTTCTCCTTTATGCCTTTAGAATTATTTTTGGGTGAGCCTTACGAGATGAGTTTTCTCGTGGGGCCACCTCCCTTGACTCTCATTGTTTCTTGCTCTACCATAGATTTTTTGACTCATACCAATGTTTTTTTATCATGAAACCCTTATTTTTCACCTTTTGAATCTTCTGGGGTAATACCCACACGATTATTTCATGTTTTCATCCTCAATGCCACATGGCACCTCCAGAGTGGTGACACATGTCCATAGGGGATTCACTAGGGGAGAAATAACATACTAGGTGGGTTCATATTGGGAGATATATTTTGAAGGGAAAATGGCATAATATATTGGGGGATATATAGGGGGTAAAGGGTTTTAATATTGGAAAGTAGAAAAACTGGAGCTCAAAGTTAAACGAAAAAATATAACGGGGTATAAAAAATGTTGATGAAAAAATGGATATCTACAATATCTAGTGAAAGTAGGGGTTTTTAAATTTGGAATTTTTAATGGGTTTGTATTGGTAGGGGGTTAAATAATGTGATTTTCAAAGGTATTTTCCAATATTTAGTCAAATTAAGGGTATTGTCTAATATGCCACGAATGCACGTGATATGTCATAGGTTCATTGAGTGAAGACCTCGTGCACATGTCACCCAAATTTTCCCCATTAGGCCACCCAAAAATGTTCAATATTGTACTAAATTAATGCTAACGTTCTCGAAAACAAATACAATGTTTCCATGTGCCTTCCATGAGGAGCCAGATAAGGGTCCCGAGTCTTATGTTTTGTGGAAAATTACTTTGTTAATTTTTTCAAGGGTCTCGAAAATTTCTTTAACTCTTCCCTACTATCCATTGTTGTGTTTCTACCACATTTCCTTATTATTACCATCCTGACCCTTCACCTTTGTGCTCTCAGTAAAAATTTCGGGGTACTTCTTCGAGGCTTAGCTGTCAAGTGGGTCCTCTGCTAGCCAATCAACTACACTTGCTCTGCTATTTTTTGGACTGTCCATGCAAGCCCATTTCTTAGTCATCCATATCATTAAGAATTTATGCCTTATTTAAAACTTTCGAGGTACATTTTCCAGGATGAAATCATTGACATGCATCATCCCTCTTGTTCTCTTCATGTACAAATTTTAATCTTACAGGGTAAGCTCAACGGGATGAGTTGTGTGATGGGCTTTAACGGTAGCCAATGAAAACGCTTCCTGATACAACAATGTCAGACCATGCTTTCCTGGTCTATCACTTAGCCTATCTGATAAAAGGATCCACCAAATCTATCTGACTTCCAAACTTAGTGTCCACTTTTACCCTAAACCACATTTAAATTTTCCATTTTGACTTTGGGGCACCTCAACTTTGACTAGAAATGACTCCTAATCTAGGAGGCCATTTGTATACTTTAGCATGTAGTTCAAAATCTCTTTATCAACAATATCAAATTATGCCACTTCTAGGGAAATCTTAGCTAATCTCTTGAGGTAGAATATCCTCCAAATTTTAGGAATCCCTAACCATCATAGTTATAATAATTTAGAGCTTCTTTTCATATCCTGCTACTATGATGGTTCTCTACCTAAGACTAAACAACCATATTACCCCCCATGAGCTTGACATACCATGCACACCAATGCTAGCTTCGTTATCATCAATGTCAACACATTTTTTTCCACCAACATCAATGCTAAATTGATTTACATCAATGCCAACACACTTGTTGCCACTAGCCATGTAGATAATTCCATATGTCTAATACTTCAAAGGAATGTGTGGGTGAAAGCTCCATACTCCCTTGAGTTGGAGTCAACATGAACATATGAATTTTTTAGGACAAGATATTTTGTAGGAAATAGAAAAAATTGTTAGGAATGTAAAACATAACTTGAAAGTATCTCAAGAAAGATAGAAGAGTTACGTAGATTTGAAAAGGACAAAAAAATAATTTCAAGCAAGGGAAGATGTATAAATTAAAGTCAAACCAAAGAAAATTACCTTGAAACTAGGAAATCGTGATAATTTAGCACCTCATTTTTGTGGACCATTTCGAATACAAGAAAGAGTAGGGCCACTATCCTACCAACTAGTATTACCAAATCACTCTAAGGTTACACTAGTATTTACTGTGTCTCTTTTGAAAAATAATATTCATGATCCAACTCATGTTATTAATTAAAATTTTGTACAGGTCAAACCAAAGGGTGAGTTTCCTGGGCGAGCCTCTACAAATATTAAACGAGACATATTTGTACTACAAAATCAAGCCATCGCTGAGGTTCAAGTGCAATGGAAGAACTTGAGACTAAAGAGGACACAGAGGAGAAGGATGAAGAAATGAAAAATGGCTTTTTCCATGTTGTTTCAAAAGGAATTAGTGTAGAGAAACACCAAGGATCACTACAAGAAAAAAGGACATTGGTGAGGGGCGAAAAATGTCACCATAAGCTCATTGGTGAGGGTCAAAAGAGCCTTTGTCACCAAAAACTGAACGTCACCAAAGGTGGCGTCGCTGAAAGTATAGGTGTTGTGGTGACATTCAAGGTCCATCACCAATAATGATTTATAATGACGGATTGTGACCGTCACCATTTCATATGAGCAATGGTGACGGACAATAGCCTTCGTCACGAAAAAACTGAACGTCACCAAAGGTGGCGTCGCCGAAAGTATGTGTTCTGGTGACATTCAACGTCCGTCACGAATATTGATTATAATGACGGATGATGACCGTCACCATTTCATATGAACAACAACGATTTTTTGTGATGGACCCTTCATGACCGTCACTATTGGTGCATATATATGGCGACGTTCATTGACCGTCACCATTTCATATTTGGTGAGGGTCAAAATATGTCATGATAAGCTCATTGGTGACATCAAGGTTCGTCACAAATAATGACTATAATAACAAACATTGACCCTCACCATTTCATATCAACAACAATGATTTATGGTGATGGACCTTTCATGGTCGTCACTATTAATGTGTATATATGGTGGCGTTCGTTAACCGTCACCATTTCATATTTTGGTGAGGGTCGAAAAATGTCACCATAAGCTCATTGGTGATGGTCAAAAGAGAATTCGTCACCAAAAACTGATCGTTGTCATTCCCTATTAATATCAGGGCACGATGGAATCAAACCACCAACCTCCTGCTTGTGAAGCAGGTGCTCTTCCATTGAGCTAGCACCCTTTAAAGAATTAAACTTTAAACTAGCAATTGTTGGTTGCCTAGTAAGACTCAATTTTAGCATCTAGAGCAGATCATGCAATCATACCTGTGGTCAAAGTATGGTGGAAAGTACAATATTCCAAAAGGATGGGGGGGGCTCATCCCTCGCCCAACATGTTGAAAAATAACATTGCGACATGGAGGCTATTTTGCAGGGATCCAGGGTGGATCTTTGGTCAGTCGTTACAGTAGTGTCAACCACAAAGGCTTTAACCTTTGTTGCTTTAGCAGAATCTATTAACTCCAACTCTCAATGCAAGATGGGGTGTCAGTTGATCTAGAAGACAAGTGAGCACACAAATTACACCATTTCTAATCTGTTTGGAAAGATAATCAGGACCACTATTTAGTTCTCCTACAATGCCGGGCTCACTAGTGTGCAACCTTATTTGGAAATTGTAGCTATCTGGTCAACTCTTCCTTCATTGGGATTTTGTAGTGATTGAGCGTCTCTGCTATGCTTTCCCTAGGAAGATTAACTGTAAGTTTGTTTTTAAGGAAAAAATTAGTAATCTGTCTACTTTTTGTTCCGTGTCGTGTAATGAGGTACACGACTAGCTAGTAACTGAGGGTGAATTATTGATAAGAGATGCTCAATATTTATATTCGGTAACCTATACAGACTTTATTTCTGCTTTGTTAGTCTTACAGAAGGGGATACAGATATAAGATCCATTGTATATACACTTCCACCTTTTGATTTACTGTTTGTAAATACTTTTTCGTAAATATAAGAGATGTTTCGACAACAAAAATAATGGTTGACCTACACTAAAAGCTGCTAATTTTCTTGCATTCTTCAACTGTGTTGGAGCAGAAAAGAATGACAGCCACTCGATAAATATGCATGCCATCAAGAATAGAGAATTATATAACTACGCTGAGAATTGACCTAACCATGCTGAGATGTCATATAGTCCAAAATTGAAGCAATTGATGTCCTGCGAACATGAGCCACAGTTGAGGCATACAAAACAATGAACTAATTATGGGACATGTTGGCATATTCAATATATTGCATTAGAGACAAGTGTCTTCAAAAGTATTGGTGATTGATTAACAAAGTGATAAAACCTGTCAGATACTCCGGAAAGAAGGGTAACTTCATCAGGTTAACCAATTCTGGGACATGTTGGCATATTCAATATATTGCATTAGAGAAGAGTGCCTTCAAAAGGCTTGGGGATTGGTTCATGGAATGAGAAAACCTGTCAGATACTCCATAAAGATGGAGAACTTGGTCAGGGTCACTAAGTTCACCTACTTTAAACCAACAGTGCATAAATGAATTCCAGTAAAAAACGCTAGTGGACTTTGGACCCAAGTGACCACTCCAGCCTAAGAAAACTAAGGAGCTATATTAAGGTTAATAAAATAATTTTTTTGGTAAAATACATGCATTTTGGAGTTCTGGGATTTTGTAACTACTACTTCACTTTAATATCATAACAAATCACATAATCATGTTGTGAATTTTTGTGTCTAACGCAGATGGTGCAGAATACCAAAATGCATGTAGTAAAGGCTCATAATACCTCGTTTCCCTTCTTAAAATATCTTTGTTCGTTGTTTTTTAATATCACCCTCATGATGGTTGGAAACTTTGCACCACCATTGTTGATTCTTGTCCATTTCTTGTGTCTTAATAGAATTTGGTAGAAATAGGTGGTCTATTCCATTACTATGGCAGCCACTAGAAGTTCATAGCTTTGAGGTATCTTGTGCTACATTCCTAGTTTTGAGTATTGCAGCAAACTGTGGAAGATGTTTGATTTGCTGGGTTGATGTATTGAAGGAAACTTTTGTGAAACTTAAATTGTTGTTGCCAAAATAGGCACCACAGCTAAAGGCATACAAAGTAATTAACTGCTAGCACAAGTTGGGCATGTTCATTATATTGCAATAGATAATAATACCTTCTAAAGGCTTTGTAGAAATGATTGGCATAATTACACACCTATCTAGATAATATATCAGGTGATTAGGCTCAATAATTCAATGGCTTGCAGAAACAACACATGTAGTTATGAAAATGAATTATCAAAAACTAGGGATTGTGGATCTCAAGTACGCATTAGCTGTAGTAGCTTACGCCAGGAACTAGAACTCCAGCCAAATGAGACCACTATTCAAGGAAATAACAACAAAATGTTATAGCATTAATGCATTTTTCTAAATCACCAAACTGCCAGTAATAAATAATTGAAATTTTGGAGTTCTAGGATTCTGGAGTCTATGGTTACTACAGCTTCTTGGTTACTATGGTAGATGGAAAAGAAACCAAATATTCATGTGTTCATTAAGGCTCATATGAGCTGGTAAGTGGGCCTTTGTTGATGTGAATTCAAGTATCATTATTGTGAAGGTCTGCAAATTTTCCAAAAAATTGAACTGGTGCTACTTATTGCCTATTTTCAGTGTAGCTTAGATTAAAAAACTGATGTTAAGAGGTGGTTCACTCCATTAGTATGCTGACTAATAGTTGGAAGTTTTAAATACTGTAGAATATTTTGGACTATGTACGATCTACTAAATTAATATGTTTGTTGCAATTTTTTCTTAATCACAAATTGTTGTACATCCAAGATAGTTGCCACCTGACCAAGATGACTAAGACCATTGTAATTCTTACTCACTGAGCTAGTAGTCGTAACTTGTCTCCTTACCTTAGTAGAGCTGTGAAAATTGGTGGTTGTACTTCAGTTACTAGGGTGACTGCAAGACTATGCACCTAAGTCTTAATTGATTGTTGACATCAAGATGATTGAGCTCATGTTCTCTTGATCCATCCACACATACTGATTAGTTTATTTGAGACATACTGATAAGTTTCTTTGAGCCATGGTGTGGGTTTTTTTGTATTCATTTTACTTGACTCTAGGATCTCATATGTCATACATACCCCTTGTGGGCTGTAATTGTAATTTTATCCAGAAAACTACGGTCCATGATCAAGTATCTTACCCGCTATCAGATTAACAAAGGACTCCTCGTTGGTTTCAATTTATGGAAACTAGACAGTTTGACAGAACCTTTTAAAGGAATTATTGGTTTCCACATTAACATTTCACTTTTACACTACTGACAAACCAAGTTTGGGACATAGATTTAGAAAATTAAAACCTGCTACCTCAATTTAAAGGAATTCAGAATGTATGGTATGTGTTCTTTGGTGCATAGTTCTATAGAAGTAGTCATCTAGGAATTTTAGTGTTCAGAATATTTCACTTAAATTCCCAGCATAGATTTATAATCAACCATAGCCCTTTGAAAACATCCTAAAAACTAAAAGTTGATAATGTAATCCTTGATAAATTTAGGTTCTTTAAGAAATCAAGAAGCCAAAATATTGAAAGGTTCTTCATAGTTGCATTAGTTAATGGCTCTTCGAAGTGGGTTGTATAATAATATTTCTGTGTATGCCAATGCACAGGAAAGGGAAAATCTCTCTTATATGCGAGATTAATAGCAAACCATGTGAGTATTCATCTATGAAATTGGTGTCCTGGTACAAAAAAAATAATGGGTGTTGTAAGCAAGAATAAATGTGGGTTTTCATCCCCATCAACCCACAACAAAAATAAATTGGTAGGACCTTGGGTATTGAATGTAAGTGTCTGATGAAATGTCAATACATGGTTTTCTGACCTTGAACACTATTGTTTCATGTTGCGTGCTTAATGGGGATGGTGAAGCAGCTTTGGAATTTTTTTGCTAAGGACAATATCAAGGAAGAGCAATTTCAATAGAAATATAGTGAAATGGAGATCAAATAAATTTGTGGCATATAGGGAATGATGCACAAGAAAAATACCAATCAGAGAGATTCTGAAAACAATGCTATGAGATGGTGACATGTGGATGTCGAGAGACTCTAAAGACTCTAGCATGCTGCACAAGTATAGGGATATGAGGCAAAAAATCTGCATTTATTTCTTTAACTCTCTTCTAAAACCCTGACACTTGGTAATGGTTTAATATCATCAATTTTTTTCATATAGCTATGCCATCATTTCATTTTGCATAGACAGTTGTGTGGCTAGAATGACAGATTGCATTGTACATTTTTTTAGATGCAAGAGTGCTACTGCTTATCAATTGTTGGGAATGACTGTCTCCAGGGTGTAGTCAATTAGCTAATGATTCCATTGATAACAGGTTTGATTCAGACATCAATAGTGAACTGAATCCACTATTAAAAGAAGACAAAAAATTTCACATGGACTATTTATTTTTGTCTCCTTCCATTCAAACAGATACAATTTCGTTTTTATTGTTGAAGACAGATCTAGAGGCTTTTTTGGTCCATATCATAATTATATGGGAAAAAAGATATGGTTGTATCTGTCTGAAGTTCTATTAGGAACTACCCGTAAGGCCAAATTTGGTAATAATCAATTGAGTCTGATTCAATGCCAGAAAAAAACCCCTGCAATGATTCATGTAACAAGGGGCATTTTTGTAACATTAAGTCAGCAATGTTGTAAAATTAATATAGATATCCTTTCACTTCAAAGCAGTGATGCAAAGTTTGGTCAAGAGCTTTAGGGAGGGTGAAGGTTTCTTATTGTTCTAACTTTATGAAGCTCAAGTGTAGGGAAATTAATAATATTAATACAAGTTAATTGTTTCAAACTATTTGATTGTGAGGACAGGTTGTCTATCATTGAATGGATTGGTTGTATTGGCTACATTATGTGATGAGAAAGGTGGTGTATATAAAGCATGGTTAAATATAACAGAACCTTGAAATGTTGTCAACATGTTCAATAGAATAATAATTAGAGGTTGGGGGCTGATTAATGTTAAAATGAAGCTATTCACTAAAGCTCTTTTCATGTGGTTGCAACCTGCATGTGGAATTTGATGTTGGCCATCAAAAAGTTACTAGTATGCTTAGAGGAATTCCTTTTCCTAGTTGTATGCTTGGGAAAGTAAAGTATAGGATTGCAAAGTGCCAGAGCTTGGGGTGTTGTTTGAAGTATTCATGCAATTTGATTAGTGAACTACAACAGTTATGCCCCTCATTAATTATAACTTGGTGTATTGGACCACCAAACCATCACATGGAATAGAGTGGAGGATGAATGGAGCCAAGTTGTCTTTAAAAGCACCTTGATCTATAAGTTTTCCCTCGGGGAAGGCACCATCATAGTATTCTCCAATCATAATATGGATGTAGGTTTTTGACAAAAACTGATGTCAAAACTGTGATTTGTCTAAACTGTCGAAGTATGGATGGTCTAGTGCTTCTTTTGTCGAGATCCTCTTTGCAGGATCATACTGCAACATTTTCTGCACATGTGCAATATTTTCAAGGATGAATATTCTGCTGACTTTCAAGAGCTACTTCATCCAAAATCTCTTGAGAGTGAATGCATAAGCGGTTAAAGGCATTAATATCTATAACAAGAGATTCAAAAGGGAAATGTAAATGTTATCTTTAGATGATAAAACCATTTTTGACCAAAAATGAAATTAAATGAATGTAAGATCAAAGTAACTTGAAACTCACGGAAATAAGATCCACACCATTTGGATCCAAATTGAAAACGACTTTGGAAAGATCTTGAGGCCTCCATTGAGGAAAATCATGCCAGTCGCTAAGCTGAGTCACACTTGGCCATAGTTGTTCGTTAGGAGTTCCCAGCAACCTGCTTGCATTTGCATGTGCAGACCAGAGGAAAATTGTTATTTTGAGTAGAAATGTTTTTCTATTCCACGACTCCCAATATGAAGGAATTGTTAATTGGCCAAAGCTATTTCCTGGATAATCCTACAAGCATAAATCATCATATGAATATTTGGGAGCTCTACTTAGATGTGAGCAGAATTTCCCCTGCCACTCTTTGGGCTCTTAGCTGAATATGTTTATAAGCTGCTGTATTTGAGAATCTCCAGCAAAAAGTGCTTGCAGATTACATAGTTCAGCTGGAACAAAGAACAATCTCTAATAATTCCCATGCTATCAAACACTGTAACTAATTTTTGATATAAAAAATTTGCATATTGAACAATATCATACCAAAGATGCAACCAAGAGACCATACGTCTAATGCCATAGAATAGCGCTTGGCACCCAACAGCACTTCAGGAGCTCTGTACCAAAGAGTAACAACCTGAAAATGAAAGGTTCAGAGAGTTCAAACACCTACTTCTCTTATGCTTAATGTAACTGCTAAAAACTAAGAAATATGTTCTACTTTATGTTGGACTATGCATAGAGAAGCATAGATTGCATATGTCAAGGGCACGCATTATGCATAAAATGGGCATGACCCTACAGAGTTGTGAATATGTGCATGCTTTCCAATATAACTTTTTACGACTGTAATCTCTGTCATGAAAAATATGCAGACAATAGCATAAAGGCAAGCACACCTCAAAAGTATAGCTCTTAATAGGTACTGTGCAAGCTCTTCCAAGTCCAAGATCTGCAATTTTCAGCAACCCCATTTTTTGATCTACCAAAATATTCTGTGGCTTCAGATCCCTGTCAGACACATATACGTGTAGAATAAGAAATCATGCATTTTCTAAGTCGAACAACTAGAGGATGAAACTGGAATTGATCTAAAGAGAAAGAACCTGTGAAGCACCCTGTGGCTGTGACAATAGGCAATACCCTTACATAATTGGAACATATAGCTCTGCACTCACTCAACATAAAACATGAGAGAAAAACCATGTCACTCCAATTTTGTCCCTCATCACTTGTGTGTTATCAGAACTGAATAGGCTTGTCCATAGAATTGAAATCAAACCTGAATACACCTTGGAGACATCTTGGTATTGCATTGGCGGTGTGCATCAATGTGTTTTTTGAGATCACAATCTGCATATTCAAATACCATAAACAGTACTTGCTTTCCTTTTCCATTAAATGAAGCCTTTACATCCAACAACCTGCACGCCGAATGGTTTATTTAGGCCTTTGGCTCCAATATAAGTAGAAAGTTATTTTTCTTTAATTATTAACAATCACAATATGAACTAATACTCCAATATCATAAACATCTATAGTGGTCACTACAAGATTATGCATGCATCAAGGAACAACAAAAAAGGGCAGTCTATAACAACAATCATACTAAAGCCTCTAGGACCAACCCCCTCCATATGTTTGCGGAAATTTAAGCAAGTATCAAGTTCCAACAAAAGAACACATTGTAAAAACATGTATTCCAGCGAAGCAATTTGCAGACGACATCTTCCAGTCCCTCCTACAGTGCCATATCAACCTAATGCTCCTAGGAAATAACATCGCTAATGTAAGTATGAGCCTACCAAGTACCAATGACAATCAATTAGATTCCATAAGATTCACATAAGAGCACCTGTCAGATTACAAAGTACATATAGTAATTCCATATACCCCCTAGTGCTGTGCTTCTCTAATGTTTCTCACATCTTGCATCTTTCTTTGAGGGTATTCAAGGACTGCAATTATTCAAGGGCTGCAAGTTTTATATGCATATACTCATCAAAACTAGCTATTGGAATCAGAGCTGCAGAACTGGTCTAATATGTCCGACTAATGGCATATTTTTCGCCATTAGCATTAGTCTGATGACCACTCTTACAATTGCAACTCACATAAGGTCATCCATCAAACACTAACTATCAGGAATTCAAATTGTGGCAAATGAAGTCTGATTCTAACAATTTATAGTATCCATTTTGTTGGTTTTAGCCCTAATGCAGTATCAAACACTAGAATAACTAAATGATGAGGTCACCATTAAAAGCCTTGCTTTTATGAAAACACAATGGTGCATGATACCCAAATTTTTAAGCTTCTATCCGACCAGCCAGCTTTGAAGGCTGACAGTAGACCAGGTAAATATGTCATTATAACCCAAAATAATGTGCATAGTGTTAGTTTCACCTTGTTACTCCAAGTCATTCTCTTCAGTAGCAGTGTGATCAGCAGATCCCCGCCAGCTTAGATCCTTGTGCAGAATTGTTTTGTTCTTGATGAGGAATGTGTATTAATGAGGACACATTAGTCATTAATAGGCACAGGCAAGGCCCATGCATATTCGAGATTGCAAAGGCACAGATCCCAATGCAAGGAGGTGCATGCACGATATATATTTGGAGGGTGAAGATCTCAATGTGGGTAAGATGCATTACATGATTTTGTATATTCTGAGAGGACAGAGTTCCCAGGGTAAGTAGGATGCATGGTGAAATATTAGTTCTTTCTTCTCAAGATGAAGATTTAGGATGAGGAGTTAATGCATATAGCACAAAATGGTTATCTACACCCTGGGAAGCCTTTGTGCAAGGTGTCTGTGCTCATGAAAACTACTCGAAAAGCTTTATGATGGCTTCATCCAAAAAGGGACATTTGCAACCAAAGTGGAGGAGTTCCAAACTCAAAGCCTAGCTCTCATCCGTAAGGTGGGCAGAGGTGGTAAGAAAGCAGAATCTGGGAGGGATCAAAAGGGTGAGAATGAAGAATCATGTTCTTCAAATCAATAGAAGAAAGACTTGAGTCATGTGAAATGCTTCAAGTGCTACAAGATGGGCCACTATAAATATCAATGTTTTGAGAAGAAGAGAGCCAATCAACAACAAAAGCAATTTGTTAGGAGTGTAGAAGCTTTAGCCAAAGGGGATGAGTTATCATCCAAGCTTAAGACCACTTTCTCCATGATTTTGCGTCTTTCTACTAACACCATTTATGGGGTAGGGTAGTATGTTGACAATGGAGCCTCCAAACACGTGACCTTCAACAAGAAGGCTTTCTACAAACTTCAAGAATCAGAGGATGGAAAAAAGTGGCATTAGCAATGATACCACTTATCCAATTATCAGAATGGGATGTCCCCTTTCGCATGGCTTCAAGTCTTGTTCTAGAGTTACACGATGTTTAGTATGATCATGGTTTGACTAAAAATATTCTTTCAATTTCATCAATGATAGATCTGAAGGGTGTGGTTGAGATAAATGATCAAGAAATCATCTTTAGAGATGGCAACCATGAACATGGTCGATTTTTTTCCAAAGGAGTGCAAGAAGGTCGCCTTTACAAGCTGCATGTCGATCCAATAAAACATGATGCTTTAGTGCATGAAAATGACAAGTTGTGCAAGCTATGGCACAAGCAATTTGGTCACCTACTCTATGTTGCACTTCCTATCTTCAAGGATATGGTGCAAGGATTGCCAAAATTCAAGATTGAAAAAAACTAGAGTGTGCAAGGGTTTTGTACTTAGCAAGCATGTGAAGAACACTTTCCCAGGCAATTAGCATAAATGAAGAGAGGTTCTTGATCTAATCCATTTAGATGCATGTGGAACTGTTACCCCTCATTTCAACAAGGGTACATACAGACATTTCTTCACTTTGCATAACGCCACCGTAAGCCCAAGGATACAAGTCAAAGCCTCATAGGTCATGTGAGCTTTTGTATTAGGGTGTTCTATGCCTATCATGGTAGACCATGGCCGGTCCCCTTGGTTCCCACTTTTATCTCCTTTCGTCCTTGATAGGATTGGAAGACTTGGAGTGGATCACATTGGAACTCATGGTTTATAGGAGCATCTAGTTATGTAGGTGTGATTGCAATTTTCGGGGCCAGTCCAACCCATGTCGTGCGTACATATCTCTTTCCACATGGTCATGTATCATAGAGTCAACATGCATCCTTGGCCTTGTTGCAATATTTACCAAACATTTCTCAACATGGAAATCTCACAATTCTCAGCAAATCATGTTTCCCAATGCATTTCGTCCCCGAAGTAAAAAAGTCAACTTGGTCTCTAATTGCTCAGAATAAAATATAGATGACATGCCACATGGAAATTTTTGCAAAAGATGAAGGCATCACTCAAAAAATAGCAATCAAAGGTGATCCAATGACGGATGGGGGTTCAAAGTGGCAAAACAAGGTCAAATTTTGGCATGAAGAGACAATATTTAGATAAACGTTCTCTACAAAATTGGTTGAACAAACCCCAAGCAATGTTGTCAACAATGAATCGGTCATCGAACTAGTCAAACCCTGAACCAAGAGTCAGTCCGGAATAAAAAAAAATCAAACCAAAAAACTGGTTAACCTAAAAATACATAAAACATTCAAATTTAAAGAAAAACATATATATTCATGTACATCCATATGAATCCAAACCATTTATACACAAATATGCAAAATTTCTCATTTATATAGCAAGAGAGCATATAACCAAAATAGCACTTAGTGCAATAGATCTTTGAACCAAAATTACATCAAAAAAGAGGCTCTAGATGGCCTCTAGTGTCAAAAAGAAAAAAGCATGCTACAACAAATATCTATATATCATGAAAATCATAGCCTATATAGGGATCCTCATCATCAATGTCAAACATTAAAATAAGATAGAAAAAGTTTAACATGTCAAATGAAAATCAAAATTTTGTTTGAGTTATGGGTATATTTTTACTAGGGTCATGATAGAGGATTTCAACAATCAATGCCACTAACATCAAGGTACACAGAGGGCTTGGTTCTCTTCATTAAATGCTTGCTCCATACCCTCATATGCAACAAAATCAAATGGAAACACTGCAATCCCCCCAAATCCTAAAATCCTAAAAATAGTTAAGTCTATTGGATTTTGAGTGGAATCTAAAATTCTACTTTCTCCATATGAAATCCAATGAGGTTGGAATCACTTAAACGTCATAAAACAATTAAAAGTAACGTTAACACCTTGTGGACCCAATGGACAAATGTGGACCCAGATAGGAAAATGTGAAAAGGGCTTGTATGAGAGGAGGGGAGCAAGATATATGGCGTCGGGAAGCAGGACCACGCAACCAAAATTAGGGTTTCCCATGTAGTTCCCTTCCTAAAGCTAATAGCCAATAAAGGAGATCCCACGGGACTAGGATTTAGGATTAACCACCTAGTTAAGGTAAGGGAACAAAAGAACAATCAAAGCCCTTCCTTCTTCCAAGTCTCCCAGTAATCCGTGCCCAAGTGTGCCCAAGGAAAACAAGCATAAACACCCAATTAGTTTTTCTTTATAAAGGCATGCCACCTGAAGAATGAAAATGCCTAGTGGGTGCAATGGCAACATGCTTACCTGACAATGCCAACAACTGAAGAGTTCATCTTAGACACCAATTTTACTGGTTTCTAGAGAATATAATCCCGAGTAGCAGATATTTTAGGCATTGTCCAACCACTATATTATATTGACAAGAGATTCCCATTTGCAGTACAATTACACCAAAGAAATCAATGCCAAAAAAATATGCCAATGACTACTCTTCACAACTAAAGGACACATTGTATTGAAGTCATTCATTTCTTGCTATTTTGTGATCTATTTTTGCTATTTCACATTAATGGCATTCCTATACTACAATATGCATGCATTATGGTACCCATTTTCAATGATTATGCAGCCACATAAATTGGAGTTCAAATTCTCAATAGAATTTAATTGGTAAAGGGCAAACAGATGTAAACAATAATAATTAACCTCGATAGTTAAATAAAGAAAAATTTATAATATTCAACATAGTAGAACAAGGTGGACTAGTATAAAAAACTTTTAGAATGATTTATATACATCCTTTAATATATAATCTATCTATATTACTCTTGGCCTCTAGGAAGCAATATAGGGTTCATGCCAAGCTTGTAACTAATGCATTCTAGTTCACCTCCTTTTACAAGCACCGTGACTTCCACATATGCATAGGAGACCTTGCCAATTTAACACTAAAAATATCTTGAAGGCATGACATCCTTTGAAGAAAACATTGGAATGGTTGTTTGTCTCTGCATCTATAAAGGATAAAAATGGTGACACTATAGACCTAGAGGTTGGGTTTAATATAAAACCACTACAAGTGATACTAGCATATGTTTATGAGCATTTCTCTGAATCTAAGGGATCAACATTTGATTCTTGAAAGTTCACTAATCATTAAGTATTTTCTCAACCTTAATCCTAAGAATCTGTGTATGGAAAAGATCATGAGATTCGATTCCATCTTGAATTTTTGTCTTGATGATTGCAAGAGGCAGGTGTTACCAATTCTGTTGCATTCAAGGAATTTCAGTTTCATACAATCTAAAACAATGTCAGTATCCTAGTGAAACAATGGTTTGGAAGTTTTGAATATCCGCCATTGACATATTGGATGCCATTTTCATGATCTTGGCTAGTGAAATATGTGTGCTTATAATAGACTTAGATTTGAGTAATGTCTTCAACGTGAAGGAAATTGGTTCTAAATTCTTGAAGACAAGGAAAGAATTATCTACTAGAAGCAATAGCCTTGGTGTGTAGGTGTTACTTGGGAAAATTACTATTCATGACAAATTCATTCAAAACGCTTCCAGCTCTGTAAAAACAGTGAATACAGAGTCTCAACAACCATTGGGTTGGCAATTTTCTACTGGATGTTATATAATTAATGCAATAGATAATGGCAAAGCATGGATTGATAGAGGCGTGGATGCAAATTTTCAAAAGAAATTATGTGCCCAAGACAACAGGATCTAATCCCACAATGGTTGATATGTGTCTATCACTCACGTTCCCTGATACAGAGTTACCAAAACAACATGCTATATTATCCCATGGAGACAATATTTCATGAGGGACAGAACATAACAACATTATGTACTCCCAAGTGGTAGCAAAGGATAATTTTCAAAGTTAATGAGCAATAATTATGACAGTCCTATGCAATCTTGGATGGAAATATCCTTTGAAGCTTTCAATCTTGAAGAACTGCTTGGAGAAAAAGTGCATAGCACTTTGGAACAGTTCTAACCCTGTCAGCAGAGGTGCCTCAATAAATGTGCACTACAGATCCCTGACATCCTTGGTTGCTCTAAGCAAGGATCTTATAATGAATGGTCTCAATATAAAATGACCCCTTCTCCTTCTCCTGTGGTTCACCTTCTCCTGTGGATACCCCAATGAGATATGCATATAGGCATTTTTTGACATGTCGGTGGGATGTGGTTCATCCTTTCCCCATATGTAGGATGCTCATTCCCTACAATTGATAGTTGACATGTCGATGGGATGTGGTTCGTCCTTTCCCCACGTGTAGATTTCTTCCTACTATTGTTGTTTTGCATGCACTCGGTGTTTTTGCATGCATGTAGAAGGTGGTTCGTCCTTTCCCTACACTTGGTGTTTTGCATCCGTTTAGGAGGTGGTTCATCCTTTCCCTACATATGGTTGTGATATGTGTTTATAGGATGCGGTTCATCATTTCCCTACATATGATTGTGATGTGTGTTTGTGGGATGTGGATTCTCCTATCCCTGTGTTATTGCGTGTAGGATGTGATATATTCTTTCCCTACTAGTGTTCCTGCAACATCCTACCCATGTAGTCTGGGACACATGGGAAGTACCTCTCATATGGCCAATGATTTGGGAAAAGTGGTTAGGGACCGTAGCACTACCGATGGACACATCACATACTGTCGTACTCCCTATGCTAGGATGCATGGTGTTTATCTACTTGATTTGGGATCAATTCAGGTTCTACCTTCGGACTAGGCAAGAACCTAAGTGTGGCATCATTTTATGTCTATGGAGCATCAAAGAGTGCTCCATGGAAGGAACATCATCCTAGAATTCTCTATGGTGTGGGTACAAGCAAGTTAAGAGAATTTCAAGAATGGATTCCTAAGAACTCTCCTGTGGTGATTCTATCTCAAGCATGATCCTACGTTGGGAGAAAAAACCTTGGTGAATTCACTATTAACACAGTTTTGCATAGCTTTAATTGAATCTTGGTCAAAATCTTACACTCTTGCTTGATTGCTCCACTTTTTAGGTTGAGTCTATCAACTTTTCTTTTAGCTTTTGAGATCCCATTTTGATTTGATCTATGATGCCATCTTTCAATCTATACATTTCATTCAACTTGAGATCATCAATCACAAAAACAACATCAACTATAGTCAATATAATCCTTTATCTACTTTTCCCATGCCTGAAAGGTCAAGCCACACAGGGAAAAATCCATTTTAATGTTTATTTTCCACTTGTTTCATGCTAAATAAAATTCACATATGAAAAGAAAGATGTGTTTACAACATTCTATATTAATGACACCAAAAGAAAAAATACACTCCACTAGTAACCATAAAATTTTAATAGGGCAGCAAGGAATTACAATTATGAGAAAAGGCAAAGAAAGAAGGATCGAAAACAAAGAAACAGTTAAAATAGTGAGCAAATGAGAATGCTATTAAGCCTAATTTATCAACCTAGGACACCCAAGGTAAGATTGGTTCACTAGTGAGGCCAGAAGAGTTTATCCCAACCACTAGGTTTCATTGTCACTATGGTCCGTGCCACCCAAATGGCATAACACGAAAGCCCTAGACCATTTTGGCAGAATATTTACCATTCAGACCCGTCACCTAAGCCAATAGAAGTCCCTCATGGGAATGTTTCTTGCAACGATTCCTATAATTAAACAATAAAAATAAAATTTTGTTAGCTACCTCTTGAGTGGATTTAGTAGCCTCTAGAAGCTTCTCCTCTAGAACAGAGCTTTAATCCTACTCGTCTGAGTGCATGGTCATCTCTTCAGGATCCAATTTATTTACTTTGACACTCTTGGGAATATGGGTCCAGGAAAATCCCAGGCCCTTTTTGAGGCAAATCCTAGGCCTGTTTTGGGTCTCTGGAATTTTTAGGGATGACCGGATCATCACAATCCATCTGTGCTAGAGCATCTGGCTGGTGACCACCTACGATCTTAGGAGATTTGATTTCCTTGTCGTAATCAATGTATTCTTCCTCTCTTATCTACTTCTTCGCTAATTTTTGAATTGGAAAGGCACATGTCGTCGTCTTCTTTGGTGAAGCCATTGTTGCCCATGCCTTTAGCTTAATCTTCCTCCATGGAATCTTGAACATATAGCCTATTGAACACCTAGTTTTTCCTGTCTAGAAGTATTTTGAAGTGGAAAAGGGAGATGGAGGGTTAGGGATGGGCCATCACCCAGGAATGTGGTGAACCTTGTGAAAATTCCCTCTGTAGAACGAAATCACCACGATTGGAGGAACCGAGAATCCAATCTCTTGATTCAACCAAATGTATCATATCATACCCTAACCAGAACTCAGTTCATATCTAAAGCAGGTCAGCACTGAGGAAAATCTTTGACTACATTTGACCACTAATCTGGACAGAATAAGATTGTTGATGTTTAAAGGCAGAATTCTGAATCATTTCTTTGGCATTTGAATAGTGATACTAATCATCACCTTGGCAAGTCAATAATGTTTCTATCAGCTCTCTCTCTCTCTCTCTGTTGTACATTTGATTTGAATAATAAGAAGAATTGTTCAAGGGTTTTCCCCATTTTGGGGTTTTTCCCTCGCTTGTGCCATATTCTCTTGTTCTTCTGTCTTGGCTTGTCTTCAGCATTTCTCATTAATGTTCTTTCTGTTGAAAAGTGTAACTAGGTCGGTCTTCATGTTGGCTATGTATTTATGTATTTATGAAAAGAAGAAGACAAAGATAATAAAGTGTATTTTTGGTGTACTTGCTTCATGGGTTTCATGAGAAAGATTTTATTAAGTAGATGGAATTCTTCTTGATGTTCATTAGGTTTGAGTTAAGTGTCAAATCTACTCTAGCTATATGCTCCAGGATCTTGTGAAAGAATCTCACAACAGTCCTCAATGCAATGATGAAAGACAAGCCTCAAAATGCAAGAAATGAAGTACCTCATCAATGCTGAGATAAACATTATCTAGTTGGCCTCACTCATAGCTATATGGTCGGCTTGCTCAAGGGGATGTGCCCTATATATATATATATATATATATATATATATATATATAGATAGATAGATACACACACACACACACACACATATGGTGTGAGGTCACAACTGAAGAAATCAATGCGGAGACCTCTAAGTATACAACTCAGATATCTTCTGAAGCTTTTGGATAGGTTCCACAGTTCGAATACTTATCACAGTTTGGATTCTACTTCAGTGCATATGGAGAAAAAGGCGCGGTTAAGGTCTGTGATATAATGCGAAGAAGGAAGACTATTTAGCGAACATAAAAGCGCTTTAGTATATCTCTATCTTGGGTCTTAAAATATTGGTTAAGTTCTACAGCGTGATAAAGGTCTCTGCAAGGAGTGCAGAGAGAAGACCTTGTTACAGTGCAAGATATACACAACGTAAAAGAAGGCTAGCTCAACCATGATACATTCATGGTGATGATTAGTACAAAGATGATGTTCAGTAGAAGGTCTCGGTGATGGAATATGCTACACGGTGCTACATGGTGCTAAAAAGGAGGATGATTGTGTCTTGGTCTAGGAGAGGCAGTTTAGGTCAAGGTTTGTCATGGTCATTGTAGTCATCAGGTGAAGAATCTATAAGAAGAGATTTGTGGGTTTTCCCCTCAAGAGGAGGGGTTTTAGCCCTCGCTTAGAGCCTAACTATTGTGTCACTGATGTTATTGTTTTTTATGGTTGTTTGATGTTTTAAACGTAATCATAATAATGAACGAAGATGATAAGTAAGAAGTAACTCAAACAACTATCATGTATGAGAATTTTCATTAACTCTTGCCCTACCTAATTCTCAACACTTTCGTTAGTTACTATCATATATTGTTTAATGTAATTGATAATGGATTAATGGGCTCATGATTTAATGAAGTAACTATCCTAAGAAAAGAACATGTTTCCAAAATTAACATGGAATCAGAGCACAGGAGAGAACAATCCCAAGCTCAAAGAGATTGCAATCACTTAGAAGCATCTGAAGAATTTCATTGGTACCTCTATCCCTCTATGTTAGGGATCAAGAATGTCAAATCTGTGGTATTTTCTTAAGGCCTTCTACTAGCCCTAATCAGTGGACATGGGCTCCAATCCAAGAGCAAATCAAATATCATGAGTGAAAGTTGAAAGTCATCAAGGTATGTTCCAGTAATATATTTTCCAAGGATTATTTATCAGTCCCATTCAGACTGTATCTTCATTATATTTGAAGCAGAGTTTCTCGACCATAAAGTCACAGTCCTGGGCATAACACATGGATACCAAATCCTAGGTCTTCTGGGCATGATCACTATGATCACTGTTTGTATCAGCAGTTCAGTATTCTCTTTAGTTTGACTCTTTTAGTGTGCCTTTAAGAATACTTCGTTTTCAAGATGGAAATCCTATGTGATAAGGTCTTGCCACTATGGTTCCCTGCTTGAAGGGTTAAAGTAATTGTTTGGAAAAATCATATCATCAACAGGCCGTGTTTCTCTGTGATCCTTGAATGGATCTCATCCTCTAAGAATTATCACTATGACAGAGAAATCTCTGTCCTAGTGCAGTATCATATATGGTATCACTCAGTTAGCTCAGTTCCTTTGAAGAAGGCATTGCTCAATCTCTTATATCTTGGTTCCTACTAGTTTACTCTCAATTGAAACAGCCCCACAGTCTATGTGAACATCTTGTATGGTTCTCCCTTTGCAATCTCAAGTTCTCAACACGTGAAAAGTATGGCTGCACCATATATATATACAAGTTATGGCAATGAGGGTATAGGTTCGGGATATTATAAACATCATCTCAGGCATGTAAGCTGATCTATATTTACTCCTGTTATGACTGTGAGTAATCATATATTCTGCAGTAAGTGTGTCCTCCTATCCCTCTTCAATATAGTTTTCAATTGGCATGACATCATATTTTCAAGCAGACCATTATTAATATACATACGTTCAGTCAGCCTTGAAAGGAGAATTGAGATATGCATTGCTGTTCAAATCAGTCATGGCATTCTGTCAAAGTTTTTGGAAGTTCTGATGATAAGGCTTGCTTCCAATCTAAGTGGTGGAAAATTCATGGCCATAGATTGTATGTTGACAATCTTCTCCATACAAAAGGAGGCTAGCAAAGGAGTCATAGGACAATGAATCATCAAGGCTCATCATTATTGTGGATAATAGCATAAAAATGCATCTATACAGAATATATGCCTCTGTATGAGATCCTCGATTTGCTCAATCCACATCAGCTCATACACTTCTTAGCCAACCTGTTAAAGTTTCTTTTAGTTACAGTGGGTACACACTGAGTATAGACTTTTGGGGGTTACATTCGTAAGCAAGATAGCTTCTGGCATCAAGCTGTGGAGATGTTTTCATTTTGTTTAACAGAATTAATCTTCATTCAGAGCAGAGGTTCAACTGGATTCATGTCAGTCACAGAAGTCCTGCGTCTCTTAAAGGTAACAAACTTGGAAGTTTGAAAGATCTGAAATATAAGTCTGCACAGCAGAGATGCTTCGTTATATCAGCTCCTCTATGGCACTTCTATAGTCTCCTTTCCATCGTGCAATATGCACGATACCATGTCAGTCTAAGAAGAAGCGATAGGGATTCTACGGCAAAAGAAACTACAACACATTTGAAGCTTTCAATATTGAAGAACTTCTTGGAGAAAAAGTGCATGGAACTTTGGAACAGTTCTACTGCTATCAGCAGAGGTGCCTCAATAAATAGTAAAGATCGAAATCTTGAGTTTATACGACATTCATTAATATTCATTTTCGAAGAGTAGCAAATAGAAATCATTGCAATTTCATATACCCTAAAAAATCGAATTACATTTTCATTCAGGAGGATTTAGAGAAAGTGTGTACATACCTGGTCAAACTTTAAGGTGACAAGACCGATGTCTGAGGAGAGGCCAAAAGTAAAAGCAATTGAGGAACCAGATCCATGGAAGAATAAAAAATCCCCCATAGAAGGAATTGCGAGCCCCCTTCAAAAAATCGTCCAGATGGGTGATTCTGAGAGCGTCATCAACAGTGGGCCACCATATCATGACCATGTAATCTGCTTGCCAAGTGATTCATCATACATTATTTTTCTTGTCATTTGATGTCAGGGTCGAGTTGGGTTAAGATTGTGCAGAAAAAGAGCTTGAAGCTCGTTCAATGAACTTGCACAACTGATAGATCAAAAACCCGACCTGAAAGCACGGTGATAAAATTGAAACAGAGTATTTTACATAGTTTTATGAATTAAATAATTGATTTCCTACTGGCGGGAATCATAGGGCGGGACATCGTAATTAAAATGAATGAATATGCTATGAAATTATGCAATTAAAATTTGACCAAGGGAAATAAGGGTATAATAAAATAGGATGTGTAGTAATTACTTAAATCACTATTATATATTTAAATTATTAAGGTGACATATTTTTATGAGTAAAATTATAAAATACTATGAGATAATTTAGCATAGGAATTATGGCTAAAACATTTAAGAGTTAGAATAGAGTTTTTAAGTGACCACAATAAAAATAATACATATTAGAGATATATACATGGATCATATATATCAAGTTAAAGTGATCGCTAAAGCAACATGTTCCTACACCTAGTGTCTTAGATGGCCAAGGTAAGGTGCCGTCAAACCAATTATACAGTCATGCGTATATCTTAATTGGAAAATTATTAATGTCACAAGAATCACAAGGGTTGATATGTCAATCAAAATTTAAAATTATCCTCTAAAAACTCATATAGAAAGTGGGGTAACAGGTCCTATGACATCCAACCTATGATTTGCAATGGGAAATCCTCAACAGTCTCTTTGGAGAAATAATGTCTCATTAAGGGGTTCAATAAGAGGTATGAGGCCCCACCAATTTGATAGTTGAAGAAGTTTGAATATTGGCTTGTCAATTTTGGCCCTAAGTAGGCAAGGCAACATGGAAGGAGGTGACCCCCTTGGAAAATTTCAAAAGGGGAAGGCCACATAAGGTCTTATATAGAGATATAAATCCAAGGACCTCCCTCATAAAAATAGTTAGACATGTATTGAAAGAAAGTAGATAACGACCATCTAAATCTTGATAAAAGAAAATAGAACATCCCTTGAATCCATAATAAATGGAGCATCTACATATGAGGTGATCCTCTAACTCAATGTTGTGTATATGGCAAAGCTAGAATATGTTATTGAGAAGAGGAATATCTTGATGTCATTAGTTTCAACTAGACACTAATGTAAACCCACTTTGAAACCACCAAGGGGGATCCGAAGGGCAACATCTAGTGCTCTAGTGTGTATGAGGGTTTAAAAATAAGGTCCCCTCTTATTTGCATGAAGTGTTCCCAGTACAAATCCATCTTAGTGTCAAGGCCATGAAAAGATGAAGTTCAAGTACTAAATTTATTGTTTATAAATAACCTCTTTAACAACTTGACACAGACATATAATGATGTCATTTACATTGGAGGTGTATGTCACTTGATCATGTTACAACTTTAATCGCTCCCCCACAAAAAGGTGTTATGCTTCCTTGTGATGATGCATCAACCCTAATGGAGAACAATCTCGTGATGTAAAAGAAATTTAAACATGATGTAACTTTAATAGTGCCCTACATTCACCCCTTGGCTCACCACTCATGGAAAACGTGAGGCTATTTCAAGAATTGATGTGGATAATATCATTTTATTTTCTCTTGTGTATAGTATTCTACATTGACACAATTGTGTGTTTTTAGCAAACAAAATATTTGTATCAAGGGTTAGCTCCTTGTGCATTAGGGTTGAAGAGGTTGCGTCATTGTGAGTGATTTATTCATTGCCAACTCCTTATGTGGGAGAGCACTACAAGCTCCATGTCAACATGAAGTGTAGATATTGTGAGAAATTCTTATTGAGGTTTTGAAAATTATCCAGTTGTTCTACATTTGGTATACATGTTAATAAGGGCATTACCCACAAACACACACCCTCGAGACCAACACCTAGTTCTCTAAAAATCAAATGGTACCAATATTCTTAGTTAGAGGTGAAGGATTCTCCTAAGAGGTTATTTTGTTGGTTTGATGTGTTGTTTTTTTCCTTGGATACTAAGTGGTGAAGGGCTTCAAGGGTTAAGAGTTAATGGCCAAGGGCTTGGGGGGAAAGGGATTTAGGTGTTAGGGGTTAAGGGGTTGGGTTTTAAGGTGTTTAGGGGTTATGGATTAAGGTTTAAGGGTCATGAGTTAAGAGAATAAGGGGTTAGTGCTTAGGGGGTTCATAGATTCTACGTTAGGAGTTAATGGCTTAAGGTTTAATGCATCAAGGGGTTGATGGCTTATGAGTTATGAGTGTAGGGTTAAGAGATTATGGCTTCGGGGTTAAGGGATAGGGAATTTAGTGGTTATGGGTTAATGGCTTATTCATTGTGATAATGGGGCCCCTAATCCCCTTATCACCACTATCAGGGGTTCCTCTTTCAATTCCTCTTGTTACCTTCCCTCCAGGCCCCCTAGCCCCTATGAAATTAGGTCTTAATCCCCCTTCTCATTCTCTAATGTGTGGATTATAGATCTTATTAAATCATGCTTGGACATCCCACTTCTACCAATCCATGCTACATGTGTGTCCCCTAGTCCTATTCAATACACCACAAAATACTCCTCCCACCTTTTCGGTCATATCATTCAACTTATCTTAACATTGTGGGTGAAATTGGTGTTTATGTTGTAAAGTGAACAAAGAAAAAATTTACTTGTTTTCTCTTTTGAGAAGATGTAGAAATTGATTGTCATGATTGGAATGTGCATGCATCAATCTACATTGGGTTGTTTTTCGAGCTTAGACATGAATAATCATTTGTTCATACTCCATACTATCGATGGAATCTAGTATCACAAATGTATCGATGGGAAGTTTGAGAGATTATTTTGAAAGCTTGTGTGTTGTGGTGTTTAGCTCCTGGAGAATGTGTGTGAAAGATAGCTAGTCCAAATAGTTGGGGGGATCTATGATATCCTGTAGGATAGGATGTAGGTAGATGTTTTCTATCATGAATTATTGACCCAATTGATCATGATTTTTTAATCCCCCATGATCTATCGGGATTTGACTCTTTTGATGGATGTAATTTCCAGAAGTGTACAAAGAGCAATGGAATCAACTCAGTTGTTGGAGCCTTAAATTTGGGTATACCTTACTTTCTCGCTATAAGACTGGGAGAGGAAGAGTACCATGCCCACTTTGCAGCTAGGTGGGATAACTTGTGCAACACCATCAAAGAAGTCACAAGGGCATCCAAGAGGGAGTGGAGAAATTACCAGAATCCATTATTTTTGTGGTTTAGGATGAATCTTGTCTTCTAAACACTATTTTTTATCAATTCAATTGTGATCTTTGTTAGAATTTCTCATGAACAAAATGTGTTGTTGTTCCAATCCCACCAGACATGGCTGATTAGAATGCATGGGAAACCTTTATAATAATCTTCCATGATATTGAGTAACTAAGTTTTGAAATTTTCTTCCAAGTTTTAGATAGGACCACGAGCCTATCATGTTCAATTTTGCAAGGGTAGTGGTGATCATGACCTGCACTGTGTTGGGAGAGGAGATAAATAAGTGTGGAGAAATATCATCAAATGACTTTCCTAAAGGATAGATGTTGGGCTGATTTGTAAACTATCATGGATATTTTTCGTGAACAAAATGTGTTGTTGTTCCAATCCCACTAGATATTGTTGATTAGAATGCATGGGAAACCTTTTTAATAATCTTCCATGATGTTGTGTAACTAAGTTTTGAAATTTTCTTCCAAGCTTAGATAGGACCATGAGCCCATCATGTTCAATTTTGCAAGGGTGGTGGTGATGACCTGCATTGTGTTGGGATAAGAGATAAATAAGTGTGAAGAAATATCATCATATGACTTGCATAAAGGATAGATGTTGGGGTGATTCATAAACTATCATTGATATTTCTTGTGAACAAATCTGTTGCTATTCCAATCCCACCAGATATTGTTGATTAGAATGCATGGGAAACCCTTTTAATAATATTCCATGATGTTGTGTAACTAAGTTTTGAAATTTTCTTCCAAGCTTAGATAGGACCACAGGCCTATCATGTTCAATTTTGCAAGGGTGGTGGTGATGACCTACACTGTGTCGGGACAAGATATAAATAAGCGTGAAGAAATATCATCATATGACTTGCATAAAGGATATATGCTGGGGTGATTCGTAAACTATCATGGATATTTATCGTGAACAAAATGTGTTGTTGTTCAAATCCCACTAGATATTATTGATTAGAAAGCATGGGAAACCTTAATAATAATAATCTTCCATCATGTTGTGTAACTAAGTTTTGAATTTTTCTTCCAAGCTTAGATAGGACCACAAGCCTATCATGTTCAATTTTGCAAGGGTGGTGGTGATGACCTGCACTGTGTTGGGACAACTAGAGATAAATAAGTGTGAAGAAATATCATCATATGACTTGCATAAAGGATATATGTTAGGGTGATTCGTAAACTATCATGGATATTCCACTAGACAGTTCATCATAACATAATAGATAAAAATATATTTAAAAATGAATGAATAAGAGTTTGTGACAGGAAGTGTCAGTGAGTTTCAGGTGTGCTAAGGAGGGAGTGACATCAAGGCATGTTAGGCAGTGTTAAGGCATGCTAGAGGCCAAGGAAACGTGCCAAGATGTGCCAGGTGCCAGGGTGTGCCAATGCATGCCAGGGCGGAGTGTTTGGGAGTGCCAAGGAAAAACAAGGGAGCACTAGTGTCAAATGCATGGAAATGAATGAATAAGAGTGTGTGACAGGGAGTATCAATGAGTTATAGGTGTGCTAAGGAGGGAGTTTAAAGGTATGTAAGTTAGTGCCAAGGAATGCTAGAGTGCTAGGGTGACATGCTAGGATGTGCCAAATGCTAGGGTGTGTCAATGCGTTCTAGGGAGTGCCATGGAAACACAAGGGAGAACTAGTTCAAAATGCCTGGTAATGAATGAATAAGAGTGTCTGATAGGGAGTGTCGTGAGTTTCAGGTGTGATAAGGAGGGAGTAGCAAGGTTATATGTTAGGAAATTCCAAGGTATGCTAGAGTGCCAGGGCATGTCAGGGAGTGTTAGTGTGCAACCCTTCTTCATTATATTACAAACTACAATACAACAGGCTAGAGCTCTTGTACCATGGATCGTGACCCTTTACAATCACACTAATACAAGGAATACAACTAGGGATTGGTGTTAATCCTTTGACAACCAATCTATCATGAACAAGACAACACTTGACCTAGTTGTTGATGGTGGCCACACACAACCCTTTCACTCCACAAGTTTAATGAGAGCACCACAAGTTTAATGTTTGGAGAACAAGGGGCCACCCCCTTGTCCAACACTTTTGATGGGCCCCATGCATTATTATGGCACTCATGGACCCCATTATGCCTCCTAGAAGGCCCTAAGACATCAGTTGACCTCTTATGAGGCTTATTATTCCATGTATGAGATAGTTTTGTGGGATTGTCACCAAAATTTAGGGTTACTTGCATAATATTTTATGTTTAGGGGCTAATGTAGGCCCATAAGCTAATTCGATCAACTCCTAATCAATGTATAAATAGGAGTTAGTTGGATTCATTTGTATCATCACTTGATTTGGTATCTCTCGGAGTTAATTGGATTCATTTGTATCATCACTTGATTTGGGATCTCTCTATCTTTAGAGAACTTCACATTTTTCCTTGGAGGACTATTTTGGATGATAGATGCATTTTGATGTATGGATTTGGGCTATTTTTATCTTGGAGATTTGATTTTGCAAATGTGAAGCTGATTGGATATACTCTCTAACATTGTGAGTGAAAATTTAACGCTATTCTTGTTGTTGTTGCATACTATTGAATTTCACTATAACTAGGGTTAATTGCTACATGATGGAAATGTGAAATTATGTGTCTATTTGTCTTATTTAATGTATGGGCCATTGTTGTATGAATGAAATATCTTAGAAATAATTTTATCTCAATAAATTTTCACCACTTGTATGAAGTATAAATGCTTGAAGGTCACTTTTCGTTTTCCTCTAACATTGGACGAAGTTGACTTTCTGGGCCTCCATGATCAAGAAACTGAATTATTGTTCATTATCACCCCTGAATCCATATCCCCAAGTGAATTATTCACTAGTACCTCAAAAAGGGTGATGATTTCCCCCACCCTCCCTCCTTTTTCACATTTTTCCATTTTTCCCTAGGTCTAGCCCCATCAGGTCACCTAGGGCATCAATTTCCCAAGAATATAGCCAGAGGAAAAATTTGATCTCCTAGAGGCACCGACATTGGTGGGTGCCTTCACTCTCCTCGTAATTTGGGCCAATTCCGATGATGGAATCTTCAAATACCTCAAGCCCTAGCTCTAGGATCAAGTTTTGCATAGGTGTTCCCAAGGCTAGAGCCTTGTAGGATCAATTTGACCCATCGAAGTGAAAAATATTGCCTAATCCTTTCCCCTCACATTTTCCAAGATAGGAACATCATTGGTTGCTAAATTCCATCCCCGAACCTAGGTTGGGTCCACTTGGCCCCATGTGGTCCCATTTGGTGTCAAAGGCCTTTCATCAAGGACCATTTGGGAATCCAAGTTCCCAAAGGATTTTAGGGATTGGTAACTTCCTTTATAAGTCTTAATCTTCTCCCTCAACCGTTCAATCCCCCTCCTCTCTCCCTAGAAGATCAGGTCCCTTGCTTAAAATGCAAGCATGTCCCACTCTATATTCTATCTTAGGGAAAGGGATTCTAGGGTCACTTCCCACCTATTCATTGACCTATAATATACGAGTGACTTCCTAAACTACCAAGACTCCTCCCATCGGTGAAATTTCATGAAGAGCAAGGAGCCTTAGCTGTGGTGACAATGGGCTAAGCCTCCACCGTTTCCCTTGTCCTAGTTGTTTCCCTCTTAGGAACCCCTTTTAGGTCCACTACTAGTTTGAGTGGTAACAAGTTGTTCACAACTCCATTTTTGAACAACTCTTTGGTATGCCCACTTTTTCCATACTACGGCTCCAAGATGAGAAGTCTAGGGCTATGGAGGTTGCCCTTCTTCTCACTGAATTGATCCTCTACAATATAGTGAAATAGGGCTAGTTGGTTGGCCCACTTGAATGCTACTTTAGTTCTTCAAATTATGCACATCCTTAGGCCCTATACACCTGCCCTTCTACCAATCTTGTTGTCCTTCACAAGTACAAGAGTTAGGGTTCTTCTTTGACAGTCGCCTAACAAACCTCCAACTATACTTGGACTAGCATCAATCTGCCCAACCATAGTCAATTATTTTTACTGATCTAGGGCTCACAATATTTTCTTCATCTAGGGCTCTTCAAATCTTCCACATAACAATGGTTTGAGTCCTCTCAAAATCATTGTTCTTGTGTATCGACAATTTGATCTTTGTTGTCCAATCTATGAATAAATATGAACTGCTCCTCTTATCATCCTTCTAACAATCTTTAGATGACTAAACTAGGGTCACAAATCAACCACTAATAGTCCATTGACTAATTTTTTATAGGTTGCTTCAGATATCTGTCTAAAAATCCATGGATAGTCCACCAAATCAACTCCTCAACATGTCAATCCATTCTTCACATGGCACATTTCTTCTGCATGCTCAATCTTCTACTTAGGTTCCACCCTCCTTTGGATCTGCTATCTCCACACATACTGAATCTACAAGCCATCTTCCAGATCTGCGGTCTATATTTCAGAAATAAGCCTCGCTTTAAGGGTCACAACTGCTCTTCTTCTACGCAATTTTTTCACAGTCTTAAGGGCATACCTTATGAACTAAACATGCTAGGTAACTAGGGCACTATACTTATGTACTTCTAATTGTTGTAGAACAAACCCTATCCACCCATAGAAAAAACCACGACTCTTGCCAACATAAGAGACTCAACCTAGCTCACATGGATCCATAGATTTTGGGCATTTCTTTGACTGAATCTTGACATGAACTTCAGATCTCAATGTCAAACCTCAAACTAGGGTTAGCTCAGTCAATATTATGCCTGCGTCTACTTTTGTTTTGGCTCTAAATTACAGTGCAAGCCATCCTCCATTTGTGTTTATCTTTATAACCACCGCAAGACAAGATTGTATCAATCCTCTCTTCTATTTCATGTATAAAATCTAACCAACGGGATTCAATCTGATCTTGTAATGTACTAAAACAAGATATTGAATCCTTCCTACAAACACGATCGCACAATCACATATAAGTAAGAGATAGAAATTATCAATCGCACAACAAAAGATGTATCTGGGGAAAGAAACTGCTCAAAACACATCTATCTCTATTGTGTATTAAGTCAAGGAATCATGAAACAATACAATGCTTAATCTCTCTTGAGATTCTCCAACACTCTACCAATTATCTTCTGCTGATCTAGGCAAAATTTGTCTAATACTTAGCCAATGCTCAGTCTTCCTTTAGCCTGCCTTGCTCACGCAATTCCTATGGAATTATCTCCATATTAATTAAGAAATTAAATCAACCTTCCTTGATTGCGCAATCCATCATGGCATCCCAATGACTTTATAATTGCACATGGGAAATTTTCTATAAATACAACTGATAGTTATGTTCCTTTGAACTGTGTTACAATAAGGATGAAGGGTCCTTTTATCATTTAAAAATAAGATAAAACCCCAAACAACCAAAACCCTAACCCGAGGAGATGTAACACCAAGAGTTTATGGGCCCCATTGGGGTTAGCTGGGCAGCCAACTTCCCGGGGTTGTAACTTGGTCATATGATCTTCGTTTGACGCACATGATACCTCGTTAGAAAGATCTCTCTGAGGAATACAACAGCTAATGCAATTTATAAGAAATTTCCAAACCTTTCATGCCTAAAAAATGTTGTTTGGGGCCTCAAAATGGCTCTGGAAGTTTAGAACCTGAAAAATTGACAAAAATAGTAAATTGTGCTATAATTAAGGAAACTGAAAAACTGAAAGAGACAATGGCGAGGGCCCAAGTGGAATAGGCGGGTGGCCACAAATATCCACCTCGATCACCTTCAATCGAATTTCTTGAGCTAACTCAATCATCATGACTTATTTAACTGACACAAGTTGTTATGAGACGAAATTACAACTTATTGTCCAATTTATTTAAGGGAAAAATAAATTGGACGCCTCACATTCCTCACTCCTGGTACATCAAAATTCCTCACCGGTGTGGGTGCATTTTTTTTTGTCCTTTCTATTTTCCAATTTCACTGTTTCTTGTTGCAAATTTCAACACTCCCTCTCAACAAGAAAGGAATTCAATCAATCCCCATCCGGTACCTTTGGAATGTTCTGCATGCTACACTTCTCTAGTGTTGTTTGCACCTGCAAATCCTGAAACTGAATAGCCTCCGAACAACTGAATCAGTATAATGCATCTGTCACCAGAGTCTTCTGGCTACTGCTAGCTACTGCACCTGTCTAGTAGTGGATTCTCTGCGCTGCTACTGACATCTACATCCGTGCCCTTTAAACTGTTGCTAACTTTGATTTGTGCTCCAGTATTTGACATCTGTCACTCTGATTTCTGTCTTGTTGACATCTGACTACATCAATCTAATTGATCCTTCCTACTACTGTTGTACTGTGGGCTCTTCGTAGCCAGGTTCGATCCATGAGACACGCCATCTCAATGGACCTTGCCCAAATTTCTTATCTTGTGATTATGTCTACACATCACCCCACCTTACACCTCAGGGTATGGTTACTCCCTCTTCCTATCTGGCTCAAAATTTCCCCCTCATGGTGGTCTCTGCTTGAGTGGATGCTTCCACTCGGTCTCCTCTCTACTTCTCCAATTGTGGCAGCTACTCCACAAACTTCTGTGACTGCTTCTCATGAGAATGCATGTTGAGAGGTAATTTATGCTCCCTCTAAACCACCAAGTCTCTAACTTCTACCTTTCTCCTCAAAGCTTTGCATGTATATGGTACCTCAAGTACATATAGGTTCTTGACTTGCGCATAATGTAATTGTCCCGATGTTACAAAAAGTTTCTAAAAAGAATTGATTTTAAATCGATGATATCTCCCTCATCTGAGCTCTGATTCAGCTGATTTTTTTTTTTTCCATTTGGGTATATTTTCACAAGGATTCCAAATATTCTATTTGTTTTTGAAAATTTTACACCAAAATCTTCAGATATTCTCTGCAAACTCGTCGTCCAAAAAATTCCTACTCTAATACCATGTAGAAAATCTAACTAGTGTGGGTGCATTAAACCATGCCAAATCATACTAAGGCATCTCAACATATTCCATACATGCTAATACTTTCCAAGCGCCAACACGTGTCAAGCGCCAATATGTGTCAGGGACTAGTGTTATGCATGTTATGAAGTGGAAGGGAATGTTGAAGAGTGCTAAGGTGTGCTAGAGAGTGATAATGCATGTTGATGAGTGTTAAGGATTACTAGGAAAAAACATTAAGGGAGCACTAGGTAAAAATTCATGGAAGCTAATGAATATGAGGAACGTGTGCCATAGACTAGTGTTAATGAGTGTTAGTTGTCATGCCAAGGAGGGAGTGACAAGGTATGCTAAGAATTGGTAAGGCATGCTAGGGAATATCAAGGCATGTCAAGAATTCCCAAAGTGTGCTTGGGAGTTCCAGGGTGTGCTAATTATATCATGTGCCAATTAATAGTGCCAAGATATGCCAATACATGCTAGGTGCTAAGGATATTGTAGCGCAGGGTGCCAGGGTATGTCAATATGTGTCAAGGCAACAAAAGGAAGAACCAATATTAAGAGGGTTAATAAGTCAGGACTTTATCTTTTTGAAAAGGGGCATGCTAGGCACACTAATAATAGGTCCCAACACATGCCAAGTGGCATTGTGTACCAAGTGCTAATGTATGTTAATGCATTCAACCAAGGTGTTCTAGGGCATGCTAGGGACTATATGTAGTATGCCAACACATGCTAGGAGAGTTCCATGTTGTGCTAGCGCATGCCACCATGTGCTTGGGCGTCAGTGTCATCAATGTATGTTCTAGGTACAAAGATGTTCCAAGACATGTGGGGTGCTAAGAAATGTTAGTGTGTGCCAAAGCATTAATTTAAGGTGTGCCCAGATTGTTGAGGATTGTTAGGTCTTTCTCATTAATAGAATTGTCAAATCTTGATTATGTATTAAATAATATATTTCCTACACACAATAGTGGAACTTTATCTAAAGGGAATTTGCTAGATAATAAACTTAATATATATGAATCATGTGTTGACTCATAGGAAATCTCTATTCAACTAGTCATTACTTGAGGGAAATGATACACACTAATTACTTCTACAAAAATTGACTGACCCTATGGCCTTGGACATATTATAAAAAATACTCCATAATAATTGTATTAAATCATTATCTTTTGACAAAAAAATATTAATAGGCACATAGCATCATCAAAAACTCATTGGAATGATCAATGATGACGGGCATTTTTTGACCGTCACCAAAAGTAACAAAAAGAGCATTGGTGAGGGTCATTAAAAGTTCACCACTAGAAGTGTCACCAAAGGGAGAATTAGTGATGGGCCTTTAACGACCCTCACCAAAAGTGTCATTGAAAATGTCTTTGGTGACGGACCATAAAGGACCATCACTATATACACTTACAGTGACGGTTTTTTAATGATCAATGATGACAGACATTTTTTGACCGTCACCAAAAGTAACAAAAAGAGAATTGGTGAGGGTCATTAAAAGTTCGTCACTAGAAGTGTCACCAAAGAGAGAATTAGTGATGGGCCTTTAACGACCCTCACCAAAAGTGTCATTGAAAATGTCTTTGGTGACGGACCATAAAGGACCATCACTATATACACTTACAGTGATGGTTTTTTAAGGACCGTCACCATATGTGGCATTGGTGACGGACCTTAAAGGTCCGTCACAAGCATGACCCTCACCAATGTGCTTTTTTCTTGTAGTGGATAATGTTCCCTTTATGGGGAGGGGAGAAGTAATTCCACTGATAAAATTAACTCTTATCAAACCTTGATGATTTTTATTTTCATAAGTATGGACGGTGGCCATGAGGATATAAATAAAAATTGAACATTTTTACGAGAATATAAATATTTATTACTATGATGATTTTTTTGTTAGAATTTGTAGCATCGGAGGTGTCTTGGTCTCAAAACTTTGTGGAGATGCTTAAACATAGGAATTATCCCTAACCCATAATTCGTTTCTGGAAATTCCACCCAGAAATGTCTTAATTAGATTATTAGCCTATTTTTAAACATTTCCTAAGTATAAACATTGGAAAAAAGGTTAATTAATTATAATTAATGGAGATAAGGTGTGAATCATGTAGAAACTCACATGGATTGACAACGAAGTAATCTGAGCCATCGATTAAGTTTTAATCTTGGTTGTTGGAGTCCCAACGAAAGATTATAAGAATAATTTGATGGGTAGACAAAGAACACATCAAGTGAGATAGATTTCCTTGGGAAGTTCAATTTTCTAGAGGAAGTGGCCAGAAGAGTTTAAGCCAGAGAGGGAAGCATAGATAGAGAGGGGCAGGGATAGTCATCTAGAGGAATTTTTCCAAATATATAAAGGCAAAAAAAATAGGCTGAGTTATTCCAGTGAGGCAACACATAGGATTGCACAATCAATTTTAGAGGGAAATTTGATTTAGTTGTGCGAAAAATTGATTTAGCTTCCAGAGGCTTGGAAAGTCTTCCATAAGGGAGAAGAATCATTTCTTACTGCAGAGACATGAAAAAAATTGATTAGAGGCATCTTTGGGCTATACATCAAAGGGTCTATGCAAGCACTACAAAGAGGCCTGTGCATAGGGTCCAAGAGGACGATTTTTCTCAATCGAAGTTGTGGCAGGGTTGCTTGTGGAGGAAGGGAAATTCCCTTAGATAATTTCATACATGTTTTAGAGATATGGATTATGTTATCACAAAATTTCGCCTAATAAGCTGCTATTCAGAAAATCTCATGTAACTATTTCAAACCAATATTTTGACTGAAGCTTAGCCTCTTCAGTCTTAGACGACTCTCTCAAAGGGCTAATGATATTGAATAAAGATGCATTTATATGGCTAACTCTTCTTGGAAAACAACTTGCTTGTGATGGATATAGGTTGAAAATAGTATCAATATGCAAACATTGGGCTTATGGAGTCAACACTTTCAGTGATTGAGTAGTAATTTCACTTGAGATAGAAGCTGAAGTAGGTAAGAGTTTTTAGCAGAAGTACATACACACATGAAGCAGGAAATCACACAGTCAATTCATCTATAAAGGAAGTCAGAGCATTGCATGAATGAATTCTGGGTATTATAGTTGAAAACCACTACAAATGGTACACATAAAAACATAGATAAAATAAGAACTAAAAACTCAATCAGAATCTCAGGTTGGTCAAGAAACAAGTCTCTGTATTACTGAAATAGTCAAATTACATAAAGCTACAGTTTTGCCAAAAAATCTCCAACCCTTGACAAATTCGACCCATTGTCCTTTAATAGACTTGTTACATCATGAGATTATCTGCCTCTTGGATAGATTCAATGAATTTTTTCCTAATGACACCTTGCATAACCATAAAACATCTATTTAATGAGAAATTGACAGCTATCCTAAATGACAGTCCTTTTCCTAATAGGATTCATACTCTTCATTATTACATTTAACAAAATTATCTCTAACAACAATTACATCTTTGAAAAATATTATTTTACATGTTTGAATAGGGGTGATGGGACTCATCACTACATAACCTTTTAAATGACCTCCTCTAAAACTGGAAACAAAACCCTATTTTTTAGGCAAACTAGTCTTCATCTTCAACAAATTCTTTGGCTGCTAGTTTGTCTTCATTTCATGTTCTTTAAGTGTTGAATAACTACTGTCATGGTCCTTTAACACTTAGATAATATCCAGTTGTCCAAAGATGCCCTAAAACCTGCTAAAAATGCTCCAATATAGTACGCTACGAAAGTAAGACAGTTTCGTAGCGTACTTTTGTAGCACTGCAAAAATGCCTTTTCCATCATTATTTTTTATTCTTTCTTTCTTCATGGTGTTAGTTCTTCCTTGATACATATCCCATAAAAATTTCACATCTTGAAAGCTCTTAAAACTGGTTCAAAAAGAAAAAAGGAAGCTACAGTAGTTTCATAGCGTTTTGTTGTTTTTCAAGCCCAGGCACGCTACGAAACTGCTGAAAACAGTAAAAAATCCAGAATTTTGTGTAACTTCAAAAATCTACCTTCTAAGTGAAAAAAATAAGTTTTTAACATGCCATTAGTCTTAAAAACCATAAACCAACTTACATTAAGACTCTTGAGGATTATTCCTTGTTTATGATGGGTTGAGCTATTGGCTCTTCAAACGTTGTCATTTTTAGGCACTTTTTCTCTAACTCTTCATGAATTAGTTCAAGCTACTCCTGGAGGTCCTTAACCTGATCTTTCAACTTTTTGTTGGTGGATTTCAAATGTATGTTCATCCTCCTGACATGTTTAGCTTCTTTCCTCAGTGTAATGGTCTATTTGATAAGCTGCTGTGTATTATCCAAAGTCTTGGAAACACTGTCAACCTGCTCTTCCAAAATTTCCTTCATCTTTTCAAATTGAACCTTATCTACATTGTGTTTCCTTGCTTCTCTTTTCATAACAACAATTTCATGATTGGTCAGTTTCAATTTTTCTTCAAGAAGTTGAAACTCTGTTTTTTCCATCACCTTCTTTTTTCCTTTCTTTGATTTTCTAATTGTATCTTTATCTGTAGGTGATGAAAGGTCAATGATCTATTTAGGTGGCTAGAGTGTGTCAGTAGGTGGATGAACCTCTTTACTACTCTCTAATAGCTTGCTAGCATGCCTTGTCATAGGATTTCTTGCTTGGAACATAAAACCTACATCTTCTCCTTCAAATTCTAATTTATTTGCAGATTTAGCCTTTTTTAGCTTCTGTCCACCTTCCTCTATGTCTTGAGCCTAGACTATAGGATGGCATGTAATATATCTTATGGATTTCCTTTAGGTACTGCTCTATCTTCTACAACCATTGTTTTCTCTTCTAAGGCCACTGTTTGGCTCCTTGTCATCCTTTTGGTTCCTTGTTTACTCACAACATGTTTTTGTTTTGCAGTTTTGACCAATTTTGACTTATGTTTTGCAGGTGGGACACTTGGTGTATCAAAACTCTACAATTCTTTGTCTCCATAATAATTGGTTCACTTGGTTCTTCTCTTGTGGGTTCACTTGGTTCTACTACCAATGGTTCACTTTGTTCTACTACTAATGGTGATGGAATTCTCCTAGGTTTAGGAGTTCTTGAAGGAGTATGAACATCCAACTCAAAACCACTAATAAACAAAAATGAAGACCAGTCTCTGCCTAGCCTTTGAAGTTCATCTAAAACCAGCAGTTTCATTAAACCATGATGAAACAATGAAGTATCACTCCCTTCAGATTTTTCTTAGACCTTATCTGCCATTTTTGACAAATTTCTATGCAAATAGAAAGGAAGATCAAGGGAAATCTTACCAATAAAGCATAGAAGTAGCTTGAAATGATATGAGTAGAATTTATGGTATCTCCCTTCACAAGTAAAGCACTTTTGGATGATGAGAAAAAATTTTGAGTAGTTTTGCTTTATGCAGCTCCTTGGAATGGCATTATTGAGATCCATTTCACTATTTCCAGGCTTCAAAAATTCCTTGCACTGCTCCATGTTGAACTTGAAACCTTTGAACCACTTCTCTTGTCCTCTTGGAATCCCTATAGTTGCAGAAATAACCACTGGTGTGATGGAAAGATTAAGAATTCCTAATTTGGTGGTTGTTCCATTGAAATTTAAAGCAAACTCCTTAGAAGCATGCACATGGAAGCCTTGTAATTTCTCACAAAACTGTAAGCAACCTATCCTTCTGAAGACTTCCACAGTTGTGGGTCTTCATTGATTAAATTTATATATGTTGGTTCATATCTCAGACATTGGCCACCCTTGTTTGTCCTTCTTTTATCTGCCATGGTTTCTTTAATGTCTTCACAACCTCACTTGATGATTTGCAACCTCGCTTGATAGTTTACAGCCTCGCTTGATAGTGTTCAATGTAAACCTTTGAAAACACCAGCCACAACTTTGGCTTAATGCAATATCTCTCCAGAGCTCGATATCACACAAAGGAGTGAGAAATGAGAATGATTGAATTAGGAAAGATTTTGAAGTTTTGATGTCTTCTCATGACACAATGATGACTCATACATACCTAAACTGGAGATGATGACTTCAAACCTGACCATGTACCTTGGTTTTATCCCTCCATGACTCGAATGGTATCTAACTTACCCTTTCCCAATGATATTCTGACACCTAACAGCTAATCTGATAAGACAAAACGAAGCTGCGCTTTCGTAGCATATCTAGTGTAAATTTGGTTGTTTTTGCTACGAAACTATCAACATTTTCATAGCCAAAAGTGACTTTTCTCAGTGTATTTCGTTACAAAACTGTGGTTTCTTGGCTAAATTGACATTTTTGGTACAAAAACCTTGGGAATTGAAATCAGTCAGAAACTAATGAGTGGGTTATACCTTAGGGTAAACTTAAACAAGAAAATTTAAAATTTCCCTTGACCAAGAATTATAAAAAAAATGAATCCTACACCCCTACTTTTGAGACATGAACCTATTTAACTTTGTCAAATGATGCTTCATTTTTTTTGGGTGATAAAAAATTACCAGTTTTTGGCATCCATATTGTACTCATAATTTCACTGCTCTTTATTAATAAAAACCCTCAACTATTGCACCATTTTTCCCAAGTTGGGTTTTTTCAGGGAACATTTGTCGAAACATAATTGTGTTAATTTTTTATGTGTGTGGGGTAGCATATTTATCAGTTTCCAACACTATTATTCTATGGTTTTATTTGTGAATGTTGAAATGAGATTTATTTCATATTGGTTGTAACAAATAGATTGTTAAATAAATTAACAATTAGAAGAATAATTTCCAGTTGCTGCAATAGGATTTTAGAAGTGAAATTTTCACATGGTATCAAAGCGTGATTGATCAACTGTGAAGCTCAAAAGTGGAAGAAGAACATTTCCTTGTTCATAGGAAGAAGCAAGGAAATTTTTTCTGGTGATGCGTAGTACCTAGAGAGGAAGTTTAAGTTACTGGGAAATGATATGATTTTCAGTTGGAGGGTGGTAGAAATTTTTATTTTCCCAGAATATAAATTCCAACAAAAAGAGGGAGAAACACCAACTTAGATTTTCGTTGAGCATATTTTTTGGTTGGGTGTAGAGGTTTTTGTAGCAGTTTTTATAACATAATCAATTTCAGGTGGAAGAGAAATAACACACACGGAGAGAAATTTATCTCATGGGATCTCAAGTTTTAGAGATCTTATTTTTCCAATTGCGATGTGGCAATATTTATGTTCATATTTCCTCACTCCAAAAGAGAGTGAGAGTAGCAGATTCAACAAAAAAGCAAAGGGAAAGAGGGATATTTTCGACCCTCTTGAGATATGACCATAACTGGGTTTAGAGATCAAGATAGGTTGGAGGGAGCCTCCAACTATGCCATCTAGAAGGCTAGGATGTCCTTCCTTCTAAATGAATATGGTTTGGAAGCCTATGTGGAGAATGTGGTAGCAATACCCTAGGATTTTGATTATAGCTCAAGTAGTACAAGAAGAACACGACGAAGGAGAAGGGGATGATTTTGGATGGAGTATAAGGCCATCTAGTATCACATGTGCCAGACAAAGGTACACCTGAGGAGATGTGGGATTTTCTCTCTGAGCTATTTCAGAGTTCTTCAGAGCAACGAAAGATGTTTCTCTAGGAGAATTTGAGGATCATAAGGATGAAGAAGGGAAAAAACATAGATGGCTTCCGCACTAGGATTTAGGAAGTCCAAGATTAGCTTGCGGCCATTGCGGAGGCACCCCAACCCACAAAGCTTGTATGGATGGAACTTAATAGTGTCTCAGATGACTCGCAGGTATTTTTCCAATGTATATTTGGCAAAGACACATTTAGTAAATGGGACAAGATGCGGTATGATCTATAGTAGGAGGAGTTGAGGCGATATATAGTAAAGAGTACCATTAGTGGAAGCAACAATAAGGGAGTGAAGAGTGAGAAGGAACAAAAAGTGTGGACCTAACATCTAAGGGTCTTAATCAAGGACATGGGGGAAAGAAACATAAGAAGTACCTGTCAGAGGTTAAGTTCTCAAGATTTGGTGAGTGCAGTCACTACAGTATGAATTTTTCTCTCAGAAAAAAGGATAAGTAGGAGAAGCAAGACTAGGAAACAAGATCCACTGAGATCAACAAGTTAGCATCCAGACTAGAGGATGAGTCTGCGATGTTTGCAATTATATCTCTAGGAGTGAGGTGGCACGACATGGAGATGTAATCCCAAAGTTGCATGGTTTAGGAAGGCTTCGTTGAGGTGTCCTCACGGATCATTACCTTGCTACTTGAGCCCATATTATTTAGTATCATGATAAACCAGTGTTTGTTATGTAGTACTATTACCCGAGTGACAGTTTCATACTAGCGGTAGTCATGTGTTGGGGAGAACACTGCAAAGTTGACAATAGAGCAAGAGGTTCAGTACCGGAGTCAACAACATCACAAATTATTCAGTGGACAGTGTAGAGGCTGATAGCTATTAGGACTCAAGAGACAAATGCATCACACTGAACACAATTGATTTAGTATTCAAGATGCTTCTAAGTTGCAAAAGTTGCAGTTGAAGCAGTAATAGATGAGAGGGAGCTAGAGTGCAGATGCAGAGTTGGTAGCAATATAGCAATGTCAACAGTAGCACATGTGCAGCATCAACGTTGCGCAGTAGTTTGCCGGCAGTGTCAAAAAGTCACAGTTTCCAAACATCAATAGAATGACAGAGGGTGGTAAAAAGGTAGGGTTTTGTGACAAAGTGTACAACACTAGAGAGAACACCTTCCTCGCTAAGAGGGAGTGTTATTTTTTGTAGCATTGGAGGTGCTCTAGTCTCAAAAATTTGTGGACAGGCTAAAACACATGAATTCTGCATAACCCATAAGTTTTTTATGGGAATTCCACCTAGAAGTGTCTCAATTATAGTATTAGCCAATTTTTAAATATTTCGCAAGTCTAAACATAAGAAAATGGGTTAATTAATAAAAATTGAGATAAGGTGAAAATCATCTAGAAACTCACACGGATCGATAGGGAAATAATCTTAGCAATTGATTAATATTTAACCTTGGTCGTTGGAGTCCCAACATAATATTATAAGAAGAATTCGATGGGTAGTTGGAGAACACATCAAATGAGATCGATTTCCTTAGGAAGTTCAATTTTCTAGAGCACTAGCCAGAAGAGTTTGAACTAGAGAAGAGGCAGAGAGGGTCAGAGACAAATAGAGGAATTTTTCCAGATTTGGAGAGGAAGCAGTAAGAGGTTGAGTTATTCCTATTGAGGTAGCATAGAGGACTGTGCACTCAAATTTAGAGGGCAATTCGATTTAGCTGTGGGAAAATTTGATTAAGGTTCCAGAGGCTTGGAAAGTCTTACAGAAGGTTGGATATTCATTTCCCATAGCAAAGATAGGCATAATGAATTGATCAGAGGGAGTTTCTAGTTAGATGTCAAAGGGTTTGTGCAAGAACTACATAGAGGCCTTTATAGAGGGTCTAAGAGGACGATTTTTATGAATTAGACTTGTGACAGGGTTTCTTGTGTAGGAAGGGAAATTCCCTTAGATAATTTCAGCCATATTTACTTGCTATGGATTGCCAATTTTTGGCAGCCAAATTGTACGCAGAATTTCACTGCTACTTAATAATAAAAACCCTCTACACTAGTTTTCCCAAGTTGGGTTTTCTAGGGACATTTGTCCAAACATAACTATGTTAATTTTTTATGTGTGTGTGCTAGCATATTTCTTATTTTACAGCCTATTATTCTGCACTTTTATTTGTGAAGGTTGCATTGTGATTTTTTTGTATTTTTCGTAACAAATAAATTTTTAAATAAATTAATAATTAAAATAATAATTTATAGTTGCTGGAAGAGGATTTCAATAGTGAAAATTTCACAATTTTGTTACTGTACTTATTGCCATCTTGAAAATATTACACGAGTCACCACATGAGTATTCATACCCCAAGTGTTAGGAAACCATTAGAAATAAGATATGGTCTAAGAAAGGACAATTGCCAGAGAAAAGGAAAAATCATTAGTCTTCTAGAGGATGAAGTTTCCTTACCACAGAATTATCATGAATGAAGAGAAATGTCATGGGTGAAAAATTATTTAGAAAACAATATTTCTAGAGAGAAAGGAAATATGGAAATAATGAGGTACCTTTGGGAGATAAAGGCTGGACTTGCACAATTAAATATTTGAACCAATATTTAGGAGGATGTTGCTAGGGTTTGAAAAGGTGAAACTGTAAAAGTTACTAATTTGTTTCCTCACAGAGAAATATTATCAGGGGAACATTTCAAATAGAAGTTCAATGATTGGAAGGAATCTGGTACCTCCGTTTATATTTTCAAAAGAACACAGATAAGTAACTAGGTTTGTTTTGTTATGTTTTGCTTATTTGAATCCCAAGGTTGGCTTATATTATTCTTTATGGGAGAGGACTGAATGTAACGAGTTAATAAGTATGTGGTCTAATTGAAAGGTTGTCTCTTATGTAAAATATAGTTAGCTTTGAAAGTAAACCTGTACTGTATTGGAAATTATGAACTAAGTAGAAATATTGTTACAGATAACATTTAATTTAGTACATATAATTATGAAAAACGGGGTTAAAATTACTATAAGTTTATTAGATAAAAGGTTCTCAAGTTATCTCACAACAAGTAGTCCGTGTCATAATGTGTCATAATATGGAAATCCCTTAGAAGTTTGAAGTACTGAAACTGATAACCAAGAGTCTTGTACTCAAAACTAAACTTTTAAATAAAGTATTTAATATATATATATATATATAAAAACATCTCAGGAATATTTTTCCTTATGTTGGTTTCCAAATGTAACCAGTGTAGTTCTTAATAAGAAATAAAAATTGTTATTGAATTTACTTTTTATTTTATCTTTTGCTATAGCATGTTCTTCATGAATTTAAAAAAAGGTCAATAAAATTTGTATTTTTGTCCTTCCGATTTGGACAAATTAAAAGAGAAGGAAAATAGATTCACGTTTTAGTAAAAAAATGGTTCTAGAAGGGCTCAAGTCATCTTGTAAAATCCCATTATATAAGTCATCCTCAACACTTCAAGTTCCACATCTTAATGAGCTTATATATAAAGCTAGTTAAAAATTCCTTGGGAGCTCTCTTATTTATCGAACAAGTGAAGGTCTGATCAAGTGAAAGTACAGGAAATTAAAGCAAGGAAGAACGAAGTAAGAGCCAATAAATTTAATAAGTTCTAAAGCTCACACTCCTCTGTGATAAAGTGATTGAACATGTAATAGCTCGCATCCTTCTACGATAGATATTGAACCATTGAAGCTGAGACAAACATGTTTTTCAGCCTTAATATTGTTGAACCAAGATCTCTGAGTTATAACTAGTTTGAAGACAGATTTGACTAGCATGTGTTTGAAGGGACTTGGCAATGTTTAATTTGACTTTTGAAGATGACTTGAAGAAGAATTTGACCTGGTTTTTTTGGTGGTAGACTAATTTTGTCTTTGGGTTGGATATCTCATTCTAAAGTGATTCAATAAAAAAGAAGATTGTTTTTTCCAGTTATGGGTTTTTCTTTGCTTTGAAAGCCTAAATTTCCGTGTCTTTCTTCTCTGTGATATTGGAATAATAGTTTTGGGTAATGGCTTGATGAAGAAAAAACAACAAATAATAAAAATAATCAACTCTGACAAGTAATTACCAAGTAAAAAAATCAATCATATACATATCAACATCTCAGGATATTGGTCCTTATGTTAATGAAATGTATAGGAAGAAAAGTATTAAAACATGCATGGAATCCTTGTTCATATTTCAAAGAGAATTAATAATTCTAGAAAATGCCATCTATATATAAAATAGTTACCATCATTCTTCTCATAAATTGGAAGATAACAATATTTTAAGACACAGAATTAGGGTGGAATAAATATCATAATAATCATGATTTTTTTTTGTGTAAATACCTTGCTATAAAATGTAGTTTAGTCATGTATAAATTAAACATGATAACATAAGGAGTTTAGATACAATAAGTTTTGATAAACAACCTAGTATCCTGACATACTATTACAAATTATAGTATCTACAAGTCATTAAGCCAATGTAATTGGAACAAGGTATTGAGAACGAGGTATGCCTGTTTGAAAACAAATATTGTAATACAGTGGATGAAATAGTACCTGAGTTTACGAATCAAATTTTCCTCAAACCCTAACTTGTGGATAAATATTACTCGAGAATGAAAGTAATCAAACTATAAAGAAAAAATTGGAATAATTTTTCCAAAATATACAAAGACACGTTGTATTAAACTTCTTCGGACGGAACACACTGAGACAAAAACACCCTGAGAAATCTTGACATATAATCTCTATACAAGTGAAACCCTAGACATTACAGAAGAATAGGGGGTTTCATTAGAAGATAAATGAGAAAAAATAGAATAGGAAAGTTTTTTTGTAAAGCACTCTTAAGGGTATTTACCTGTGAGCTACAGCATAAAGAAGAATGATTGTGAAACCTGCTGCAGAGCTACTGCCATCGACTGAGAAACCACAAAAAGAGTAAAGCTAGAAGAACAATGAAACCCTTGTGATGGATATGAGTCGTTCAAGCACTCACAGACCCCATGGCCCAAGCATGTGTTACAGTAGTAGCGTACCATGCAATGTTGACTAGGACCTCGAGGAAGGTTTTAACATTCAGAACCAAAACCATATCCAAGGGTATAGTGTGAGAACCATCGTGACAAACCTTGTCCCGTCATGGTGTAGAGTTATGAAATGAGCCCTGGTTATAAGCATAATTATATGCATGTTCGACAAAAGAATCTGTGTAAATATTTAATAGAAACACATTTTTTTAATATAGAAAGTTTCAAACATAATCTAAAGCTTAAGCAGGGTAACTCCACGAGCTTAGAAAAAAGGATTTTAGTAAATTTAAATAAAATAAGTTTTGTGTTAACCGTAACTATGGAAAAAATTTCTATGAAAACCTTAACCAATTAAGAAGTTTTTCACGAGATAAGGAAAAAGGATTAGTAAACTTGAACAAAATAAGTTTGGTGTTAATGGTAACTATGTAAAAGTTTCCTATCAAAACCTTAACCAATTAAGAAGTTTCCTATGTGTAGTAGAGAATAATTGTTACTCTTTAGAAAACATACATCTATATTATAGGTAAGAAAAAAATTATAAATTATAAGTAAGCCAAAAAAAATGATAGTAGCTGAAGAAATAATAATATATTATTATTATTGTTAAAAGTTTGAAATAATTATTAATTTTATTTCGGAAAATTGAGATAAAATATGTAAATTAGAGATATTGTTTGCTATGCAATGTGGAATATATAACCACTAGCATTCCATATTAGTAATTCTCTCAAAAAAATAGCTGAAAAAATGAATTTTGATAATGCCAAAGGAATTTGATAATGCAAATCAAGTACATTGCAGAAAATTAATTAATTCTTCTATAAAATCATTGGTAAAAAATAATTTTGATAATGCAAATCAAACATATGGCAGAAAAATAATTAATAACTAAGATTATCAACTTCCTTGTTAATTTATTTTATATTAATTAATATAATGAATATCTAAAATTAATTAATGATATTAATAAATGTAAATAAATAAAAAATAGTTAATATGAATAATCTTAAATTTTGATATTTATTAATCTTAATTTTAATATAATTAATAAAATAATAATATGAGTAAAATTTCTCTTTCTTCCCATTTTAATTGAAACACCAAACTCCAAAAAAAAAATACTTCTTTCTTTTCATCTTCACTCATTTCATCATTTACTAAATTTTTCATAAATTCTTATTGAATTCTCAATAACTATTTTCCTTGCATTTTAATAAAAATAAAATCACCCTACATTAATTTTTTCATTTTGTTACTTTGAGTTATAGATATATAAATGATCTTTCACTGTTTTCATTTTTTTACTTTGAGTTATATATATTGATATATAATCTTTCACTGTTTTGGTGAGTGGTTTTATTTAATCGAGCATCCGTTTGTTTTAATAATGATCTAAAATCACACTACATTACTTTTTTTAATTTTTTTACTTTGAGTTTTATATATATATATATATATATATATATAAAATCTTTCACGGTTTCGGTGAGTAATCGAGTTTTATTTAAGCGAGAATCCGTTTGTTTTAATGATGATTTACTTTATAAAAAAGAGTTCATGTATTTAAAATCATTAAACAAATGAAAAGAACTTAATTTGTATTTTGCATTTAAACCTAAATTTTTAATGCAGGACACCCCTCTTGAATATGTTTGCCATGCCTTGAAGCCTCTCTTATGCCTTGTCTTTTCCAGTCAATCCGAATTATGTATTTACTATGATTCATAATAAAATATATGAAAACAGTGTGAGAAAGTTGAAGGTTTTCTACCAATGCTGGATTCAAAAGATAATTGTAACACAGCCCAAAGAGAAATCGTTTTCTTTTTAATTTTTTAATTTTACGTGATCTAAATTTTCAACGTAGTTGCAGCTCTACTTTGACTTTCTTCAAATAGTATGATAAAATTGAATTATTAAAATCGTAAACATTTTGCAATGGTATTAATTATTAGTTTTGTATATTATACTGGTATACAGTAGTCACACCAGCATGGATTTTATCTTGTAGAGGATTAGATAAGAGGTAAAATCTTTCTAATCCAATCCATTCTGCTTTGTTTTTTGGCTGACGTTCCCTTCATTCTTGTGGCGAAGGCAGATTATCAGCAACTCTGCCGTAGCAAACTCCATTGGACTGGGCATCTACAAAAAGAAAAATACAATTTCCGCGATTTTTTTTTAAATTATATAAATAAAAATCACATAAAAATCACATTATCAGAATTTTGTCTACACATTTAAAACCATTAGTATGGTTCATCCTTAAAACAATTAGTCAACTTTTAGAACCATCAGTATGGTTCATCCTAAAAACAATTAGTTAATATGGTTCATCGTAAAACCAATTATTATGATATTTATGTTTAGAAATTAGATAATAAGTTTTGATAATCTAAAATTGTTAAAAAAATAAAACTTAAAACAGAAATTATATCAATAATAAATTTACTTGCTATTTATAATTATTTATAAATATAAGAACCAACTAATATGATTCATCAACAGACAAAACTTAGAAGAACGGAAATTATATCAACAATGAATTTACTTGCTATTTATGATCACCTATAAGAGTTGATTGCAAGAAAATTATAATGCGTGCAATGGTATAAATAACATAATTCAGAGTTCGAACGCAGTAGAACGCCATCAGAATTGTTTCTAATCAACTTATGCTAATTCTGATCAACTTATACTTTCGACTCTGTTGGGTTAACTTTGAGAAAATGTATTGAATAAAATCATATTTCAGTAGTCGCACAAGCATGGATTTTATATTGCAGAGGATTAGATAAGAAGGAAAATCTTTCTAATCCTTTCATCTATATCCATTCTGCTTTTGCCCCTTTGGTGTCCTTTTTTTCGCTGATGTTCCCCTCATTCTGTAACATTCCCTTAACTCCTCCACAGCCTATGGGATAGCCGAAAATACTTCGTAGATTTTAGTTAACCTTATTGTTGGATTCTTTCCTAATTCACGGTTCAAAATTGAGGTTGTCATTCAAATTTGAAGTTGTCATAAAATTATTATATAGCTCGAATTTGAAATAGATATTGTTTATAATTTTTTTTAATTGAAAGACAAATAAATGTTTTACATTACTTTTTATTTGTAATTATTTAAAAAAAAACTTTTTCATTATATTTTCAATAACACTTGAAAAAACAAATAATTTTAATAATTATTTTTTATATTATAATTGAAAAAATATGCTATTATTTTTATACAATAATATCTTATTTTTATAGAGTTCATGTATTTATGGGCATTGAAGATCAAAAGTTTTGGCTGTAGTAAATCTTTTTGTTATTTATAAAGGAGATACAATTTCAATTAGAATAACTTCCTCATCACTTTGGACTTAGGATTTACAAATGGTACTTAGAAATTCTCAATAGCTCCACCTACACATCTTCTTACTTGTTACTCCACTTGCTTTTATTTACTGTCCATATAGCTTGGTTTCTTTTACTACTTGTGATGTTTTCTTGCATTTATGAATCTTATCTTCATGTCTTCTTTATGCATACTTAATCAGACATGACAATAGGGACTAAGGATCAAAATTTATTCAATGTAAGTATGATTTCAATGCTAAATAATAATTAATATGCTTTCATTTGTTGACAAAAGATCATGCTATTTATGTGTTCTTTTGTAGATGGTATTAATTTAATGCAAGTGTGATTTCTTATTATCAAAACTTCAATACTGAAAAATAAATAGTATTCACTCATTTTGTTGACAAAAGATAATGTTATTTATGTGTTCTTTTGCACATAGTATCATGTATCATAATGCACATGTGTGCTAATAATTGGACTTATAATTTTTATGGCAAAAGATTCTTGAAATGTAAGTTTCTTTTATGGAATTTATGTTATTTGAGATTTATTTTGATTTCCTTTAAAATTTCATTGCAATTCTCTAAACAATTGAGCCAATTACCTTGTAAGAAAGAGAAAAAAAATCATTGTATTTGAAGAATGGTGTCAATGAAAAAAAAGTCATTGTATTTGAAGAATGGTGTCCATGAGATGAACCAGTAAATGGACCTATTAAATTCTCTCCATATGATTTTTATATTCATTGTAAATGGTCCAATTGAATTTTCTCCATAAAATTTCAGTATAAATTGTAATGCTAGTAAATCATTGCCTTTTATGTGTACTCATTCAAATGTATTGATAGTTTTGGTATATATATAATATTCTATATAAAATTATTTATTCAATGTTTACACAACTTGACATATTAGAAATAGTGATGTGTGATGTATATATAAAATTTAAAAATATTCTTTATTTTCATATGAAAAAAATAATTTATTTTAACTTGTAAATGTTGAAAAACTAAAATGAAATTAACCATTCAAATTGAAATGTAACATTTTTCTTCAAATTTGATCTCTATTTCTCTATTATTATTATTTTCTCATCTACAAATTTATGTTTTTATTTCTCTCAGTTATAAATTGCTTTATGAATGGTAATAGTTAGAAGCAAAGTGACAAAAATATTAATAATATAGTTGTTTTCACATTTGGATTTTGGTTGAGTGTAAAAAAATTGATTACTCTATATAGATTTGATAAAAGATTCAATTTAATTTTAAAATATAATAAATTTTATGTAAACAAATAAGGAATTTTGATGAAAATAGAAAATTTATTAAAATATTAAAAAAATTAATAATAAAAATATTTTTGAAAATTATAAAATTAAAACATAAATATTTAATAATAAAAAATATTAGATAATTATAATATATATATATAATTTAATTTTATAAACACTTACAATAAGAAGATCAAACTGCTCTCAATTATCACGTCAAAATACTTTTATTCCGTTGGAATGATTGATTAACTTCCACAAATGTAGTTTGTTATTTTAAAAAGTAAATTAAAAACATTGTAGAATTCTATGTTTTGACCCCATTGATTCTTTCTCCCCAAATTCAATGAAGACCTGAATTAAATATTTAAAATAAATAGATGCTTTATATAATAGTTGATTATATATATATATATGTATATTAATTATACTAATTTAATAATTATATAGTTTTATGTTCAAGTGGCTTGGCTTTTATATATATATATATTATTTTATCTTTTACAAGGTTTTGTTTTGTTATCTTTAAGTGGCTTGGATTTATGGAAATATATATATATATATATATATATATATATATATATATATATATATATATATATTGTCTTTCACTTCAGGTTTGTTATCTTTATATAAGAAAGTAAAAAAAGTATGGATCTTATTTTTCTTTACAAATATTTTAACCAGGTAACTTATTATTAGATAGAGTTTGATATTAGAAACTATTATGATATTTTCATGTTTAAATGGTTTGGCTATATGTAATGTAAAAATTTCTTTCAAATTCTTTCTTTCCCTGCCTTCTGTAACATCTCTCAACATATCTCGTACAAAATCCATACTGTTAGAAATTTTTACCAGTTTTATCAAGATATAATATTTCCAATGGGCGACCATGGATTCCCGCACCGATAAATAGAAGGGAGTGCTGCTTCATTAGTGAAGAGGATTCGGTGGTGGGCCAAACCCTACCCGCGGATTCCAAGTGCTCGTGGTGATTCCGTGTGGTGGCTAATGGCTAACTGCGGTGGAAAGAACTCATCTTGTTGTGTCTGCTTTTATAACTTAATCCAAATTCCTTAATTGGTAATCAAATGATGTAATCATGATCATTAAGGGAAGTAATTTTAGAAAAGGAATAGAAAATTTTATAAAGGAATAGTCATTAATGCAACTTTAACATAATTTTTTATGTTTTATTTTTGCATTATTAACATTTCTCATTTAATCACTTTCTTTGAATGATGTAATTTCCAAAGTCATATAAATTAGCAATATTATTAAGATAATAAAATATGCAAGCATATAAGTTAATACCAATATATTCTGGAAAACCTGAAGAAAAAAGGCAAAATATGTTTTTTATTAAACATTTCATGAGGGAGTTCACTCCTCGCTCAATGACAAGAGTCCATCACTTGTCCATTGTTGAAATTTTACAAAGAAATATAATATTAATTTTAAGCATAAATATCTAGAGGCTAATACAATGAACATAATGCCATGTTTCTCAATCACTTTACCCCACATTTCTTTGAGCACAATCTCTTCATGATATGGTTTTTTTTTAATAGTAGATTTGTTAAAATTATGAAATTGCGATCAAATTCCACTATGGATAGCTCAGATGGTTGATATTATAATTGCATTAGATTACTCTTTCCGAGAGGACCAAAATCGACCTATAGATCGCCGCTATCGGTTAAGAAGAAGTTAAGTTATGAATTATTTTATTATTTTATAAGTTGGCCTAACCACATGTTGATTCGGTCAAAGCCCCAAGTGGTCCCTCACAGAGTTATAAATAGAAGCAACCCCAAGTTCATTTGAACACATTTTCTCATGAGATATTATACATGCTATTTTGGTTTTGGGTTATATTTTTTTGTTTCTGGCTTGCACAGGTATGCCAAGAGAGGCTCACGTAGTGGATCGGGATCATAGGTAGAGGCTCGCATTAGATCTGGGTCTCTTGACGCAGAGTCGCGGTCAGGGCACATTGAGGTAGTGACAGAGCTAAGGGAGAGCCGCATGCTGAGCTTTTTGAGGTTGCAACTCAACTAATAAAACTGGTAGCAAGACGACTTCAGGGTGCGGCAAGGGTGCAGTACTGATTAGACCCTCAGTCGCGAGCAAGGAACACTGAGGTAGTGGCTCAGAGCCCTTCAATCGCGGCCATAGCATGTGAAGGTCGTGACCAAGGGTTTTTCTTAGCAGATCTGAGTTGGGTCACTTTCAGTTGTTTGCACAGTGCCTCCAGACATTAGTCGTTCAGTCACAGTTACATCAAAATAATCATTAACAGTCTTCTAGATTCAGATCTAGGACTTCAGAGTTGAGATCACTTGGTGATTCTTCAAATCCATGTTATTGATGTTGTAGATCTATATATCTTCTCTATTTATTTATGTTGCAAGATGCATCTACAATCTTCATTCAACAACAATTGTATTCATCAGTTTTCTACAACCAGTGTCAGTGAATTCTAGTTCTCAGATTCGTGCTCCTTCAAGAAGAAGTATGGTTATGGTCTTATTGTCCATATGCTAGTTGTTTTCTACATCATGAAGATATAGATATGTGGATCATTTTATTCTTGTTTGTTGAATCATTTGATGATGATATAAGAAGAAGAATTTGCAAGGGTTTTCCCTGTAGTGGGTTTTGCCCTAGTCTCAGACCAATCCTGGTGTCTCTATGTGTTCATGCTTTTCTTCCTTTGATCTTTTACATTCCACTGCTTAGATGATGGTGGTGGTGGTATTTTTCTTTCTGAATAGTTTCATATTCTGATGGTTAATAAAGTAGATCTATACAATGATATAATTATTTGTGTTGAACTTAACATGTTAGTGAAGAAACGTAACTATCAAAGTAAAGAACAATGTTTATCTATGAAAAATTAACAAAATTATCCCTTCTAAATTGTGTTTGATGATCTTCCACTCTGCATGTAATACTAATTAAACATACTAACTTTACTTCATGCAATAATATTAGTTTTAATCCATCTTTCGATCATTTCAAAAGAGGTTAGTTTAGAAAATAATCTCTCCATCCTTTGCAATAGTCATAATTCTTTCACTATCGTTAGTAAAATCCAATATCAATATAATCAAAACTCATAATATTATGACCTTTTTTATCACATTTTCAATTTCAACTAGTTCACATTTCTATGTTAGAACTACTAATAATCTTCTACACATTATTTCTCTTTTCAAGAAAAAACTTTCTTGCACATGTAAAAGTAAAAGTTATCTGCATAACTAATATCCTACTTTTACATGCATGACCATAACTATTTAACATTTACAATACTTTAACTATGATTTGCAAAGCCATATTTCTAATGCATTTAATCTAAATGCAAAGTTATGGAAATATATTTGCATAGTCATGGTATTGTTTTCCATTTATCCTTCTTGTCGCAAAATCATGGCTAATATTCTACTTGTTTCTTCCACTACAAAACCAATCTTGTTATTACCATTGCAATGATATAGGTTCATAATATAAATTATTGTTTGTATTTTTATCTTTATTCCCAAAGTATAATACAAGTGCATGTATGTTCCTCCCATATTTTATTTGCACTAAATAAATACATACAATTAGAAAACCATGCTTATTTACCCATTATTTTACACGCCTTATACAAATTTCAAGGATTGTAAAAGAATTCTAATTCATATTTCTTCCACATGCACCCAATAAATTCATAAAGATTATAAGAGCATGCCTTTTCAATCACACCTCACATGCGTGCATACAACTATAAAATCATGATTTCCTTTCCATACTTCAAATGAAATACAGTTATAAAATGGTGAATGCATTTTCAGGGTGTCAATTTTATTTATAAATGAAAAAATGAACACAACATCACTAATGTATTTCCTAATTCAATATATTATCATGTGCAAACCACATATATGTTATCAACCTCCAATGCAAGGCATGCATACTATGTAATAATTCTCCATGCCATGGTTTAAAATGAACATATCCAAACATTCAAAGAGGAATTAATGTATACCATAAATGATCTGTATTTATGAAGGAAGAAAATGAAATATAAACATAAACATAAAAACATAGCTACAATGAAAATAGAACTTCAACTCATTAATAACAAAGTATGAAAACTATTACATATAGAATGGAAATAAACCAGCTCAAACGATGACAGCTTATCTATGAGAAGAGATGTGTTAAAATGAGGCATGGAGACCTATTTATTATTGAGAAATGATGGAAAACCCTATACATCCAAAAACCTCACCCTAGGAGATGAAGCACCAAAAGATTGTGGGCCCCATTGGGGTAAATTGGTATATCAATTTCTTGAGGTCGTAACTTTGACATACGATCTCAGTTTGACGCGTACGATACCTCATTAGAAATATTTATCTGAGGACTAAAATTTTTTACTACAAACCCCTCTTGAAGGAAATGGGTTTTTCCATTCTCCAAAAAAAGTGTCGTTTAGGGCCTCAAAACAACTCTGAAAGTTCATGACCTTAAAAACTGCCAAAAATAGTAAATTTTGCTACAATTAAGGAAGCTTAAAGGAAAAATGTTAGGGGTCTAAGTGGAATAGGTGGGTGGCCACCGTTATCCACCTAGATTAGTCTCCCCCCCTTAGGCAGAAATGGTCCCCATTGTGTTGAGTGACTCCATGATACGAGGAAACTTCTGCTAAACTTGGTCCTTGGTGAGCCACTTGCCCTGGTGCAAGAGCTTTCCAACTTTGACAACTCGATGCATTTGGATATTTTGTTGGAAAGTGTTCTTGATATATGTGTCCATGATTCAATCAATTGTGACTTGTTCCATGCAGTCTTGGTTGAGCTCTGTTGGTGTTATTTTCTCTAGAATGTCTGATGTGTCCAACAATGGTGGAAATTATGGACGAAGGCGATCTACATTGAACACTAGGTGTAGGTCAAGGAATGGGGAAATTTTGATATCGAAATAATTACCTCCTATAGCCTTGGTGATGGTGTAGAGCCTCATGATTGGCTCATTTTTTACACTTCCTTTCGCTCATATTTCCTTCTTTTTGTCATCTCCATCAACTAAAACAAGTGTTATACTACAAGTTTTGAATTGGTAAGGTATTTTAATGACCTATTTTTCGTATTTTCAAATTTTCCTTATTATTATATTAAAATTTGTATTCAACTGTAGAATTAACACAATTCTGCAGCTAATCCATGTTTCTGTAGCCACCACCATGGTTCGATGGGTTCTAAGGTACCAACTGAGCATAAAAGTATGCAGACAGGTGGAGAATGATCCTCTCATGTTTTTCCTCCTACCCATCCAACCCAAATCAAGAAAGAAATCACCCAGATACATAGTCAAAGGAACGGTCAACCAAATGCTAGACAAGCAAGAGGAGAGTTCGAAGCAATCACACTTCACGATTTTCTTTGCCAAAGAGAAAATTGTGAAGAAACACAATCTTATTTTCTATTAGAGGTTTAATTTTTTAGTCCAAATAGGCATAAAATCCTCAAAATAGTTAATGAACATGATTTTATAAATACATGACTAGAAAATGTATTGACAATGCGAATAAAGATACAATTGTGAATTCATTAAAAAAAAATTATTCTTTTCTTGAATGAAGAAGTATTTTGGAGAATCGATGTGCAGCTACTGTTGGATTAGATTCAAAACCATATATTGTGGAGGTCCCCTACAAAAGATAAGATTATATTTTTTTATGTTTTGCATTTATATGTTTTTCCATAACTTTGTTTTTATGCTTTGATGTAGTTTCAATTTATGCTTTCACTGTGTTAATGTTGTCGTTATTTCCATAATTTCATATTGTTATTCAGAATAGATTCTTATATAGTTTTTTTTGTCATTTGATGTAGAATCATCTTCCTTTTTGAATGGTTAAATTGTAGAAGTAATCATAGTCTCTTTTCATGCAACAGTGGTTTATTGTAGAATAGTCTTTCCTCTGTGATACATTTGAAAAAAAATAGAAGATTTCTTTTTTCAGTTTTCGATGAGTTCCTTTTAAAAGTTCAAGTGGTTTCTTTTAAAACAATAGTGATTTAGTGATTTAATAGTGTGAATATTTTCTACTTTAGAAAGTGATTTTTATAGTGACTCATATATTTCTTTGCTCGGTTTCATTTGCATAAAATTCAATTTCTAAAAGAACATAAAAATATGAGAGTTCCTTCTTTTTCTAGAGTTTGATTTTCTTATATTAGATTCTCAGAATTCTTAGATACTAACAGATAAATCTATTGGGACTTCTCCATAAGATAAAGACAGATTTGTTGTAGTTATTGAAAACTTAATTGATTTAGAACTTAATTTAATATTTGATTTTAATTAGAACTTAGTTGTAATTCAATTCATCAATTTCATTAAGGACGTAAAAATAAAAATAAAAAAATTTTAAAAACAACCTTCACAAATACAATCATCATAATAAACTAAGTAAGAAAGGCTTCTAGCATATATAGCGCACTTGCACTTCACAAGATTATGAACTCTGGTTGATAATTTATGATAGAAATTTAAGAACATTAAATTGCCTAAAGATCCTTTTTCTCTCTTGTAAAAAAAAAATCATAAAAATAGAAAAACAATATGTGTAGAGAAAGATATTCTAGGGGTAGATTTGTAGCTAGCGGTAAAAGCTTAATTCCAACAAAACCACTCACCCCATCTAGACCTCGTAGTGCCAAACCATCCACCCAAACTCATATACCATCCTTTGCATGCATACATAGACTTCCTGAGGTTTTAAGTATATTTGAAATTCAACCAAGAAAATCACCAACTTCATCAACCGAAGCAGTTGTGGAAGAACAAGATCCTATTTCCCATCAGAGGGATTAATCTTCCTAACTACAACTGGGGAACAAATTTTAGCTCAAGAGCTATAAATCCCTAATGAAGAAGAGGAAGAATAAATCTATTATCATATACCATTGATAGAGGAATGAAAAGAATCAAAAGAAGAACAAAAAAATCCAATTTTGGAACCTTATATTAGTTCTGAGGAGTCTACAGTGGTTGGGGAAGGAGAAGGAGAAGTACATAATGTGAATGATGAAAAATTAAGAATTCGAGGAGGTGGACCTAAGATTGGAGGTGGAAGTGTAGGTAGAGGAAGGAGAAGAGGAGGAGAAGACAAAGTAGAACTAGATCTTGTTGGATTTCCTATCCTTGATGAACATACTATAGCCACAATGAAAAATATATCACCCTCTATCCTTCCTAACTTCCACGGATTAATAAATGAGGATCCTGAAACATATTTTTTTTTTTAATTCGAAGTTTTATGTAGATCATATGACCACTTGCTCGATTCTCAAAATTTGAAATTATTTCCATGAACTCTTAAGGATGCAGCATTAAAATGGTTCATGGGTTTAATAACACACTCTATTAGAACATGGGAAGAAATTGAAAATGAATTATTACTAAAATACAAGTATTATTGCATGCAAATAAAAGATGAAAATCTTGAGTATTTAATTGAAATATTCAGTTATGATTTTAAAAGGCCTAAAATGGGAAATTTGGATCAAGATACTTTGAAAGCTCTCCTATTAAAATCCATTAGAGATGAATGGATATATATCCTTAATATGATGGGAAAAGGAGATATTTATCTGTTGTCAATGCCTGAAAATTTTCAATTATGCATACATATTTCAAGAGGTAAGTCAAGAGTTGGAAGGAATTCAAGAGACCCTATTATCTCTAGAATTAATAAATCTACAACTGGAACAGTAAGTAGGGCTGAAATAGGAAATTTTATTGATGAATTTAAAACAGACATTTTATGGAGTCTTAGCGAACCAGTAGATACCTTGAAATTATGTTATAAAACCAGCTCCAAAAATATAATAAAAGAGAGATCAACGCCTTAGAAATAAGCCACTTCGAGGGGGAAACCTCCTTTATATTACATAAAATGAACAATTCTTCGATGATCAAATGACAAAACCTCCTCTCTATATATAGGAGTTCATGGGGTCACAATATAATCCTACCCGACCTAAAAGTAATAATGTAAGGGCACAATAATAACAATATGGGGGTTACATGGGTACAACAATAACAATAAGTGGGATACACTAACAAAAATAAGAGACTGCACTAGTAATATAGGGACCTAACATTCCCCTCGCCTTCAAAAAAGTGTTGTCCTCAATGCTTTAATAGCTCTAGATGCTTCTGTATAAAATTCTCATCCTCCCATGTAGAAAATTCAGTGGTTAAGTTCTTCCACTTGATGAGATACTCTGAAATTGATCAATTTCCTAGCTATCAATTTCTTGTTTCCGTGGCCACTTCAGGTTCCAATATGATTTTTCCTTCCTCATCAAGTTTTGGAAATATTGTTTGAACTAGAACTTTATCACCTGTAACCTTATTTAAGCATGAAACATGGAAAACAGGATGCACTCGAGAAGAAGCAAGAAGCTCCAAGTTGTATGCCATAGTACCAATCTTTTGCAACACCTTCTAAGGACTAAATGTATCAGATGTACTAGGATTTTGTTGCAACTTTTGAATGAGTTTCCACACATTTTCATCCTTCTTCCATTCATCCCTTGCTTCGGTTATCTAATATGGTTGGATAATAGAAATGGAAAAAGCAATGCTTCCACCTATTCATACTTTCTTGAGAGTGCATCTGCAACAACATTTAGCTTCCCCTTTTTATGGATGATTTCAAAGTCATAACCAATATTTTTGTGACCCATTTTTGCCGCTCTTTTGAATATAGTCTTTTTTCCAAAAAGTATTTAAGACTATCATGATCATTTTTTACCTTGAAGTGTCTTCCCATTAGGTAAGGTCACCATTTCTTTAGTGCATGTAGTATTTCCAACATTTCCTTCTCATAAATAGCTTTCTGTAAATACTTTCCTTTTATTGGACGATTTTCAAAAGAAATGGGTCTTCCTTCTTGCATTAAAAAAACACCAATTCCATTTTCTGAGGCATCACATTCCACAATAAAGGTTTTTGTGAAATTATGGCATAGCTAAGACCGGTGTTAGGCACGTTGCCTCTTTAAGATGCTCAAAGGCCTTAGTTGCTTTAGGAGACCATGAAAATGCATATTTCTTCAATAATGTTGTTAGAGGTGCTGCTATTCTCCCATAATTATTAACAAACTTGCGATAATACCCTGTTAATCCCATAAATCCATGCAACTGCATTATGGATGTGGGGAATTTCCATTCCTTATTGGATTTAGTTTTGTTAGGGTCTACCTTAACACCCTCGTGAGATACAATATGACCCAGATATTCCACCTCTTGTACTCCAAAGAAAAATTTGTAGGTTTTTGCATCTAATTGTTTCTCCTCCAATAGTTTGAGCACCCTGTCAACATGTTTAACATGATCCTTCCAAAACCTGTTGTAGATTAGTATATCATCAAAAAATAATAACACAAATTTTCTAAGGAAGGGTTTGAAAATGGAATTCATCAACCCTTGAAATGTAGAAGGTGCATTGGTAAGGCTAAAAGGCATGACCAAATATTCATAATGACCCTCATGAGTTCGAAATGATGTTTTCAGAATATCTTCAGTCTTCGTTCTAATTTGATGATATCCTGAATGAAGATCCAACTTGGTAAAGTAAATTGCTCCATGTAATTCATCCAATAATTCAGGTATCACAGGAATGGGAAATTTATCTTTAATAGTGAGCTTATTGAGCTCCCTATAATCCGGACGCATGAACCATGGTCCATCCTTCTTGTGCACTAATACTACTAGAGCAGAGAAAGAAATTTGACTCGTTTGAATTATACCAAACTCTAACATTTCTATAATCATACATTCAATTTTGCTCTTTTTTACATAAGAATATGTGTAAGGCTTGATGTTTGGAGGAACACTTCCTGGAATCAAATGAATAGCATGATCATGATCACGAATAGGTGGGAGTGCTTTGGGAGTTTCAAACACCTTGGAATGATTGTTCAAGAATTTTTTGAGATTTGGAGAAATATATGATTTTGATGTTGGAACTTCTAGTGATCATAATTGTGCAGTTATGCCTACTTGTTCTTTCTTCAGAAGCTTTGTCATGAAATTAGATCTTATTATCTTTCTCGTCTTCCCTGCGATACCCCGTAATTCAACTTCCTTTCCTCCAAAAAAAATTAAAAATAATTAAATAGAAAAATAAAATAAAATAAAAAATAAAAATTCAAGAAAATTTCTTCAAAATTAAAAGCTACTGTCCCCGAATATTGTAACCATTGTAATCTTAGTACAATATCAACACCTCCCATTGGAATGGAAAGCATTGGACTATTCAATACATATTCACCCATGGTTAGCTTGATATTATCGCATTTTCCAGAGATATTTATAGTTCCTCCATTTGCAACCATCACTTGACATTCTAGTGTTGTGTATAGGAAGCAATTCAATTCATTGGCTACCTTACAATGAATAAAATTATGGGTACTAACCGAGTCAATAAACACTATTGCCTTTTTCTTCTTGATATGTCCTTCTATCTTGAGAGATTGAGGAGTGGTAATTCCTGCCAATGCATTATAGGATATGGTCGGACTCATTTATTCTTTCTATAGGGTTGGTTCTCAGTGTATATCCTCTTATTTTGAAGTTTCTTGTTCATTTTCTTCCTCCTCTTCACAATCTATGTAAAATAATTTCTTCTTAGCACACTTATGACCTTTAGTGTATTTTATGTCACAACTATAGAAAATCCCTTTTTCTCTTTTTTCTTCCAATTGTTGTGGTGTCAACCTTGTAGGTTGTGGAATTATAGGAGTACCAACACTTCCATCTTTATAGATGTGAGCGATAGGCTTCCTTGTTTCAATAATTTTACTTTCAATTTTTCTTTCCAACCTAAATGCCTTCTCCAATGAATCAGGTTCCTAAAGGCGAACCTCATGTTGGATGCTATCCTTTAAATTCCATATGAAAACATCAATCCCGTGTTCCTCTGGAATATTAGTTACCCTTATATTCAATTTTTCAAAGTTCTTAATGTGATCCACCACAGTACCCTTTTGTTTGAGATTTATCAATTGGCTAAAGAAGGTGTTTCTCTTTGTATCCTCATAATGTGCTATCATTTCCTCTGTAAAAATTGACGAAGTGTCAATTTATTTACGAGATAAAATCCATTGATTCCATACAAATGTAATTTGTTCTAAATGTAAAGTTGCAATGCATAACTTTTGTGTGTTTTCCACATTATGGAGATAAAAATATTGCTCCATCTATAGTATCCATGTTACGGGATCCTTGTCATCAAACTTCCTTGTATCCATATTTGGAATACGGTGGGTCATACATACAACATTAGAGTTTATGAAATCATGAATAACATTTATTTTGTTCACATCATGAGTTTCTTGTACTACCCTTTCGCCATTAGGAATCATTTCATGTATCAAATTTGTCAAACCTTCCTTCAAACCTTCCATGTCTTATTTTAGATCATTATTCAGGTCTTCCCTGTTAGCTTCCATGTCATCCATCTTAGCTTCCATGCCTTTCTACAAACCATCCATATTAGCTTCCACGTCTTTTTTCAAACCATCCATATTAGCTTCCACACCTTTTTTCAAACCATCCATCTTAGCTTCCACGCCTTAATTCAAAACTTCCATTTCATTTTTTTTCTCTTTGCGAGAGCTAAATTTGATGCACTTGCTCTTGTAATTTTGATATATCATGTTGCACATATTCCTCTTCATGAGTCATAGTAGAGCCTTCTGAAGGCTAAATGGGTGTTGAATTATTTTTAGGGGGCATTTTAGAATCCAATACTGGCATCTATGCTTCAATATGCCCTTAGAATCACTTTAAACTGATTTTTCAAACAAGACTTATGAAATTTGAAAAAAAAATAGACACTTTTTTCTTGATTTTGAGGAGCTCGATATTGAAATTGAATTATCTCAATGCTTCCGGATCTTCAATCTCTAAAATTAGGTCTTATAGTATCCCTCTAAATCTTCTTTTGAATACCACAGGTCTAACCTGATTTGGATTCTTCAAGACAACGTTACGCCCAATCTCCCACAATGACCTAGTTATGGCATGGATCCGTAGAGCGAACTTTTGTGGCGTGCCACAAGTCACTGTTTCCTCCTTCGGATCTGAAATTGATACAAAGGAAACTAAAAATCGTATAGTTTTTGCCACTTTTTATAGAATTCAAATCCGAAGATCAGAGAGAGAGAGTTATGACGATTTTCCTAAGGTCACCCCTTTTAGATGAAATTCGGGAGCCTGAAAAAACCCTAAATTCCACAGATCATATCTCTGTAAATATTGCGAACCAAGATCTGAAATTCTTACATGAAGTTCCTCAATATTTATTCGAAATGGGGTTTTTTTTATCTTCTGAACCTTCATAGAAAAAAAGTTATAGCAAAAATTCCACGATGACCTATTTGAAGCAGAAAAACCCTAGAATCCAAAGCTCTGATACCAAATGTTATGAAACCAGCTCCAAAAATAGAAGAAAAGAGAGATCAATGCCTTAGAAATAAATTACTTCAAAGGGGAAACCTCCTTTATATTACATAAAATTAATGATTCTTCGATGATCAAATGAAAAAACCTCCTTTATATATATAGGAGTCCATGGGTTCCCAATATTATCCTAGCCAACCTAACAATAATAATTTAAGGGCACAATAATAACAATATGGGGGTAACAGGGGTACAAAAATAACAATAAGGGGGCTACACTAACAAAAATAAGGGACTACACTAGTAATATAGGGACCTACCAAATTACAAAAAAGTAAAGAGTTGAAAGTGATGCCTTATCTATATTTTTTCCTAAGTGCAAAAATAAACATGCTTTGAGAGAATGCCCTCTTGATTTAAAAAGTGTAGAAACTTATGTTATATGTACATAAAATCATGATACAAAAAAATGTCCTTCAATTACATGTCTTAAATCTGTCTACCAAGAGGAAGTGGTTCCAAATAAAATAGAGCCTCTTTTTTTGGTTTCTAGAAGACCATGGAAAGGATCACAAACTCAATAATTCCACACTCAAATGTATACTCAACCCGCATAGAATAACTGGACTACACCAATTCCATGGAAGCCTTGGTCTCAATCCCAACGTTTGACACAAGTATGGCAAAATCCTTATGGTAGATATTCTCAATATCACCAATATCCATAATATTATCCAAACTTCCCACCACAACATTTTCCTCAATCTAGTCAACAACCTCAACCTCAGTTTCAAAATCAAAATCCACCACTTTCATTACCATTTCCACAATGACCAAATCAATTACTTGCTCAACCATTTCCAAACCCAAACAATAAAAATTCTCAACCAGTTTACAATATGGAGGGAAAAAAATTTCAAACTTATATGATAACTCTATTAGATATTAATAATTTCCAACTTAGATCTAGTAGAGTATTAGAAAATAAATTACCATATGATTTTCTTTAGGAAAAAGTGAAGGATGATCATTCTTATGAAGAGACATCTCTTCATCAAAATGAAAACCCTCAAAAGAAAAATAGCTATTCTGAAGAAGAGACATCTCTTCATCAGAAAGAAAATCTTCAAAAACAAACCACTCTTACACATGATACTCCAATAAACTCAACTCCCTTTGTAGAACAACCTTCAGTATCTATCTCAAAACCACCTTTTCCTGAAAGATTACAAATTTGATAAAGGGGTGGAAAAACAGATCATGATATGTTAGATAAGTTGAAAAATGTTTGCATAAAAATCCCTTTACTACAAGCTATCAAAGAAATTCCAATCCTTATAAATAGAATAAGGGGGTTAAGTATAAATAAACCGGGAAGAAAAAGAAAATAAGTCAAAATAATACAGTTCGTTCGAAACTTTGCATACATATGATGGGTAAAACAACAACATAGAAATATTTAGATCTAGGAATTCCCATTGTGAAAACACATATAAATGGTGTCGAAATTCCAAACACACTGATCGACTTAGGAGCAGCCATAAACATTATGAGTAAACAACCCATGGATCAACTAAGGCTTCCAAATCTTCAATATACATTAACATTGTTATAACTATCATATAGGTCTACAATTAAACCTGATGGTGTATTAGAAGACATTTATGTATCCTTAGATTATTTGTAACATCAAGTTGATTGTATGATCTTAACACCCAATAATAACTTAGGAGGATATCCATTAATTTTAGGAAGACCTTGGTTAGCTATAAATTATGCTTTTATCAGTTGTAGATCTGGTGGTATGTTTATCTCTAATGGAATTTCAACGTAGTTCACATTATATCTACCTAAATAAATAATGATAAAGGTATAAAATGAAGAATGGATGGATGATGATGATATACAACCTATTTTTACTGTCTCACAAATCAGTGTACAAGATCAAATTTTAAATTCAATAGAAAATAATGAATTATCTTCACAATGTGAAAGTAGTCAAAAGTTTTAGGAACAATGAAATATTGAATATCTATCATCCAGACAAATGTATTTATATTCTATGGAAGAATTTGGAAACTATTCAATAAAAACTTTTCCAGGGAAAAATTTAAATATAAATAAAAAAACTTGAATAATTTCAAAAGAAGAAATTTATGGAAACATTACAAAACCACTCTTCTACATATGCATGGGAATACACTGGCATGAAAGGAATCAATCCTAAAACTTGCATGCATCACATATATATTGAAGAAAATGCCATACCAATCCAACAACCTCAGAGAAGAATGGATCCAAACGTAAGGGAAATTTTTAAGGAGGAACTACATAAACTGTTAAATGTCAATTTTATTTATCCAATATCAGACAGTTAATGGGTTTAACCTTTAGTAATTGTCCCAAAAAAGAATGGAAAATGGAGATTATGTATTGATTATAGGGAGCCGAATAAAGCTACTTTGAAATATCATTTTACACTTCCTTTCATAGATCAAGTTTTAGATACATTAGCAGGGAAGAAATATTTTTTGTTTTTGGATGGTTTTAGTGGATATAATCAAATTTAGGTAGCACCAAAAGGTAAAGACAAAACCACTTTTACCTGTCCATGGGGAACCTATTCTTACCGAGTAATTCCTTTTGGGTTATGCAATGCACCAAAAACATTCCAAAGAGTAGTATTGGGTATTTTCTCTGATCTAATTCATGACTGTGTGGAAGTGTATATGGATGATTTCACAGTCTATGGAAATTTTTTTGAAGAACCCCTTGAAAATTTGGAAAAAGTTCTCATTAGATTTAAGGAATCAAATATCTCACTAAGTCATGAAAAATGTTTTATGATGTTTACTGAGGGGATTGTTTTACGACACCATATTTCAGGAAATGGAATTAAGGTGGATTCATCTAAAGTAGAAGTCGTTTCTAAATTAGCAGTTCCAACTTGTCAAAGATATTTTAGGAGTTTTATTGGTTTCATTGGACACTATAGAATATTTATAGAAAAATTTATAAAAATCGCATGTCCACTCTTCAAATTTCTTACAAAATATTTTGAATTCATTTGGAATCTGATTGTCAAAAGGCTTTTGAAACTTTGAAAGAAAATATTTCTGAAGCACCTATATTAAAAGGACCAAACTCGAAATTTCCTTTCCATATTTCAACCGCTGCTTCAGATACAGCTCTGGGAGTTGTATTGGGACCAAAACACTTGACTCCTTATGCCATTTACTATATTAGTAAAAAATTTCCTCCCGTAGAGTTAAATTATACTTTTACTGAAAAGGATTTTTTAGCTGTTGTCCATGCCATTAAAAAATTTAGACATTACATCACTGGTTATGAAACTTTTATTGATACATATAATTTTTCAAATGAATAAATAAATTACTAATGGCAAAGTCACAAGATGGTTATTATTATTGCAAGAATTCAATATTACCATTTTAGATCGACCTGGAAAACAAAACACTGTTGTTGAATTTTTATCTAGAATTCAAAATGATAATAACGATATACCTATAGAATATAGTTTTCCCGATGAATATATTTTTGAAATATCTACTAAATCTCCATGCTTTTCACATATTGCTATCTATTTGGCCACAGGGAAGTTACCATCATATTTTTTTCCTAGAGAAAAGAGAAATATAATTCAAATGATTGCATCTTATTCATGGATAAATGAAGAATTGTAGAAGACATGTATAGATCTCATCATCCAAAGATGTGTGAGCGAAGACAAAATACCTGAGATACTAAAAGCATGTCATGATGAACCATGTGGAGGACACTTCACTGACAAAAGAACTACTTACAAATTCCTTCTCTTGGGATATTATTGGCCTTCCCTTTTTAAGGATTCCAAAGAATGTGTTAATAGATGTGATAGTTGTCAAAGAATGGGGAAACATGTTCCTTCAGATGAAATTCCTTTACAACCTCAGGTACTTATTGAACATTTTGAAAAATGGGCTCTGGACTTTGTTGGGCCAATCAATCCACCATCTAGAAAAAAGAGGTGTATTCTTGTATGAATTGATTATGTCACTAAATGGGTAGAAGCTAAAGCACTCTCTTTTGCTACTAAAAATGTTGTAGTTTCATTTATTTTTGAGGATATTTTTACTCATTTTGGTGTCCTAAGGAAATTGTGACATATTAGGGTACTCAATTCACATCCAAGATGGTGCAAAGATAGTAGAAGAATACAAAATCAAGCATAGAAAGTCTACTCCATATCATCCATAAGAAAATGGACAAGGAGAATCCACTAACAAAATGATTGGAGCAATCCTTACCAAGATTGTACATTTTGATAGAAGGGACTAGGTAAAAAAGATACCAGAAGCTTTATGGGCCTACTGAACTACATGGATAAGTACTATATGACACACTCCCTATGAAATTTTTTATGGGAAGCAAGTCCTATTTCTGATTTAGTTCCAAATAAAAACTTTCTATACAACAATAAAATAGGGACTTGACTTGATAGAATCATAAAATCATAGAATGGAATAACTCAATGAACTTGATGAAATAAGACAAGATGGTATTCGAAAGACCGGTCTAATTCAAAAACAAAGATCAAGATGACATGATAAATATATCAAAGAAAGAAAATTTCAAGCAGGAGATTGGTAAGTACTCTTTGATTCAAAATTCAAAGATTTTCAAGGAAAATTTCCTCTCCTTGTAAATGGACATCGACTAGGGATTTATCACAAGCCATTGACAAAGGAGGAATTTGTTAATATTTTTCAAGACAATTTTGATGTAAATTTGGTTAAGAATTATTCTTCTTCTCCATCTTAGAAGCCTTATTTTATTATATATATATATATATAAGCATGAAAACTAGCAATTTTTGGCATGGTTATATAGAAAATCTAAGGTGAAAACCAAAACTTTTATCACCTTAAATTTTATTTATTCCTATTCTAAAAACAAAAAATTTTGTCACCTTAAATTTTATTGATTCCTATTCTAAAAATCCTATTTTATGCAGCTAATATGTGACATGAACCTTTTTTACTGAAGCAATTGAAGAATTCACTAAGAGCACTTGAAGACAATGAAAAAAGAAACAACCAAGGGTTAGCAACAACAATTCAAAGGTATGAAAATGCAAAAATTTATTTTTATAATGAGGATTTAAAAATTAGCATATGAATTATATGGCCATTATATACCACCAATTCAAAAATATTATTAACAAGAGTTGATCATGTCAAATCAAATCTAAAACTCTGCCATTTAACCCCTCATTATTACATGAACACTCCAACATCAAATTCTGATTTCATTGTTGAAATCACCCAACTCATACTCTAACGGACAATTATTATTAACATCAATCACACTCTTGTTAAACCAAAAGCCTCATTCATGCACGCTCTCATTCATTCTGAAGCTCTCATTCGTACCATCAACCGAAACCCTCATACCCTATCAAAGAGGCAGTCTTAAGGAAAAAATTCTCAAACCATGGGAGTAATAGTAAGGAAAAAAATGGAAGGAAGGAAGTTCATGGAAGGTTACCCATAGGTAAAATAGGTGCTACAAAAAGCACAATTGCTTAGTTTCAGGGAGAAGTTCAAAGGTTTTAATAAGGAGGTAACTAAGTAATTTTCCAGAGCTTTCAATGGAATGGAAGTCAAAATTAGAGATGTCAAATTTGCAATAACATAGTCTTTCATTTCTGAAGCCACCAGACTGCCAAGAACTGGAGAGAGGTGGTTAAAAACAAAGGAATCGAAGGTGGAGAATGAAAAATATTTCTGAAAAATCCAGGTATGGATACCACCATCTTTAAAAATGGAATATCTAGCACAACACTTACAGGAAAATGGAGGAATTTGTTATTAATAATTCAAAAATTTGTCACCTACGAGGGAAGATTGGATGCATGTTATTTTATCATGTTAGACTTCTGATAAATTTTCTTGAAGGAAGTGAGTTAAATATTCCATTATTCTTGTTGAATAGATTAAGAAAAATGTAAAGAAATGTTCAAAGGAGAATCCAGTTTATAGAGAACACAATGTATCGTCATGGGTTTATTAAAATTATCATTGAATTTCACCTTAAAAGTGTAGGGAATACTTGGGAAATTTTCCTAAATTAGAATCATTTCAAAGAGAGAAACCAAGAACAACCCAACAATTACAATAAGTGCTAGGCTCAACCAAGTATTAAAAGAACCATCTCCAAAAGAGACAGAATTTTTTGACTTAAAATACAAATTCAGGGTTCCATCACTCACTGTTATTTCACCTACTCATAGTCCAAGCCGAAGGACCCTAGAAATTGATCTTGTACAACAAAAAATTTATGACTACATTGAATATTTAGAGAGAAGAAATACATGGAAGAGATCAGTCATAGATCAGAGGGAAGAAGCTCAACCTTATAGTCCACGAGAGCTTACAGCTGAGAACACCTTAAGAAAAGATATTTTTGGGCTGAAGATAATAAGCCCACATATAAAATAGGAGCATGAAACCTTAAAGTTGCAAAACAAGATTGAGAAAATTGAAAATGACAATATCCTTTTTCATTTGGGCTTATGGTATAATAAAAACAAAGAATTAAAGAAAAAGAATAAAGATATTAAAAGACAAGTCATAAACTTGAAGAATAAAATTGTGATGAGAAAGCCAAGGATGGTTGTGATTAGAAAGAAAGCAAAGAAGTTAAATTTGGATGTTTTAGTATAATTTTTAGGGAAGATGCAGTAGCATGTCAAGGACCACCAATTTGGTGTTTTTTCATGAGGGCATACAATGACCTCCTTGTGGGGGAACGTAGAGCCTCATGATTGACTCATTTTTTACACATCCTTTCGCTCATCTTTCCTTCTTTTTTTCATCACCATCAACTCAAACAAGAATTAAAATGCAAGTTTTGACTTCATAAGGTATTTTAATGACCTATTTTTCATATTTTGAAATGTTCCTTAATATTAGATAAAAATATTTATTCAGCTACAGAATCAACACAATTTTGCAACTAATCCACATTTCTATAGCCACCGCCATGGTTCGATGGGTTATGAGGTGCCAACTGAGTAGCGAAGTATGCGTATAGGTGGATAATGATCCTCTCATGGATTTACTCCTATCCATCTAACCCAAATCAAGTAGGAAGTCACCCAGATGCACAGTCAAAGGAATGGTCAACCAAATGATGGACAAGCGAGGAGAGAGTTCGAAGCAATCACACTTGATGATTTTCTTTGCCAAGTAGCAAATCGTGAAGAAACACAAAATTATTTTATATTAGATATTTAATTTGTTAGTCCAAATGGGTGTAAAAGCCTCAAAATATTTAATGAACAAGATTTTATAAATACATGACCAACAAATGTGTTGAAAGTGCGAATTATGACACGACTATGAATTCATAAAAACTATGTTTTATTCTTTGCTTGAATGAAGACGTATTTTGGAGAATCGATGCGTAGCCAATGTTGGATTAGATTTGAAACCATCTGTTATGGAGGGCCCTTGCAACAAAGAAGGTTCTATTTTGTTTATGTTTTTCATTTAGATGTTTTTCCATATGTTTGTTTTATCATTTTTTGTAGTTGTATTTTAGGCTTTCACTGTGTTAAATAGTGTAGTTATTTCTACAATTTCATATTTTTATTCAGAATATATTCTTATATAGTTTGTTTATTTCATTTGATGTAGAATCATCTTCCTTTTTGAATGGTTAAATTTCTAAAGTAATCATAGTTTCTTTGCATGCAACAGTGGTTTATTGCAGAAAAGTATTTCCTGTGTGATACATTTGAAGAACATTAGAATATTTCCTTTTTAAGTTTTCGATGAGTTCCTTTTCAATGTTCAAGTGGTTTCTTTTCAAACAATAGTGATTTAGTGATTCAATACTGTGGATATTTTCTAGTTTAGAGAGTCATTTTTATAGTGACCCATTTATTTCTTTTCTCAGTTTCATTTTCAAAAAAAAATATTTCTAAAAGAACATAAAAATATCAGAGCTCCTTTTTTTCTAGAGTTTGATTTTATTATATTAGATTCTCAGAATTCTTAGATACTAACAAATAAATCTGGCGGGACTTCTTCATAAGATAAAGAGATATTTGTGGTAGTTCCTGAAAACTTAATTGATTTAGAAATTAATTTAATATTTGATTTTAATTAGAACTTAGTTGTAATTCAATTCCTCAATTTCATTAAGGAAGTACAAAATAAAAGCATATTTAAAAAAACCTTCACAAATACAATCATCACAATAAACTAAGTAAGAAAGGCTTCTAGCATATATAGTGCACTTGCACTTCACAAGATTTCCAACTCCAGTCCATAATTTACGATATCAATTTAAGAACATTAAATTGACTAAATAGATGGTGTAAGACATGTATCAGAGTGGTGAAATTTTATGATGGGCTCTAGAAAGGCATTCTTTTTGAAAATGCAACCAAAATTTATATCTCACCTTAAACTTACATGGCACCCAATACTAATCATGCCACTACTTGTAATTTTCATTAGACTTATCCAAGTTGGAATTCACCTGTTGGAATATGTGTTGGATGCATTCAATAAACATAGTTTCTTTATCAACCTCAAACAGTAATTGTGTCGATTATGTTTGTGTGGTCACATGAGGGATGGAAACATCAATCAAACATAATGGTTGAAATCCAAAACCCACTTGAAAGTGACTGCAATCAATTGAGCTATGGAGAGCATTGTTATAATTGTGCTACACATAAAGAAGGCTCTCATTCCAAGTTTGTGATTGCTTGGAGTTGTACATGTGTAGTATGTGCACTATAATTCTGTTAATGACCTTTGTCTAGTCAGCAGTCTAAGGATGGAATGCACTTGACTTAGTGAGCTCAGTGTCTAATAATTTATAGAGGCTCAACCATAATGTGTTGAGGAACCTGATATCTGGATATGATATAATGGTTTGTAGGATCCCAAAATTTACACCCACCCATTCAAGGAAGATTTTAGAAATTTCCTCTGTTGTGATACTCTTCCTTAAATCTGCCAATATATCTATCTTAGAAAATATATCCATGACCACAAATACATAGTCATTACCATTCTTGGTAGAAGGGAGGCCCGACATATAGTCCACGGAGCTGGATTTTGAGGGTTGAATGGGAGTAGTGAGATGAGTGTACATGCCTTACTTCTTGATGGTTGGCTTGGAGATGGTAGAGGTAGTGTAGGGTCTGATATATTTTCCAATGTATTGTTGATTTTTTTCCACACCAAAGTTTTCTCCACACCAAAGTGGCATGCGACCCGACTGTAATGCGCCTCCCAAATCATCTTGGAACAGTCACTTGATGGAACACAAAGATGAACTAGATAGCATAATAATACATCTTGGAGGTGGAAATATGGAAATTTATTTCCATCCACTAACATTTGGTATGTGATGGAAAACTTTGTCTAACTACACCTCTCATATCTACACACTTTCATCAGCTTGACCAGGGTAAACATGAGCTACGGGCTACTATGATATGACTCAACCTCCTAGATCACCATAAGGAAATGGAGTAAAAAACCAAGACTTTACTGACTTACCTCAAGTGCTACAGGACTCCCAAGAGCTAAACCACCATTATAAGTGCCCAAACCCTAAGTTAACATTATTTTTCACTAATATGGACCCCAAAATTTTTGCATAACATTGCCTGAATTCGACCATAACTGTCGAGTTATAGGTTTTAACCCTATATAGAAATTATCTACAAACGAATTTTTAAAAACATAAAATAAACAATAGAGAGAGCATAAGGCATAAAACAGATATACACAGATATTTTTCCCCTGGATCCCAAATCGGGACTACCAACTTGATTTTCCATTATATTCATCTTAGTGTTACAACACATATATACATGTCAAATCATTCATAAACCCCAATCCATTAACCCTGGATTAGAAGATAATCGTAGTTCCCTTGATCGGATCTACAAAACACCAGGGGTTGAAAACCATCATGCCCCAAAATCATGTGCAAACCCATGCAGAAAACCATATGCGGGTCCGCCCACCTAAAATAGGGTCCAAAAAAAATTTCAAAAAAAATTTCGCGGGGCCCTGCCTCAAACCCCAGGCAGGGGGCTACACACCCCCTGTGAACCCTGAGACAGGGGGGGTTTCCGCCCCACCATTACGCCTATCACAACAAACAAACAGGGGCTACCGGCCCCACCTGCGTGTGCGAATATTTGTGGAAATAATATACCACAAACCGAACATTCTCCCACTTGTTGTTTTCTTTCTGTAAGGGGCCAGAGGGGAGCTTAGCTATTAGTTCAACCCTGCAACACCCATTGTTTCTCTACACCAAGAGAAATTCTGAGTGCTCATAGACTTTGCCAATGCATCTGCAACATTCTTCAAAGTGTCCACCTTTACGAGCAACACCCTTTTATCCTCAACCATATCTCTCACAAAGTGATATTGAACATCAATGTGCTTTGTATTTAAATGATAAGCAGGGTTCTTAGCTAAGAAAATTTCACTTTGGCTATCACAATATATCCTTATAAATCTCTGCACCAATCCCATACTTGAACACAATCTCTGCAACCAAATTTATTCCTTTCTTGCATGAGTGGTTGCCATGTATTCTGCCTCTATAGTTGAAAGAGACACTACAGATGGTCTTTTACTAATCCAAATGATTGCACCTCCAAACAGGCTAAACACATGCCCACTTGTAGATCTTATTTGGTCCAGATCTCCAGCCTAGACTCCATCAACAAAACCACGGATTTCGAAAACTCTATCCAATCTTGGTCTTCCCTAGTAGCACAAACCATAATCACTAGTTCCACGCAAATATCTAAAAAACCGCTTCACTGATGTCTAATGATCCTTCCCTGGTTTTTCCATAAACTTGCTCAATACTCCCACTACATGTGAAATGTCTGGTCTAGTACATACCATTGCATACATTAGGCTACCCACTACACTTGCATATGGAATATGGGACATATCCTCCTCTTATTATTGTGTCTTGGGACTTTGTTCAACAAATAGCTTTACACCTACATGAATATGAACCTTCACCGGATTACTATCCTACTTATTGAACCTTTGCAATATTGTCTCGATATGCTTCCTCTAGTTTAACCAGAGCTTCCTGTTTGCCTGATCTCTCTTAATTTCCATTCCCAAAATATAGTTTGTAGCACCAAGATCCTTCATGTCGAATTTGGAGAACAATTGGGTCTTCAAATCTTGGATAATTTCTTTGTCATTTCCAATCAACAACATATCATCCACATACAAGACCAAATAAATAACATGGTCACCAATTAGTTTAAAATACACACAATGATCCTCTTTTCATCTGGTGAAGCCAAGTCCCCATATATAGGTATCAAATTTCTGATACCACATCCTTGGTGATTGTTTTAACCCATACAGAGACTTTTTTAACCTGCATACCAGTTCTTTCTTACCCTTCACCATAAATCCTTCGGGTTGCTTCATTTAGATCTCCTCTTCCAGATCCCCATGAAGAAATGTTGTCTTCACATTCATCTACTCTACCTCAAAATCAAATGCAGCAGCAACAAATAGAAGTAGCCTTGGCAACAAGAGAAAAAATATCACCCAAATCAATTCCTGACACCTGGGAATAACCTTTTGCTACCAACATAGCTTTGTATTTTTCCACCTTGCCTTCTACATTCATCTTCTTCTTAAACACCCATTTTCTCCCAATGGGCTTCCTTCCAGCCGTAAACTCCACCAGATCCCATGCATCATTTTTGTGCAAGGATGCCATTTCATCAACCACGACCTCATTTTGGAGTTTTCCATCCTCTGAATCCACTGTCTCCGTGACAGTTCTGGGATCATCATTAGTGATAGTTAAAGAAAAATTTGAACATAAAGCAAATAGACTATACCTTTCTAGCTACCTTCTTTCCTGAACTGATCTTCTCACAGCTGGAGTTTGTGGCTCTTCCTCTTCTGAATCTTGTTATGTTGTAGAGTATAATTCATCCTCCTTTAGCTCAAAATCTATCTTCTCAGGTTCCTTTGGTATGAATTCATGTTTAACAATTTCTTTCACCTCTCTAAACACCACATCTCAATTGTACATGACCTTCCTTGTTTCTGGGTTCCAAAGCTTGTAACTTTTTAAACCATCCTTATACCCAATAAAGATGCACCTTTCAGATTTATTATCCAACTTGGTCCTTTTTTCCTTTGGAACATGTACATATGCATCACATCCAAATACCCTCATATGTGAAAGAGAGGGTTTCTTACCAGCCCACACCTCATGTTGAGTCTTATCCTCCAGCGCTGATGAAAGTGATCTGTTAACCACGTAACATGCAGTATGTTGAACCCTTATTTAAATTGAGAGGGGGGGGTGAATCAATTTAATACATTCATGAAATTTTAAACTTTTCATTAAGCTTATTTACAACTTAGTTTCATAATCAACTTTATATGTGAATAATATTTATATGTAAGTATCAAGTATTAAGATCATGTGACAGCAGACTTATTATGAGAGCAGTAAGTATTAAGCAGATTGACTAGACCATATCAACACATAGGCATCACACACAGAGACAACAGATATAAGTGGAAACCAGTAACGGGAGAAAACCACATCTTATTATTGTTGTGATGCAAAAGCAAGCTCCAAATCCCTCTCACCACCGATTTTCTGTAGGCACCAACCCATGGGAGGCTCCAACCTCAATTCTGCAAGCTACAACTTGCAAGGAAGCTCCAACTCCCATCAATTTTCTACAGGCACCAACCTACAGGAGGCTCCAACCTCAGTTAGCTACAACTGACATCTATCAAGCTAAAAATTGATAGGGAAGCTCCAACTTCCTTATTCTATCAAAAGAAAACATTTTCTGATTTACCTTGGATGTCAGCTCTGTTCTCTACCTTCTTTTGTGCTGTCTTCCAGTCTTCAAATTTGTCTTATATCATCTTTGATTTTTCATAGCATCTGTTTCTGCTCCTCCTTCTTCTTATCTTCTCTGCATCAATTCTTCATTCTCTGCATTCTCTCATCTCTCTAACCTCTCTATGCATATCTATGAGATATAATTTATAGAGTTCCCCTCTTGACTGTTTGTATTCTACAGTGAATTTGGAGTGAACAACCATGACTATTCGGCTTCTACCTTTTCATTCCTTTGTCCAACTTAAAAAATATACCAGTATGTACAAATTAAAATATTACAGTGGGATTTTGTTTTCCTCCGAAGACTTTCCAATGCATCAAAAAAAATATAAAATCCAATTAAAACATTTACATTTAGTTACAATGTGAATTCCAACTCAACCCATTCAACCTTTTGGATCATTGTGTGTTGTCTTTTCTACAGCTGTCTCTGTCTTTTTCTCTTTGTATGCTCTGCTGTTCACTGTTGTTGTATAACTCTTGTTTATATTTAACTGCCTTTATAGATAACGTAAAACAACTCTCAGAGTAATAATAAAATACCTTTTAACATATAAAATTCCCTTTCGGGCCCGATTGCGATTGCTCCGAACTTTGTTTTATGCTCCGATTGCGATTGCTCCTCTTGAATACTTCCAATTGTGATTAATCGCAATCACAACTTTTAGTTGTATGTTCCAATCTTCTGCTTTCACTCCGATGCGATGATTCACTATTCACAAGTGTAAATATATATATACTGTTTCACATAAATATTTACCTCTTTGTTTCCTTTTAACTCTCCAGCTTTGGTCAAAAACTCGAAGTAAACATATATTAATTTTACTTTTGTATGGAGCCCACATTACATATACACTCTACCTGTTTTATATTTTCAATCGCAATCGCAACTTATAATTCCATATTCACTTATACCTCCACTGCGCTGATGCGATTAGCAATCTTCGATGCGATCACTCACTGTGAATCCAAAAATTTCCATTGATTGGGATTGGATGGTTGCGATTAAATCACACCATTGCAATCACATGGTTCAATGATCCGCTATTATGTTTTACTCCGATGCGATGAATCACTTCGATGCCCTTTGAGTTGGAACTCAAACACATAAGAGTCACCATTTATAACATATCGGGTCAACTTCTTTATCGCAATCACAATATTGCAATCGCGCCCTCCAAAAAATCGGTGCGATGAACAAGGGTCCTACATATTCCAAATTCTTCACCCTTAGTTTATTTCAAAAGAGATGAACCCTTTTACTAGGTTTACCACAAAACCTTTGAGTTAAATAAGTCATGTCCGCCGCTATATTTCAATCATATCATTCATATAAAAATGTTGAATTATCATTTGAATATTACAATTTTGGACCATTGTAAACCTTTAATTTTCAATCCTTATGTGTGGCATTTCATTTATGAAGACTATACAAACCCCAAATTTCATTTGGTGAAGAGTTTCACTTTATATAACTCTTAATGTGTTCGGGCCCACATCCTTGTTCAACGCATATCAAGACTCTACTTTACGCCCAAATATCATGTTGGCCCGCTACAATTTATTAAACCCCAGATAACCATATATCTCATTACACATAAAATTCTGGCCCACAACACATTTCAAAGCCTTTGGATCAATATCCAACGTCTTATAATATCAATACCATTATATTATATTAACATTCGACTTGGTTATGAAACCAAGTCTACATGTGGTACTTCATGGGCATGTAACTTACCTTTAAGCCATATATTAAACTCAAAAACTCCATGTAACTACACTTGGCCCCACAGTATCCCTTTGTATTCATAATATAGTTTATATCAACCCCAAAGCGTATGAAATACCTTTCAGACGTTATACCACGACTTTGAATTAAAATAACCTTCGGGCCCCCACCATTTCTCACTATATAATTGAACCATCGCAACACATACATCTGGGCCCACCTCCATTAACAAGCTACTCACATCCAACGGTGGACAGCTTATCGCGTTGGTTTGGAATATCTGATGAATGCAAACAAATATCACATTATTTTTCTCACAGAAGGTTAATGCTCAGAAATTGCGCGATATAAGTAGATTTAAAAAACCGCTTATGGACACGTGTCCTCCAGCGACTAATATCGCGTTTTTTTCTTAAAAATATTCTAACCACTTATGCGACCGTGCGATACTACCGGTTTCCAAACTCTAGGTTTACTATAGCTTCAAGATTCTGCTCCTTTCTGACTCAAGGTTCTGTCTTTCGGGTTTCAACCTTGTTACCTTTGAATTTACGTTAAAACTGTTTTATTTGCGTTATAACTTCATCGTTCATTGATTTTACATTATACCTCACCATATTATTTGGCCCACACACACGGAATTTGATTTACTTTATAAGCGTAATTCCTTGTTGCGCCATTACTGTCCCTCTATACATTAGATCAAAGTTCCATATCTCAGGGTTCCATCTCAGTTTATAATTCTACCTTCCTTTCCTTCGATAATGCTGTGGCTTCAACTGATATAAACAAATAGGGATCCTATGCAATTAACTTCCATTTCAACCCTATTCGGCATGACTGTTTCTCTGCATTCGGTTGTTGTGCATGACAGTGCACAGGCAGTGCATGTTAGTGCAGGACAAATGTGACAGATCTCTGCTACCATTTCTCTATTTCTTTGTACGCTCTATTTCTTTGTATTCTGCATGGGCTGCTTCAAATGGCCCTGCTTTGCAACTACTCGACCCTTTGCATCCTCTTCAGATTTATGCTTCCTCTCTGCTACTTCTCTACATATTTTTTTCCTATTTTTCTCTCTTTGCCTTTCTTCATGTCCAATGTTCTCCTTGTCAACATTTCCAATATTTTGTCTTATTTTGCTATCTCTCTGCTTTAATGTTGTCTCCTTTGCCTTCTCCTTTTCCATCAATGAAAAAATTTCCAATAGTCTCCCCCTTTGGCATTGATGGAAATACACTTCCTCTGCTTGCCTTTTAGAAATCCCTTTCTTATGTTGCTTGCTTTTCCTCCCCCTTTGACATCAATGGCAAAGGGTTGCACATTTCCTAGTGTGTTTTCCACATCTTTTCCATGATATTCTGATCTTGAGGACCTGTTCCATGCTCTACTCACTTGATCTGGTTCTTTTGTGACAATATTTGGTGATTTATCTCCCCCTGGAATGATGTTTTCTTCTCTGATCTCCCCATTGAATGATGCTTTATTTTCATGTCAGAGAGCAACATCTATAGATACTACTCCTAGTTTGTCTCTTAGATATTCGAATGGTTATTTAGCAAGAGGTTTTGTGAATATATTATCTGTTTGTTCTTTTGTTGGCACATATTCCAACTTCACTACCTTTTGTGCTACTTGTTCTCTGAGGAAATGGTACTTGATTGGGATGTGTTTAGTTTTTGAATGAAGTACAGGATTTTTTGATATACTTCTTGCACTTGTAATATCACATTTGATATAGATAGGTTCCTCAATTCTTACCTTCATGTCTTGGAGGGTTTGTTTCATCCACATGACTTGTGTGCAACATGTTCCTGCTGCTATGTAGTCTTCCTCTGTTGTAGATAGAGAGATCGATGTTTTTTTCTTGTTTAACCATGCCACCAAACTTTTTCCCAAATAGAATGCACCTCCACTTGTGCTTTTCTTGTCATCCACACAACTGGCCCAATCTGCATATGTATATGCTGTCAAAGTGAATCTCTTTCCTTTTGGATACCATAGCCCATACTGTGCAATTCCTTGTAGATATCTGAATATTCTTTTGACTGCTAGGAGGTGATTTTGTTTTGGTGCTACTTGATATCTTGCCATGAGTCCTACTGCCAACATAATGTCTGGTCTAGAAGCTATTAGATATAGCAGACTCCCTATCATGGATCTGTAATGTCTTTGATCTATATCTACAGATCCATCATCAGCACATAGCTTGCATCCAGTGATCATGGGAGTTGACACAGGTTTGCAGTCTTCCATTTTGAACTTTTTCAACATCTCTTTTAAGAATTTTTCTTGTGAGATGAATGTACCTGTGTTCTTTTGCTGAATTTGAAGTCCTAAGTAGAAGGTGAGCTCCCCAATCACAGACATCTCAAATTCTGATTTCATTTCTTTAACAAATCCTTTTGCTAACTCATCTTTGTTGCTTCCAAACATGATGTCATCTACATACACTACAACAATCAGGAGTTCATTTTCATTGGCCTTTATGTATATATTGTTGTCTACTCCTTCTCTCTTAAAGCCTTTTTTTTGTAAGTACTTGTCTAGCCTTGAATACCAAGCACGAGGAGCTTGTTTCAGCCCATACAAGGCTTTCTTTAATCTGCACACATAGTCTTCTTTATCTGTTAATGAGAATCCTTCAGGTTGTTCCATGTAGACTTCTTCTTCTAGATCTCCATTCAGGAAGGCATATTTGACATCCATTTGATATACCTTGAAGTCATGGTAGCATGCAAAGGCCAAAAACATTCTGATAGCTTCCATTCTGGCTACAAGGGCAAATGTTTCATCATAATCAAGACCTTCATTTTGTGAATATCCCTTGCATACAAGTCTGGTTTTATTCCTGATTACCTGTCCTTGTTCATTCATTTTATTCTTGAATACCCATTTTGAGCCTATGACATTTTTCGCAGTGGGTCTTGGAACTAATTCCCAAGTACTGTTCTTCTCAATTTGGTCCTATTCTTCATTCATAGCATTCACCCAATATTTGTCTTTGTTGGCTTCTTCAAACTTCTTTGGCTTTATTTGTGATAACATAGCTAGGTATACCTCTTATGTCTTTTCAGTTAGCTGCCTTCTTGTCTAGACTCCTACACTCTTGTCCCCAATGATTTGATCTTCTAGATGGTTCCTTTGAGTGTATCTTTAGGGGCCTTTTGAGTTTAGTTTAGTTTCTTCTGTTGTCTTGATTATTTCATCATCATCTTGGTTCTCTTCTTCATGATCTTCTGGAGGATTGCTGCAACCTGTACTTCTTGTCTTGTGTGGTAGTTCTTCATCAAATCTTACATAAATGCTTTCCAAAATTTTGTGAAGTGTTTTGTTGTAGCACCTGTAACCCTTAATCTTGGATGCATATCCTAAAAATATTCCTTCATCTGCTCTTGCATCAAACTTTCCTAGGTTTTCATCATTATTCTTTATGTAACACTTGCTTCCAAAGACCTTAAAGTGCTTGATTGATGCTGGTTTACCATGCCATAGTTCATAAGGATTCTTGTCATTGTTTGGTCTTAAATGAGATTTGCTAAGAATATGCATAGCTGTGTGTACTGCTTCTGCCCAGAAGGTTTGGGGAATGTTGATTTCTTTCATCATGGCTCTGGCAATCTGTTGTACAGACCTATTTTTTCTCTCTGCCACTCCATTCTGTTGAGGTGTCCCTGCAATAGTAAATTGTTGTTTTATCCCATGTTCATTGCATAGGCCTGCAAAATCATAGTCAATGAATTCACCTCCTCTGTCTAATTTGATGCACTTTAGCTTGCATCCTGCTTGATTTTTTTCCAATGCCTTGAATATCTTGAATTTATCGAGTGCTTCCAATTTATATTTGAGAAATGCAACCCATGTCATTCTAGAGAAATCATCTATTAACAGCATGAAATAGGATTCTCCACTTGTTATTTTAGTTCTTGAAGGTCCAAACAGGTTCATGTGTACAAGCTGAAGTGGCCTACTTGTTGATAGCTCATCTTTGGTCTTAAAGGATGTGTGGGTCTGTTTGCCCAATTGGCAAGATTTACATATGGTATTTGAAGGCTTCTTTATTGCTGGCATATCTCTGGCTGCTTTCTTCTTGCTCATCCTGATGATATGGTCGAAGTTAAGGTGTCCCAATATTCTATGCCATAACCATGACTCCTCAAGTTTGCTAAGGTGGCATGCTTCATTCTCTTCTTTCACTATGTATACATTACTCTCTGCTTGAACACCTTTGATCAGAGTCTTCCCTATGGTGCTTGATCTGACTTCACAGTCTTGTGCTATAAAAAGGACTTCACAGCCTTTATCACACATTTGACTGACACTTAGCAGATTTTCTTTCAGCCCATCAACAAATAGTACATCTTGGGCCTTTCCTCTGCCATTATCTAGACTGACTGATCCTTTTCCTTTGATTTTCCCTGCTTTATCATTGCCAAAAGTAACATTTCCAGATTTCTTTTCATCAAAGGTTATAAACTTGCTTATATCTCCAGTCATATGCTTTGAGCAACCACTGTCCAAATACCATTGGCTTTTCCGGTCTTGAGTGGTTAAAACCAGGTCACATTTATTCACCTTCTTTTTCCACTACATGCATCCTTTTGTTTGGCACCTTTTCTGAGATGATGGACCACATTCTCTGAGAGGACATTTGGAAGGCATATGTCCAATTTTATTGCATACACAACATTTGATCATATTTTTAGCAGAATTATGAGTACAAGTAAACTCTCCATGATTCATAAACCTCCTTAAGGTTTTGAACATCAGTCTTTATCCATATTTTCTACATTCTATGATTTTATGGCCAAATTACTTATAGTAAAAACAGTATCCATAAAAACAATTTGAATACATGATGAAAGGTCGTCTTCTCCATTTGTTTGCTTGAGATAATATTTTCACTGTTTTGATCCTTTGCTGGTTAGAATTAGTTCTCCTTGTATGACAGTATGCAGCAATATGTCCCAGCTTGTGGCAGGCATAACAGGTGGCATTTTTCATAGGAGGGAAGAATCTCCTTTGATGACTTCAAAATTTGACATACTCAAGAGTATATGAGCCTTTTTCTGTTGGCTGTTTATTTATTTCATTCTTTGTCATTAGAGGTTCCTTCTGGTTTCTATCTCCTTCATTGTAGGTTTCTTCTTCTGTAGGAATCATTTGAGCTGCTCTATCATCCTTATCTACTTTTACAAAACTGATATTTTTGTTTTCCTTTTCTTTTCTTTTACTTGATTCTCCTTCATAGCCTATCCCAGTTTTTATCAGAGGAGATCTTTGAGCATATAGAATTCCATTCAACTTACCAGAGCTTGTCATTTGAGAAGAATTCATTGACACTTTCCTTTGGGCATTTTCTAATTTCTTCCTCAAGCCTACTACTTCTTCTTCCAATTTCTCTTGTTCTTGAATTTTGTCTTTAATTTGCTTAAATAAAATGTCTTCTACCTTCTTCGCTTCTTCAAGCTCTACTTTCAACTGAATGAGGACTTTTGAATTTTGTTCTTCTCTTACATACTTGAGGAGAATGTCTTTCTGTTTTCTGCACTTCAGTTTGAGTCTGTCAATTTCCTCCAGGGCATTTCTTAGCTCCCCCTCAAGATCAACTTCACCTTCTTCTTCATCTTCTAGAAGGATTCCTTCAAGCTCTTCTATGGCCATCAATATAAATTTAGAGGTTCTTTATTCACTAGAGGGTTCATCTGAGTCTTCATATGCACTGTTGTCTTGTTGAGAATAGAAAGATTTTCTATTGAATTTCTTTCCTTTCTGCCAGTTCTTTGATATGGTTTTCTCTGACTCTTGAGTCTAATTCTTTTTTTTCTTATGAAGGCACTTAGTAGCATAGTATCCAACTCTTCCACAGTTAAAGCATTTAAATGGAATTTTACCTTTATATTTACCTGAGCCTCTATCCAATTTCCTGACAAATTTGGCCTCTTCTTCATCAGAGCAAGAGCATATATCTTCCTTTTCTTCTTTCTTCTTCTCTGTCTTAAAGGCTACCTCCCTCACATTTGACTTCCTCTATGGTAGTCTCATCTCATAGGATGTTATATTTGCAAGTAACTAGTTCATAGTCAAGGTTTCCCAATCAGTTGTTTCTTCTATGGAAAAAACCTTGGGGTTAAAGCTGGATGGAAGAGATCTCATAATCTTTTGAACAATTACAGCTTCTTTTATGGTTTCTCCTAGAGCTTTCATGTTATTCACAATTTCTGCAACCCTTAAAAAGAAGCTGGCAATGTCTTCATCATCATTCATTTTTAAATTTTCAAACTGGGCTCTATAGACTTGAAGTTTGGCTATCTTCACCTTTTTTTCTCCCTCATGGATGTTATCTAGTGTATCCCACATTTCTTTGGTAGTCTTGCTATGCATTACTTTGATAAATTCTGCCTCATACAGTCCATTTAAGATTGCATTCATGGCCTTTGCATTAGCTACAAAGTCTTGTTTAGCTTCTTTATCTGAGTCAGTTGCCTTTGGGGCATATCCAAATTCCACAGTAGGCCAAACTTCTATTCCTAGAGACATTATGTATGCTCTCATTCTGATTTTCTAGAAGGCATAATTAGCACCAATGAAAAAAGGGGCTTTGATGGTTGAGCTTCCTTCTTGATTAGCCATCCTGGGGACCTAGAATCTCCTTTCAGTTGTTAAACTGATACAAAAGGAACCGACTCTGATACTAATTTTTGAACCCTTAGTTAAACTGAGAGGGGGGGGGGGAGGGTGAATTAGTTTAATACATTCATGAACTTTTAAACTTTTCATTAAGCTTATTTACAACTTAGGTTAATAATCAACTTTATATGTGAACAATATTTATATGTAAGTAGCAAGTATTAAGATCATGTGATAGAAGACTTATTATGAGAGTAGTAAGTATTAAGAAGATTGACTAGACCATATCAACACATAGGCATCACACACAGAGACAACAAATATAAGTGTAAACCCATAACAGGAGAAAACCACATCTTATTATTGTTGTGATGCAAAAGCAAGCTCCAAATCCCTCTCACCATTGATTTTCTGTAGGCACCAACCCACAGGAGGCTCCAACCTCAATTCTGCAAGCTATAACTTACAAGGAAGCTCGAACTCCCATCAATTTTCTATACGCACCAACCTACAGGAGGCTCCAACCTTAGTCAGCTACAACTGACATCTATCAAGCTACAACTTGATAGGCAAGCTCCAACTTCCTCATTCTATAAAAAAAAAACATTTGCTGATTTACCTTGGATATCAGCTCTGTTTTGTACCTTCTTTTGTGCTGTCCTCCAGTCTTCAAATCTTTCGTATATCATCTTTGATTTTTCACAACATCTCTTTCTTCTCCTCCTTCTTCTTATCTTCTCTGCCTCAATTCTTCATTCTTTGCATTCTCTCACCTCTCTAACCTCTCTATGCATATCTATGAGATATAATTTATAGATTTCCCCTCTTGATTGTTTGTATTCTATAGCAAATTTGGAGTGAACAGCCATGACTATTCAGCTTCTACCTTTTCATTCCTTTGTCCAACTCAAAAAATATACCAGTATGTACAAATTACAATATTACAGTGGGATTTTGTTTTCCTCTGGAGACTTGCCAATGCATCACAAACAATATAAAATCAAATTAAAACATTTACATTTAGTTACAATGTGAATTCCAACTCAACCCATTCAGCCTTTTGGACCACTGCATGTTGTATTTTCTGCAGTTGTCTCTATCTTTTTATCTCTGTAGGCTCTGTTATTCACTGTTGTTGAGTAACTCCTGTGTATATTTAACTGCCTTTATATATAACATAAAAAAACTCTCGGAGTACTAATAAAATACCTTTTAACATATAAAATTCCCTTTCGGGCCCACCAGTCGAACTTTTTTTTATGTTCCGATTGCGATTGCTCCTCTTGAATACTTATGATTGCGATTAATTGCAATTGCAACTTTTAGTTGTATGTTCCAATCTTCTGCTTTCACTCCGATGCGATGATTCACTGTTCACAAGTGTAAATATATATATACCGTTTCACATAAATATTTACTGCTTTGTTTCCTTTTAACTCTCCAGCTTTGGTCAAAAACTCAGAGTAAACATATATTAATTTTCCTTTTGTATGGAGCTCACATTACATATACACTCCACTAGTTTTATCTTTTCAATCGCAATCGCAACTTATAATTCCTTATTCACTTATACCTCCGCTGCGTCGATGTGATTGGAAATCTCCGATGCGATCATTCATTGTGAATCCAACAGTTGCCATTGATAGGGATTGGATGGTTGCGATTAAATCGCACCATCGCAATCACATGGTTAAATGATCCACTGTTCTATTTTACTTTGATGTGATGAATCACTTCGATGCCCTTTGAGCCAGAACTCAAACACATAAGAGTCACCATTTATAACATATCGGGTTTGCTTCTTTATCGCAATCGCAATATTGCAATCGTGCCCTCCAACAAATCGGTGCGATGAGAAAGGGTCCCACATATTCCAAAGTCTTCACCCTTAGTTTATTTCAAAAGAGATGAACCCTTTTACTAGGTTTACCACAAAACCTTTGAGTTAAATAAGTCACGTCCGCCGCTATATTTCAATCATATCATTCATATAAAAATGTCGAATTATCATTTGAATATTACAATTTTGGACCATTGTAAACCTTAAATTTTCAATCCTTATGTGTGGCATTTCCTTTATGAAGACTATACAAACCCCAGATTTCATTTGGCGAAGGGTTTCACTTTATATAAATCTTAATGTGTTCGGGCCCACATCCTTGTTCAACGCATATCAAGACTCTACTTTACGCCGCTGCACTTTATTAAACCCCAGATAACCATATAGCTCGTTACACATAAAAGTCTAGCCCACAACATATTTCAAAGCCTTTGGATCAATATCCAATGTCTTATAATATCAATACCATTATATTATATTTTTGTTTGTCTTGGTTATGAAACCAAGTCTACATGTGGTACTTCACGGGCATGTAACTTACCTTTAGACCATATATTAAACTCAAAAACTCCATGTAACTACACTTGGCCCCACAAAGATCCCTTTGCATTCACAATATAGTTTATATCAAGCCTGGTTGTATGAAAGACCTTTTCGTACACAGTGTACATTATACCATGACTTCGAATTAAAATAACCTTTTGTTTCACTATTTCTCACTATATAATTGAACCATCGTAGCACATACGACTAGGCTCACCTTTATTGTTACTCACATCCATCCATGGACATTCATTTATGTTGGTTTAACATCCATGAATATAAACAAACACGATTATTTTTCTCTTTGCCATAATAATGCTCTTTAAATTGCATGATACAAGTAGATTTTAAAATCGTTTATGTCACAGTGTCCTGGAAATTACACATTGTTTTTTTTTCGTAAATATTCTTACCAATATGCGACCACGCGATATCATCGTTTCCAAACTCGGGTTTATTGTAGCCTAAGTTCTGCCTTTTCCGACTCAAGGTTCCGTCTTTCGGGTTTCAACCTTGTTACCTTTGAATTTACGTTAAAACTATTTTATTTGCGTTATAACTTCATCGTTCATTGATTTTACATTATACCTCACCATATTATCTGGCCCACACACACAACATTTGATTTACGTTATAACTATAATTCATTGCTGTGCCATTACTGTCCCTCTGTACATTAGATCAAAGTTCCATATCTCAAGGTTTCGTCTCAATTTATAATTCCACCTTCCTTTCCTTCGATAATGTTGTGGCTTCAACTGATATAAACAAACAGGGATTTTATGCAATTAACTAACATTTCAACCCTATTCAGCATGACTGTTTCTCTGCATTTGGTTGTTGTGCATGACAGTGCACAAGTAGTGCATGTCAATGTAAGACAAATGTGACAGATCTCTGCTACCGTTTCTATGTTTCTCTTTATGCTCTGTTTCTCTGTATTCTACCTAGGCTGCTTCAAATGGTCCTGCTTTGCAGCTGCTCAACCCTCTACATCCTCTTCAGATTTTTGCTACCTCTTTGCTACTTCTCTACATCTTTGTTTCCTCTTTTTCTCTCTTTGCCTTTCTTCATGTTCAACGTTCTCCTTGTCAACATTTCCAACAATTTGTCTTCTTTTGCTATCGCTTTTCTTTTATGCTGTCTCCTTTGCCTTCTCATTTTCCATCAATGACAAAATTTCCAACACAGTCTCTGATGCCTTTGCCTAGAATTCATGTTGTAACCTGGTACCACTGAGCATGCTTCTTGCCTTTTCCATTGGCGTTTTTCTCATTCGTTTTGCAACTCCATTCTGTTGAGGTGTGTATGGAGTATTCTTCTGCCATTCTGTACCACACTTCTTATAGAAGTCTTCAAATTCCTTCTTGTAGAACTCTCCACCATTATGTATCCTCTGCACCTTCTTCTCTGTCTGCTTTTCCATCAGAGCCTTAAATTCTTTAAATATCTCAAAGACTTCAGATTTCTTCCTCAAGAAATATATCCATGTATTCCTTTAGAATTCATCTATGAATGACACATAGTTCATAGACTTTCCCAGTGAGGGAACCGACACAGGTCCAAACACATCACTGTGCACAAGCTCTAATATCTTGTTTACCCTCTTAGCACTAGAAGGACAACTCACTTGATTCTGCTTCCCATATACACAATGTTCACATAAATAGAAATCCAGAGAATAATTAGACATACCTTCTACCATACCATTTCCATGTAGTATCTAAAGGCCCTTATCGCTGACATGTCCAAGCCTTTGATGCCATAGCATGATATTTTATCTAGACACTGCTATGCTTTCTGCTTCACTTTCAGGAACCACAAAACTATTTCACCCATCAATAACAGTGGTACCCTGAACCTTGTACAGAGTTTGTATCCAAACTCCCCGCATTAATACCAGTGCTCCCTAAACCATCTTGCAAGTATATTTTTTGAACACTATTTTTACACCTACATCATCCATCTTTCTTATAGAAATCATATTTCTGGCTAATGCAAGAATATGCAAAACACCAGGAAGTTTTTTAATCCTTCCACCTTGTAGCTTCAAATTGAATTTTCCACATCCAAATATTATGGCCTTCCTATCATCCCCTAAGACGAAATAACTACCATCATACTTCTCATACTTACAAAACCACTCGATATGGGGAGTGAAGTGAAAGGATGCACCTGAGCCAATCAACCATGCCTCATGATCTACATGTGTATTTGATGAAGAAGCAAAATACACATCCCCACCTTCATCTGATGTGGTTTTTACCTCTATATAGAGAGCATCATCATATCCCTTTCCTTTCTCAAGAGCTTTAGATCTGTAGTCCTTTTTGATGTGCCCTTCCTTTCCGCATTTCCAACACACCTTTACAAGATTTCCTAGAGATTTACATCCCCCTCTAGATTTAGAACTCCCACTTGAATTTATTTATTTATTATTATTATTATTATTTTCTTTTTCTTTTTTTCTGTTCTAGGGCCTTCCTTGTATATATAAGGAATCTCTATTACGTCCCTCCATATTTTTTTATCTCATTTCCTCTGAGAGCAAGGCTGAGACAATTTCATCAAAATAAAAGGTAGTTGTATTTCTACCTATTGCAATAATCAAAATATCCCATGAATCTGGTGGAGAACATAACAAAATGATGCACTTATCCTCATATGAGATTTTAATATCAACATATGAAAACTGACTTACCACAATATTGAAGGAATTTAGATGCTCTATCACCAAGTCTCCATCCTTCATCCTCAAGTTATACATATTTTTCCGTGGGAACAGTTTATTCACCAGAGACTTAGATTGGTACAAATTCCCTAAATTGACCCACAAATTCTTCACCGTACCTTCCCTAGATACATTCAACAATATCGAATCTAAGATACACAACCATATTGTACTCTTTCCCTTCTGATCCAACTTCACCTAGTCTTCATCTGACATTTTTGTTGGTTTAGTACCTGTATCTACTGCGATCCACTAATTTTTATCCACCAGCAAATCCTCCATCTTGAGCTTCCACAACTCAAAAATTTGACCATTAAATTACTTGATCTCTATATTTCCACTAGAAGAATCAATCCCGCGGACCTCCCACTGAACAGGATCTACCACAGGCTCGAGAAAAAACCACTCAGCAGCAAAGGTGTCCCCTTGAATCCGAAACAGCTATGATACCAAATTTAGGTTTTAATCATGTACATAAATTATTTGCAAATGAATTCTTAAAAGCAGAAAATAAACAATAGCGAGAGCATAAAACATAAAACAGATATACACAAATATTTTTCCCCTGGATCTCAAATCAGGACTACCAACTTGATTTTTCATTATATTCCTTTTACTGTTACAAAACATATATATAAATTCCAAAGAATTCATAAACCCCAATCAATTAACCCTGGTTTATAAGATAACCATATTTACCTTGACCGTATCTACAAAATACCAAGGGCCTAAAACCATCATGCCCCAAAACCATGTGCAAACCCATTCACAAAACCATAGGTGGGTCTGCGCACCTAAAATAGGGTCCAAAATAAATTTCCCAGGACATTTCCCTAGACCCCGCGTAGGGGGCTACCTGCCCCCTATGAACCCCTAGACAGGGGGGTTGCCTCCCCCCTATGAACCCCTGTTGCACCCAGTGCAATGAACAGTGAGGGCCTATCGCTCCCCCTATGACCCCCCTATGCATGTGACTATTCGTGGAAAGAATATAACACACACCCAACACCAGTCGCATGCATGAGCCTACAAGGGAGCGACTATAATATTTTGTATAGAGTTTTGTGCCAGAAACTGTGAGATATAAGCCACTTTTTTAGGGTTAGTCATCAAACCCTTACCCAAAACTTGATGAGAATTTCCAGAATGATGAATGACATACACATAAAGCTTTTTAAAAAAAACTTAGAATAGGACTTAACCTAACCCAACCTAATGATGATATTCATTCAATCAAACACATTTAGAACATGAGATCTATAGGTCATGAATGCATATATGAACATAGAGATCTGAAACTTATCTAAATTTTACCAAGAAGGACTAATTCCCTCTCACAATAGCTACAATAAAATCTAATATGTCATGCATTCATTAACCAATCATTTACAAGTACATATATGTTAAGAGCCATGACTTGAATCTATCATAAAACCATGCTTATAAGAAACATATAACTAGATAAATAAAATTATAGAAAAAACATTAAATCCACATAATAAAAAGTACATTTACTCTTAAAATACAAGAGGAATGTATCTCTTATTAACATGTGAAAAATCTAGCCAAGTCAGGGACTTCCCTTTACAACTCGACCATAGATTGGGCTTAACCAAATATTTTTTTCAGCTAATCACCCCCATGCCACATTTGAAGAATGAATTTTGGATATAATTGGATAGACCAATCCATAAACAACCAAGGGAATCTAGAGGTTAAACCACCTCCACCTTTGCACTACCATGACCTCACCTAAACCGGTCCGGAGATCATAAAACAAACCTCAGCTTGGATGCCTCAGTATTACTTCACCATCCCTTGAGGAACTTCCCTATCTACACCCACATGTTGAGGTATTCCCAATGAAAACCATCTCCACCCCCAACCCTTAGGATTTTCTTGAAACCACCTCACTGGATCCAAAACCTTCCAGCAATCCAAAGCTCAACCAAGAATGAATCCCATCACACCATGGATATATGTAAATGGAAAGAAAAGGATGAAACCATTATGAAAACTTGACAAAACCCATTCCACTAACAAAAAATGAACCAAATACAAACATGCATATACCATGCATCCCAAAACCATCTAGGAAATCATACATGCAATCAGTTACCCCTAAGTATTACCACTGAAGCTATTCAATCCAACTCTTCCTTGCTTAATCATTACTTTCCTTGTCCTTCCTTTGCTTTATGACTTTATTTCTCTACTTTATGCTCTTCTCCTCTCTGAAACCAATTCTAAAATTGAACTGGAAAAGGGGTAAACCAAAAAAATCTATACTAACACAAGCTGTGAATTGATCCTCATAAGCCTTTTTATTAAAAATGCTTCTAATTTCTTCATTTTTCCTCTATTTTCCTTCAATTTCCTCCTCACATGCAACCTGTGACCTTTCATCTCCCTTTTATCCTAATTTCCTTTATTTTCATAAATAAAATACCAATAATGTCGTTTTTCCCTTTCAAAGACTTTTCCAGTGCCTTTGCCAATTTCCCCTTAGCCATAATAAAAAACAAGTGATGTACATTATGATGAGTTTCCCAACATTTAACTTGGAATAAGTGTCCCATTATCATGGTATTATTTTTCCTATATTAAATTTATCACCTGAACTATTAACCTAGGGTTGTTACACTCTGGACCTTTTTTGTACAACTGCAGGCATCCAAAGGTCTCGTGGCCACAATAGTTAAGAACTGTATTCATTGATGCAGTTGGGGCTAACTAATGAAATATGAAACATGATTGGTGTTTACCTTCTTGTATTTAATGTTCAAGTGGAATTTTTTAAGATATGTAGACCACTTCTGATTTTGATCATTCTACAACTTTCCTTGTGTCTGTAAAAACTAAATAGGTCGGTGATCTATGTGGATAACTATCTCCTTTCCTGGAATGTAATAACAGAATATCTCTTTATCATAGGTGGGGTATTTAATAATTTTATTGAAGAGTGTTTCACTATGATATGCTAATGGACGCCCTTGCTGGGTTTTAACTGCTCCAATAACATAGTTGTAGGCACCTACATCAATTTAAAATGGTTTCTATATGTTTGAAAATATGAGTACCAATATAGAGCAAAGGTGGTGCTTCAATGCAACAAACACTTTATGTTGGGAGTCAGACCAGAAAATATTTTCTTTCATTATGCCCTTGGTAACCTTACTCTATTAGAGTGGTCAGGTTGGCAGATCCCAAATTGTTTTGATCTTAGCTGAATCCACATGCATGCCTTGCTCATTGATGATGTAGCCCATATATTGGACCTCGATCATGCCAAAGGTACATTTCTCTAAGTTGGAGTATAGTTTGTGTTGTCGTAGGGTTTGAAGAACCTGTTGAATGTGTTGCAGGCACTCTTCCCAAATCGTGCTGAAGAAGAGGATTTAATCTAGATATACAACCAAAAATGAGTTGGTGAGGGCCCTTAAGATTTCATCCATCAGCCTCATAAAATTTGCAGGGTATTTTTCAACCCAAAATGTATGACCAACCACTCAAAAAGGCACTCCTTGGATTTGAAAGTGGCCTTCCATAAATCTATGGGTTCTATTGGAACATGATGATAGCTAGACTTCAAATCGATATTGCTGAAATAATTGGACCCTCGAGTTGGTCAACAAGGTCATCAATCGGTGGGATTATATACTTGTTTCTGACAGTGATTTTTTTTAGTGCCTGATAATCAATGAAAAGCCTTTAGGTTCCATCCTTATTATGTACAAGTACAATCGAGGTCCCACAAGCTGAGGAACTTGGTTGGATGTGCCCTTTTTGTATTAATTCCTAGATCTACGACCTGATTTCTTCAATTTTTAGAATGGACCAACGATATATCGACCCATTGGTTTGAGGTGATCCAATATTTAAATCGATCGAATGCTTGACCTGACAGTGCAAAGGTACTCTCGTGGATGAGGATAAGATGTCCCTGTATTCTTCTACGAAATTATCCACATGATTCTACTACGTGGGGGAACTCTTCTTGGGGGCCATGGATGTTCCCACTATCTTCCCCTTACTTTGATATTGAATCAAAAAAGAAAAAAAATTCCTAGTCTAGGAGACGATCTTACTGCATTTCATAATAGATATCAAAGAGATAGTAGTAGGCGGGGCCACCTCTGGTATCTTGTGTAACTTATTGCCCAAAGTAATAATAACAGTGTGAGGTCTAGACTCATACACAACATGATGCTTCCACAAGTATGGTTGGCCTAATGACTTGTCATAAACGTCAAGAGGAGAAACATCAAACAATACCTCATCCGTGAAGGGCTTGATGTTGTAGGGAAGGCATCACTACTAGATGACACAGAGATATCATCCTTGGTGAAGCCACCTGATGGTGTAAGGCTGTGGGTGTGGTGTGGTCAGTAGGCACAACCACTTAAAAACCTTTGATGAAATGAGATTCTTTTTTCTCCCAATGTCAAAAATGAATTGCAACAGAGAACCCTTAACCCACATCTATCACTTGAAGAGGTATTCCCCCTCCTTTGGATATTAGAGCTTGTTATTTTGGACTTTAGTGGTGACAAAAATGGTGCAGGGTTCTGCGTTAGTAATATAATTCCCCTTGTCGTTTCCCTTGTCAAGTTTTGGCTCAGAATCAAAACATGCATCAGACTCTAGAGCTTTTATCTTAGCTATCAATGGCTGTTTGGCGTGACACTCATTTGTGTTGTGAGTAGGGCTCTTGTGGAGATCACATAACTTTCATGTGTCCTTCTTTGTCTACGTGGTGAAATTATTTGGTTGCGGATTTGATGGGTTGTCCTAGGTCACTCCACATTGGTTCTATCCTTTATTCTAAAATTTGGGGGTAATATTTCCCTAATTTTGATTCACAGATCCAAATTCAGGCTTCTTTTTTTAAATTTTTGTTCAATATTTTCCGCATATCGGTATGCTACGCAAAGAGAGGAGATGTCAAGAACTCCATTTATTCCTGAATGTATTTATGCCGCTCTAAGTATTTGATACCTAGCTTTGTGCATAGAGTATGAAAAATATTTGTGAACTCATGCACATCTTGGTCCCTTTTTCTGCCATAGCGTGATCCATTGTACATACTTTTCCTCATATATTCCCATAGGGTAATATTATTTCTTAACATTGTCTTGGAAAGAGTTGTAAAAGAGTGCGACCATAAACAGAGAGGGTTCCTTGGCCCTTTTCTCATAGTAATTATCCCACTGGTCCTTGACATGGGGGGAACACTAAGTAATGGAAAATAAATTTTTTCCCTATCGGAGAAACTATGGACTGAAAAATAACCTTTTGGAATGTTCAACCATTTATCTACCACATTTGCATCTATTTTAACTTCAAAAATATGGATATCGAAATTAACTTGTAACTTGAAGGGGCCAACGCCTCAAAAGTGATTTTTGGATGAAGATGTGTCACCCATGGGCATCTGCCAAACGATCTAGGAAAATTTATCCATCGTCTCATTCATTTGCTGCTCGAGGGATTCTTCAATCAATTTTTTGTTAGGATCTATTTCTCCCTCATTTTTTTTTCTTCTGCCATGGGAGGTTGTTGGTGTCCGCGGGGACGGTCTTGCAATAGATCAACCATTTCAAGTCCCAACTCCTTATATACTGACCTTATTCGGGACATGCATACAAAAATAGAGAAAGAGTTGACCTCTATAATACCACTGATCTGAATTTATGAAGGAACAAAATAAAATACAAATATAAACATAAACACAAAGCTACAATTAAAATAGAACTTAAATTCATTAATAACAAAGTATTGATTGTTACATGTAGAATAGAAATGAGCAGTGGTAGCTTATCTATGAGAAGATATGTGACAATTACATGCCTTTTGAAATGTGTTACAATGAGGCTGAGAGGCCTATTTATTATTGAAGAATAATGGAAAATCCTAAACATCCAAAAACCTAACCCTAGGAGATGAAGCGCCAAAATTTTGTGGGCCCTGTTGGGGTAAATTAGTACATCAACTTCCCGAGGTAGTAACTTTGGAATATGATCTTTGTTTGATGGGTACAATACCTCATTAGAAATATATATTAGAGGACTACAAATTTCAACTACAAACCCCTATTATCTACTATGAATTTCCAATTTTCCAAAAAAACGTCGTTTAAGGCCTCAAAATAGCTCAAGAAGTTCAACACCCGAAAAACTGCCAAAAATAGTAAATTGTGCTAAAATTAAGCATACTTAAAGAAACAATGTTGGGGGTCCAAGTGGAATAGGAGGGTGGCCACCAATATCCACCTCGATCAATAAATTTCCAAGATGTGCTTTACACCCACCATAATTCTCAATGCATTTCAATTTAGTACATTACTTAATGGTATTTTTTTCATAATAGGATTATCATAAATTTGAATGGTTCTTGTGCTAACTACCCAACCCTTAAGCATGCACAAGCATTGGAAATTCTATGAACAAATATAGATATGGTCTTGGTCTCCTTTATGAGAATAAAGTGGATAATTGATGCATATTCTTGTGGTGTTGGTATTCATAATTTACATGTGGCCTCATCAATTTTTTCTTCAAGGTTACAAATGGAACACAGCACTTTAGAGACAATTTATAATATTCAACCATTAATGAAGAAACCATTTTAACAAAATTAACCATGCAATATTTTCAAATAATTTAGCATAGTTAAATTACCTTTATATGCAAAAGAATTATGTAATAACTTGCCCTTTTATTCACATGAATCATAGGAAATATTTTTCAAGAAAATAACATGGTTAACTTTTCTGCACAAGAATCATATGAAAATATTTTTCAAGAAAATAACATGGTGAACTTTTTTGCATAAGAATCATATGAAAATATTTTTCAACAAAATAACATGGTCAACTTTTCATTTTACGCAAAAGAACCACAAAACCTTATTTTTTAAGAGGTTAACACACAAGAACCATGTAATATTTTTCAAAGTGATTAACACAGTAAATTTATCTTTCTACTCATATAACCATGCAATACTTTCAATAAAAATAGACATAGTTAACCTATGTTTCTGCGCACAAGAATTCATGGAAAATTTTCCAAAATTTTAATATAAGTAATTAGTCTTTGCACATAGGAATTCATCAAATATTTTCAACAAAATAAATATAGTTTATCCTTTGCCGCTACGCACAAGAATTCATGAAATCTTTTCAATAAAGTAAACCTAGTTTTTACATTTGTCTTTGCACACAACTTTGGGTTAATACTCCCATCATCGATACCCAATGTGTCAATATGTTGTCCCAATCTTTGGCCAAGAAAATGGCGTGACACTTCAGGACCTTTATCCCACAACAACACACAATACGTTCTATTGATGATGATTTTTTCGATTCCTGATTCAATTCTTCTTCTATTGATGCCATGATCTTTTCCTCTTTCTATTGCTGCTCACAAGAAATTATTTTCATTGAAAGTGATACAAAGTGACTATATAGTAAACTTCCATCTCTTTTTAATCTAGAAAACTACAACATGTAAATAAGAAATTATAATGTGAACTCTATCATCTTATAATTTAAGGCAATGTGTGAATTCTTAACATGGATGTTAGCAGCATCTGACTTAACTATTACAAATTCTAATGGATGCCCCCTAAATAAATATGACATCCATAATGTAATGGTATTTTCCAAAACCATTCAAATAAAGAAACAATTTTTATGGAGTTCATAATTGTTTCTTGGCACCAAACGGTTCAGACTGTGTCCACATATTAATCAATAAAATACATTTTTTTATTCATGTTTAACATAGTCATGATGCATCCACGGGGTATTGGATAGAAGTTGATCAGGTGTTATGTTAAGGCACTCCTTGATGTGAATTCAACGGTTCAATTCTCTTCCTTGATCGGGGGTGATATATTGGACATGATGAAGATGTAGTCCCACCAATCTTAAAAAAAAAACATAGTCATAATGTCAATGTTTCAAAACGTGTATAGTGGTCCTAGGGATATTATAGCTTTATTATCTTTACATAAGAGAGAATAAATAAATATGGATTCTAATCCTCTTTACAAATATTTGTACCATGTAACCCATCATTATAATGTGTGTGGTCTTAAACACCATTCTCATACATTCATAGTATCTCCCAAAAATTGTAGGCATTAAAATTACATAAACAATTGTTCAACAAACAACAAAATAAAATGCATAAACATGTTAAAGGTAAATATAGATACAAAGGAATTCATGCATTAAAATATTTCAACTGGATTTCCATTAACTTTTGGAAATTTTACTAAAATTACAGTAATAGTGACTTAATAGAATTCCACCTTAAATTCATTAAATGTCAAAATTATAGCCTTCTCAAATGATTTATTAATAATTAAAAACTAAAAATATGATTGGTTTTTCACACCCTTTATCTACTTATTTATACTTTTTGGTCTTAGTCATAACAAGGCTTACATATATTGATAAGTTCACAAAAAAAACACAATAAAAGTTGTGTTCAAATTTTGTATTGACCAACCTAGTTTTCTTTGTGTCCACATTATTTATTCCTTCTATCATATGTTATCATCCTTTGTTTCCATTCTTATTTTATGTCTTTCTATACTTTTATTATTTATTTTATCACTTATTTCTTCTTTCTATTCTCTACATTTTATTATTTTCATATTTCCTCGTGCTATTCTTTAACTTCTTAGGCTTCCTTCCTTTCATTGTCTTTATTTATTATATTTTTCTAACAAATTTCCCTCTCTCTTTCAATTTATTCTTCCCACCTTTAACTTCATATGGCCTTTCTCTATTATTACCCTTTCATATATTAGTTACTTATATGTCTTTAAACTAAATGTGACATGATCATTGTAGTTCTCTCCATCAAGCTTCTTTACACATGAAAATTTAATGGTTCTTTACATTGTAAATATACTTGATATTGATATAAGAGATGCCTCTTGTCCTCACCAATTAAGATTAATGAAATCGAGAACTAAATAAAGGAGAATTAAATTAATTTTAAAATTGATTCATCTCGTTGTATAAAGCATTAACCTTAAACTCCTTATTTGATGTATAACCCTGACATAACATGAACCATAAGATTGACGAAGAGATTCCCATCTTGGTGAAAATAAAATAGATGAACCAAAAATATTTCCATCGATGGAATGTGGGATAATCTAATCATTTGCATGAAATATTATTATTTCCTTGATAGAATCATCGGAAAAAGGAAATTTTATAATGTAAATCAAGGAAATTACATAAAATTCGCTAATAATCAATATTAATTCAACATCCACGTTGATTGGTTGTACATTAATTGATGTAATACTAGTGTATCCCCCTTATTTCTATTGTTAGTGTAGCCCCCTTATTGTTATTTTTTTTCCCCATAGAAACCCATTATTGTTATTTTTGTTCCCTTACATTATTATTGTTATGTAGGCCTTGATTATATTGTGACCCCTTAGGCCCCTATATATACAAAGGAGATATTATCCTTTGTATCATCCAATAATTGTTCATTTATGTAATGTAAAGGATATTTCTCCCTCGAAGAGGCTAATTTTTAAGTCATTTATCTATATTTTCTTCTAATTTATGAGCTGGTTGTATAACATTGTGTATCAGAGCTTTCGATTCTAGGGTTTTGTTGCTCCAAACAGGTCATCTCATATTTTTTCTATATCGCGTTTTATATGAAGGATCAGAAGCTGAAAATTTTCATACAAGGATCCAAAATCATGGTGAAATTCCTGTAAAAAATTCAGATATTGACTCACTATATTTTCATAGATATGGTCTGAAGAACTTAAGACTTTTTCATGCTCTAGTATTTCGTCACAAATATGTGAACTTGGGAAAATCATCATAACTTCCTCTACGAGAATTGTATTTTAATTTCATATAATGTGGCCAAAAGTGCACAGAATGTAGTATTTTTTTATTGTTAAGGGCTAAATGTTAAAATAGTGACACGTGGAAATATGTGCAAGTTAGATCTACTAAACCATTCCATAATCATGTCATCGTTGGAGATTATGCATAACTTTATCTTCAAGAATCCAAATTTTGTCTAATTTGTGGAATTGGAAAGAAGATTTAGAGGGATACCACAAGACCTAATTTCAAATATTGGAGATCCACAATCACAAATATACAACGGTTTCAATATTGAGCTCCTAAAAAGCAAGAAAAAGGTGTGTATTTTTTAATTTTTCATAACATTTGATTTAAAAATCAGATTGAAGTGATTCAAATGGAATATTTAAGCATAGATATCAATATTTGGTTCTAAAATTCCTCCAAAAGAAAATAAATATAAACCCATTAATCCCTCATAAATATTGACTATAACGTATGAAGAGGAAGAATTGCAGCATGATATATCAAAATTACGGGACTAAGTGCAACACATTTCACTTTCACAAAGAGAAACCAAATATGAACTAAAAGGGTACATGGATGGTTTAAAAGGCGACATCGATGGTTTAAAATGAGACATGGATGGTTTAAAATGTGGCATGAATGGCTTAAAAGAAGATACAGAAGGTTTGACAAAGTTGCTACAATAAATGCTTCCTAATAGTGAAAAGGTATTCCATGAGACTCATGATGAGAAAAAAAAAAAGAATGTTAATCATGATTTTAGAGAGTCCAATGTTGGGTTTAAGATCCACCACATTGAAAATATTGATATGAGGAAGTTTGATGGAAAGGATCCTGTAGTATGGATACTGCATATGGAACAATATTTTAATCTCCATGATGTGCATCACACACAAAATGTATGCATTGCAACTTTATATTTAGAACCCAATCAGTTTGTATGGTATCAAGGGTTTTTTTTCTCACAAACCACTTGTCACTTGGTCAATTTTTACAGAGGAAATGATAGCACATTATGAAGATACAAAGAGAAACACCTTTTTTAGCCAATTAACATTAGAGGAAATTTAAACCTGAAAGTGGCCTCCTAAGGAAAAATAATAAAATAATAGTTATACATTTTGGAGAGAAAAGAAACAAAACTACTTTTTCTAATTGTCTTTTTGGCTTATCTCCTGATAGGTTTACTAAAATTTCCAACATAGAAAATCGTTGGATGCAGAATTAAATTCCACATCCAAATAGTACCCATTATGCATATGTTTGAGAAGACCCACATTGATTAAAATTGAAGATACATTAAAAAATTGTGTTGAACACTCTTTCATAATTTATCTTCAATTTTTATCAATTTGGGTCTTCTAAAAAATATGCATAATGGGTACTCGTTGGATGTGTAATTTAATTCCGCATCCAACGAGGGCCTACACTTGAAATTTGAGAAAACCTATAAGGATATAAGCCAAAAATACAATTAAAAAAAAAAGTTGTTTTTCTTCTTTTTCCTTCAAAATATTTAGATCTGCCTCTTTTTAAATTTAAATAATTTTAATTGGCTTACATATTATGATATGTAAATTACATGAAAATTTCGTGGGCACTTTTAGGCTGAAATTTCCTCTAATGTAAATCTCAAACAAAAGGGTTCAATGGTGGAGCACATTGAGGACTTCCAAAAATTGAATATCAGGGTAACTGATATTCTAGAGGATCATAAGAGTGATGTCCTCATAGGGAATTTAAAGTATAACATCCAACATGAGGTTTTCCTTTGGGAACCTGATTAATTGGAGAAAGCATTCATGGTGGAACAAAAAGTTGAAAGAAAATTTATGGCAACAAGGAAGTATACCACTCACAACTATAAATATGGAAGTGTTTACGCTCCTAGCCTTCCACAACCTACAAGTTTGACAATAGAACAATTGGAGGAGAAAATAGAAAAAGGGCTTTGTTATAGTTGTGATAGAAAATAAACTAAAGTTCTTAAGTGCGATGAGAAGAAATTATTTTACACAGATTGTGAAGAGGAGGAAGAAAAGGAACAAGAAACATATAAAGAGGATAATATACACCAAGAAACAACCCTAGAGAAAGAAAAATGAATCTGACCATCTCTTGCAATGCATTGGTAGGAATTACCACTCCTCAAACTCTCAAGATAGAAGGATATATCAAGAATAAAAAGGTAATAATGTTGATTTATTAGGTTAGTAGCCATAATTTTATTCATTGTAAGATAGATAAGGAATTAAATTTCTTCCTATATCAAGCACCAGAGTGTCAAGTCATGGTTGCAAATAGAGGAACCATAAATTTATCTAGAAAGTGCCATAACATAAAGCTTACCATGGGGGAATATGTATTGAATAGTCTAATGCTTTCCATTCGAATGGGTGGTTCTTATGGTTTACTAGAAGTACAATGGTTACAATCTTTGGGGACAAGAGCTTTTAATTTTCAAGAAATTTTCTTGAAATTGTTTTGGGAAAGAAAGGAATTTGAATTAAAGGGTATCACAGGGAAACCAGGAAATATAATCATCTCTAATGTCATGACAAAGCTTCTTAAGAAAGAAGAAGGAGGCATAATTTCACAATTATTCTCACTAGAGGACCAAACATCAAAATCATCTATTTCTCTAGATATCATTGGGAAATCATTCCAAGGTGTTTGAAACTCCCAAAGGCCTCCCACCTATTCATGATCATGATCATTCTATTCATTTTATTCTAGGAAGTTATCCTCCAAACATCAAGCCTTACATATATACTTATTCCCAAAAGAGTGAATTTGAACGTATGGTTACAGAAATGGTAGAGGATAGTATAATTCAACCTAGTCAAAGTTCTTTCTCTGCTCTAGTAGTATTGGTACACAAGAAGAATGGATCATGGCATATGTTTCTAGATTATAGGGAGCTTAGAAAACTCTCTATTAAATATAAATTTCCCACTCCTATCATTGATGAATTTTTGGATGAATGTGACATGGAGCAATTTACTTCACCAAGTTGGATCTTCCTTCAGGATATCATCAAATTAGAATGAAGACTAAAGACATTCTGAAAAAAACATTCAAAACTCATGAGGGTCATTGTGAATTTTTGGTAATGCCTTTTGGCCTTACTAATGCACCTTCCAAATTTAAAGGTGTGATTAATTCCATTTTCAAACCATTCCTTACAAAATTTGTGTTAGTATTTTTTGATGATATACTAATCTGCAATAAGTATTGGAAGGATCATGTTCAACATATTGACAGGGTGCTCAAACTATTGGAGGAGAAACAATAATATGAAAAAACCTCCAAATGTTCCTTTGGAGTATAGGAGGTGGAATATTTTGGTCATATTTTATCTCATGAGGGTGTTAAGGTAGACCCTAACAAAATTAAAGCCATTAAGGAATGGAAAATCCCTGCAACCATAAATCATCTTCGAGGATTTCTCGGGTTGATATGGTATTTTCGTAAGTTTGTTAAGAATTATGGGATAGTCGTGGCACCTCTAACATAATTACTGAAGAAAGATGCATTTTATTGGACTCTAGAAGAAACTAAGGCCTTTGAACTTCTTAAAGAGGCAATGTGCCAAGCACCGGTCTTAGATACACCAGTATTCACAAAATCCTTTATTGTGGAATGTGATGCCTAAGGGAATTGGAGTTGATGTAGTTTTAATTCAATAAGGAAGACCCATTGCTTTTGAAATCCGTCCAATCAAAGGAAAGTATTTACACAAACCTATTTATGAGAAGGAAATGTTGGAAATACTACATGCACTAAAGCAATGACGACCTTACCTAATGGGAAGACACTTCAAGGTAAAAATAGATTATGATAGTCTTATACTATTTGGAACAAATATTATCTTCAGAAGAGAAGAAAAAATGGGTCACAAAGATGTTGGGTTATGACTTTGAAATCATCTACAAAAAAGGGAAGAAAAATGTTTTTACAGATGCACTCTCAATAAAGGATGAGGATGTGGAAGCGTTTCTTTGTGCCATTTCTATTATCCAACCCGAATGGATAACCAAAGTAAGGGATGAATGGAATAATGAAGAAGAGGTGTGGACACTCATTCAAAATTTGTAACAATATCATAGTACATTTGATACATTTAACTGGAAAAATTATTCATTGTGGTACAAAGATTGCTTATATATTTGTAAGAATTCCCAACTCAAACAAAATAACTTTTTTCGACTTACACACCTCTCCCTTAGGAGGGCACTCAATATTTTTTAAAAATTACCATAGGGTCAAGAAGGAATTTTTTTGGGATGGACTTAGATATAATATTCAAAAACATTTGGCAGAATGTTTGGTTTGCCAACAAAATAAAGTTGAGACAATTAATACCCTGGGTCTGTTACAAACTTTAGCCATTCCAATTCAAATTTGGGAGGTCTCAATGGATTTTATCACAGGTCTGAATTAAAAAGTGTCATCATGGTGGTAGTTGATAGACTTACTAAGTATGCACACTTTTGCACATTGTCGCATCCTTTTAGATACATTACATTCACTAGTGAATTTAAGGAAACAATTCAAAATATTCATGGAAACATGAAGATTATAGTAAGTGACAGAGATCCCATTTTCACTCGAAATTTTTGAATGGAACTATTTTCTTATCTTGGTACTAAATTAGATCATATCTCATCTTACCATACTCAATATGATGGGAAATAGCGGTAGTGAAAAAATGTTTGGAAGGATATCTTCATTTCTTTGTAATTGATAAACAAACACAATGGGTCAATTGGTTACCTCTAGGTGAATGGTTGTATAACACTTCCTTCCATACTGAAGCAAAAATTACTCCATTTATGGCACTTTATGGATATCATCCACCATCCATCACATCTTATTAATTAAGATAAAATTATAAGGTTCTCCAACTCTTAAACGATAACCTCACTCTAGTGCATAATCGAATGAAACAATAGGTAGATCAGCATCACAGTGAAAGAAGTTTTGATGTAGGCGACTAGGTATTTTTATGGCTACAACCATACAAACAAATATCCCTAAAGCAAGATAAGAAGGATAATATATTATCACCCAAGTACTACGGTCCTTAAAAGGTGTTGCAAAATATTGGTACTATAGAACACAAATTGGAACTACCTACATATTCCCGAGTACACTTGGTTTTCCATGTTTCATGCTTGAAAAAGGTTATCGGTGACAAGCTTCCAGTTCATAAAGTGTTTCCAGGACTTGACGAAGAATTAAAAATCATATTTGAGCCTGAAGCAGTCATAGAAACCAGAACTCGATGGCTATGGAATCGATTAATTTCATAGTATCTTATTAAGTGGAATAACTTACCCGTTAAAGATTCCACATGGGAGGGTGAGAATTTTGTACATAAGAATCCATAACTACTCAAGCATTGAGGACAACACTTTTTTGAAGGAGAGGGGCATTGTAGGTCCCTATAATACTAGTGTATCCCCCTTATTGTTATTTTTTTAACCATGTAGCCCCCATATTTTTATTGTTATGCCCCATAGAAACCCACTATTTTTATTGTTGGACCCTTACATTATTATTTTTATGTAGGCCCTAAATATATTGTGACCCCTTAGACCCATATATATACAAAGGAGTTCTTGTAATTTGTATCATCCAATATTTTTTCATTTATGTAATGTAAAAGAGGTTTCCCCCTTGAAGAGGCTAATTTTTAATTATTTGGTCTCTCGTTTCTTCTATTTTATGAATTGGTTACATAACATTAAACCCCTTGTTTGGTGGATAACCCTAACATAACATGAACCATAGGATTGAGGAAGAGGATCAAGAGGGTGTTTCCATCTTGGTGAAAATAAAATAGGTGAACCAAAAATATTGTCATCGATGGAATGTGGGATCATCAAATCATTGGCAGGGCATATTAGTAGTTATTTGATAGAATCATTGGGAAAAGAAATTTTCATAATGTAAAACAAGAAGATTATAGAAAATTGAATAATAATCAATATTAATTCAGCAACCATGTTGATTGATTGTACATTAATTTATTTAATGGCTATATATTATCAATGTTCTAATGTAGTTTAATATTTAATCCTATATCAGCCTTCTAGGTAACAAGAAAAGCATGACCTCATGTTGATTCAATAATTTTCAAATAAAAACTCAATTATCACTTTATGTGGATGTATATTATATATAGAAATGTTTATAAGAAAATTGTTTATTTTTCATTTTCATTCAACGCTAAATTTTAAATTATATATATATATATATATATATATATATATATATATATATATATATATAACAACTTCCATTCATTTACGAAAAATTAAAATTAAAATAAAAACACTTTACATTAATTTTTTAATTTTATTACTTAATTTATTTTTAGATTTCTATAAAATATATACATATTCTTATTATACTTTTCTTGCATACTTAAATTTGTTTTAATCTCATGTTTTTATTTATTTATCTTTCACTGATTTTGTACATAATCAAATGAGTTTTATTTAAACTATTTAAATGTGGTTTCATATGTTTGTTTTACTAATGATTTACTTATATTTATTTTACATTTGACATTTTAACATTTATAGGGATGAGAAAGATTTCAACTTTTGAAATCATTACACAAATGGAAATAATATATCTTTCATGTTGAAAATAAAATTTTAGTTTGCATTTTGATGCATGACATCCTGTTTTGAATGCCTTTAAATTTGTAACAACTTTACCATTCGTGGATTATTTGGAAAAACATGGGAGAATTGTTCATAAACGCTTAAAAAACTCATCCCCATTAAATGGTGCTTCGTTCTAATACATTGTTGTAGAAAACAGAATATATATATATATATATATATATATATATATATATATATATATATTTCTTTCTTTCTTTCTTTGAGGGAAGAAAAATTGAAATAATGTAAAGAAGATTATGCAACACTTATTTTTCAAACATTCATCTCAAATGGAATTGCAAGAGTGCACTTTATGAAAAACCATTAATACATTTGTGGGAAAGTTAGAAGGTTTTCTACTTATGATGGATTCAAAATATAATTTTTCTATCTATACTACTTATGGTAAAAAAAAAAATCTGGAAAATAAATATAAGAGCATGACAATGATTATTTTAGCTCCTCCCTCAGTTAAGAATAGTCTATCATGGTAGGAGTAGGAATAGATCAAGGTCAATGATTAGTTTAGCTCTTTCCTTGGATAAGAATAGTTTATCATAACATTTGTTGGATATAATTACCCTTACTTACATTTAGTGAGTGTTATAGGCCATTTTTTCACATCTAGTCATTATGACTCTTGATGGGATCAATCAACATCCTATTCCACCTAGTCAACATCATTGCAAAAATACCTAAGTGAACCTCCTTCATTTCCTAGAATTTCTGCCTGAAACCACCTCATCTAAGACATTTTTAGTATCAATGATTCATGTTCTTCCTCTATACAACGTTCACCTACAATTTTCTCCCATTTCCACCTGCATTAGTTCTAGAAATTAGAGAAAAAAGAGATAATTTCCAGAAGTTTCCTCTTCCAAAAGCTTCCAGAATTTGTTACAACCATTTACCTCTGATTAAACTTTCATATCTTATCTCATCATTCTTCGGAGTTTACATCCCTCATACTTTGATCCCATGCTCCCATCAAAGGTGGATCTAAAACCTTAGATTGGTAATTAGATAAAAAAATCCCAACTTACCCCACTCCTCTATGTTATGCAAGAAAATCCCTTCTTCGAAAAGAAGCGATCCCTCTAGCCCAATGAGTTGGTCTAGTAACAATCGCAAAAAAGGATACCATCTTTCCTAATTTAACATTTAAATTAAAATGATAGAGGGAGATGGCCTACCTCACTCGTGGTCATTTCCTCGGTGTCGATGTTGATCCTTTTTCTTTCAGGCTCGTTCCTCGCTATCCCTTCTGCGTCCGAATACCTATAAAGAAGATCATACGACAAAATATGAAAGATACATATTATAATTATTTCAAAGCAAACCACATGACATATCAAGGAGTATCATGTTAAACCAATTAATATTAACATATTTATGGGAAGAAAATTATACTTTGTATTATCAAATGAACAAAGGAAAGATTACAAACGATGTCTTGATGTTTAAGACCTCCTTTAGAGTGGTAATTCAAGCCCAAGCCATGCTCTTCAATCTCTTTTCCTTCTTCGTCAAATTGGAAGCATATAGGCGCAATCTAGAAAAAGTAAGGAAACCAGCAATGACCAACCAAGTCACTAGCATGGCACTCTCTTATAGCAGAGCTGAGGAGGTTAAGGATCCACTAATGAGGGGTAAAGGCCTTATCTCAAAGGGGAAAATATTTGGAGATAACATCAAGCATAAAAAATGGTAGTATTCGACCATATCCTCAACCAACAAGTACCAGAACTCTGTTCTTGAGAATTCCAGAGGCTAAAGCTTCTGCTCCATTTTGGAGAACCTATCTGAAGAGTATTGATCATGAATTTACTGTTGAATTCCCATGTTTGAATCATTGTTCACATGTTAGGGACAGGGTCATAGGTGCAAGCTTATTAAGGGGAGGATCATGTTGGGCTTGCAAATAATTTTTTTTACAAACTTTTTTAGAAAAGCTTCAAGTAATTTCTCTTTTAGGTCTTGAGGGATATCCTAAACATGTTATCGAGGATGAAAAAGTTTATACATATTTTGTTGCTTTGTAAATTTTGTGAAATGAGAGACACAAAATATGACACTTGGGATAAGAAATGAGGAATGCAACAAAATATTGTGTAACAGATGCCACCTAAAGCATGAAAGCAGAACTGAAAGTGATGTTTGAAACACTTTATCAGCCATGGGAAGGACTTTGAAAAACCACCATTAGGAGACCTATCAATCAAACACAATACAATATATGACATATATGATATAAACATGCCTAATAACATATCTCTATGTAGGAATCAAATAACACATTTAACCCACGGTATGGGCGCAACCATCCATCTGAAAGAGATCACAAAAATGGATCCACGGTATGGATGCAAACATCTGTATAAAAAGGACCATGTGTACAATCATGAATAATAAATAACTCCATGCAGCCTGAATAACAACAAATATGATCCAGGATAGTCCTATCGATCTTGATCTACCCACTGTACGAATATAACCATGTGAATATATGTGTTGATGTCAAACATGGTAGAAACCACATGATTACCGGTCGATCATGTGAACCGTTAATAGGTGCAAGAGAAACCACCAATAATGTTTATGGCCCTCAAGGTACCACAAAACAATATACAAGTGTGAATGAATGGGTTGAAGTCAAAAACTTGCATAATCATGTGATGGACGACAAATGATGTGAACTTGTCGCCAAACGTGAAGAAATTACCATTGAGGCATGCAAGCTCCAAGGTACTCAAAAATAGTTTCTAAATCATCTTCCTGGATAATGAGCTGAAGTCTAAAGGAAGTGATCCGTCGAAGGAGGGCCATAATTATTCCCACATCATCAACACGAAACAAAGGATTTCTCAAGATGATAGGAGTGATTTAGCACTATTGCAGAGAGGGTAAAATAAGCAGAGGATGTTTGACCTTACAGATAGGACTTCTCTTGAACATATCAGTGATACGACTCTGGATTTTGGTAGCATTTGACACAAAATGGGATCAAAGGTCATGATGATGGTAGATAATGATCGAATGAGAGGAAAATGTATTTCCTGAACCCAGGAAGGCAGGTGATGAATGAAGGATATCCCCAACCCAACACGAAATGCAAGTGAGTGTTATGTTCAAGAACGACATGCTACCTTTGGTACAAAACACAAAATATGCTTTACTTCCATTTTCCCTCATTATTTATAACGAGTACCTCTTTATTTTTTATAGAAATATTGAATAGTATATCATATGCTTGGCATATAAGTTCACCCTTTGGATGAATCCATCCTAGTAAGTTTAACAAGCCCTAGGAAGGAGTAGCTCGGTCTCATCATAGTGACGAGTCCTTCATCGTTTAAGTTTTACGAGTCTAATGTAGGAGTAACTTAGTATATTTTTCATAATTAGGGAGTTTTAAAAATAGATGGAAAAGAAAACTCCAAAATATCCATTTTCGTAAATAGTCTCTCGAATCCGAAAATGTAGAAAACAATATCAGAGAGAACCTCATGATCATGATTGACCAAGTTATTCCTTTTTCGTAAATAGCTAATCTCAACCCAAAAAAGGGGTAAATGTATTCTGATACGATGTCAATTCATTTATTTAAACGAGCTCGGAAGAACAAGTGCTCAGCAATATTTTCATATTTCGAAAGTTAGAAAAGAGCTTAAAGTTGACTCCAAATGGGTTCTTTTTTTTTTCACGAGTCTGAAAAAGTGATTAAATATAACTTGTCATTCACCATTGATTGAATTTAATTCATAATAAACTACTTCTGCACATGTAATAAAAGGTCACATTGATCAAGAAAAAATACAAATATAGGAAAAAATACTCATAAAACAATAAAAATTCATTTTTAAAGCAAAATATGGGTAAAAGTTCTTTTAGTATCCAAAAGTAAAAAAATTAAAATCACTTTTAACAGAGCACTTTTCCCTCCATTTTTATTTGAACTTTAGGAGCCTCATTCATTCGATCTAGGACACCATTTGTTGATCCATCTGTTGCAGGTAACAATCCTCACCTTTTCCTACATTCCTATTTTATTTTTAAGAAATTCAATTCATTTCTTGCGTGGTTAGGGAGCCCTCGAAAAATTAGGGCCTTTCGATGACTAGCATGGGTTTCACCCTTTGGGTCCACGCTTCTCATCTGAGTCCCTAAAATTCCAGCATGTGAAAATTGGCACACAGTCGTGTTGGCGTTGAGAGCAATTTTGATTTGTGAAATTCTCCATTTTTAACTAGTGAATTGCCAATATTTTTCCATGGAATATGTTTAATGCTTGTTAATTAATGTTTTACAAGAAAATTATGGTGATTGAGTGGAAATAAAGAGACCATGAGGTTGACGATCGAGAAGCAGCAGAAGATCCAAATTGCATAAGTGCACTTTGCAACTACATATTTCTCAAATTCTTTCGAACACCTACGATTGTTAGTGTGAATTCTAATCGCAAGCGTACGAAAAAAGCTCACTTTAGATGTGCATAACAAATAGCCCTAACATCAAATATGGTTGTCAATTTCCTTAGATATACAGTTAGTGATTAGAATAAATGTTACCAAAATCCAGATCTATGCAGTTATAGACATTAAACATCAAGTAATAAGCAAGAGTTTCTGCACGCATCAATGAAAAAGACAAGAATTGTTAAAGAATTTTTTGTATTATGACACCTGGGAAGGGAACATAGAAAGATGCTACCAATTCCCAATGGGATGGGTTCTTGTATGTCCTCAGCGCTTCAGATCTAAGGTCTTCCTCTCTTGATGGTGCAGAAAACCCAGACAAATTGGAACTCAAAGGGAGATCACAAGCAAAAAGTAGAAAAATATAACAATGATGGGAGGATCAAAGTCAGACAAAAACTATAGATCAAGAGTGATCTATAGGCAACAAAAGGTAGTGAATGAATGGAAAAACCCTTCTATTTATAACAAAATATTGAGTTAGTCTAGATATTGGTGCATAATTAAAATATTATTAACCAAATCTAGATCCAACTTTTATGGAATATTTTATTATTTTTGTTGGAGGGAAAAAGAATTTGGATTTGGTCAAATTCCTTTATTTAGAAATAATAAATAAATAAATAATTATTTATTCAATTATTTATAAATGATTTAGTCAAATTTAGCAAGGAATATTATTTAAATAATGTTTTAACTAATTATTCCTAGAAAATAATAAGATAAATAATGATTTATCTAATTAATTTTCCTATTTTGGGTTAAATATGACCAGGAATATTAATTAAACAGTGGTTTAATTAATTATCCCTTGAGGAAAATCAAACAAATAAGGATTTATTCAATTATTCCTCATGGGGTTTCCTGTTTAGACCAGAAACAATTTAATAAATTATGGATTATTAAGTTATTTGTCATAGTGAAAGAAATTTTACTATGGTAAAATTTGTCTTACATGGTGTACTTTAGTCCATCTAATAGTAACATGTTATATGACCAAAAATTAGTGTAACAAGGATGATGTACCAAGTGGACTTATTGCAGTATTTGGTGAGACTGAAGCGCGAGAGGGAAAGACCCCGAGGATGCGAGACTTACAGGTGTGACAAGTGTCTTTTATGAGTGATTATCTGTTCTACATGAGGCAAGGGAGGCATACCTATGCCGGCTAGATAAAAAAGTACAAATAATAATGATGCATCCAACAAACATGGGACTGAACTATACAGTACATGTTGGCATAAACTTTGGCTAGATAAAAACCATGATAATGGATCCCACATACATACTGTGCTGGGACAACAGCCATGAATTATACAATAATATCTGAGTACATGAGATATAATTACAACCAAAGAGGCCTTGTAAAACATGAAAGGGCTCTAAAAATCTGAATGATACATGCAAACTAAAAAGGCGCTGCAAGCGGCTGAGGCCGCAACCATCAAATCTATGGAGCTGCATCCAAGGCTATAGTAGAGAGGTCATCTGGGAATGTGGGGGGCTACCTGAAGGGCCACCCCCTCATGAGGTCTGAAACATCTCACACACACCTGGGAATCACTAGTACAATTTGTTTCATCATTGAACCAGCAAGTATACGGATCTCGATCATGCCGGGAGGAGCTGGAACTGAGAAACAATTAAGTCAAAGGGAAGTAAAGGGTCCCTTTGCCTAATTTGAGGCACTGAAAAAGAGTGGAAGCTCGAACTAAGGTAAAATATCCTCTAGAACTATCTTCTGGAATGAATAAGTTGACGTCGATAGAAGGAGGTTCGCCATAGGTGAGGCAATGAGGGGTTTTCAACTAAGACATGAGGTATAATAGTAGAGTGATTGATAGACTGGCACGAGGGATGATGGTGGAATAAGGGGTATTGAGTAGCAGGCTGATGACTTCCCTTTTTGGAGTAAAAATGGATGGATGACCTGGAAGCTATTGACTCGACTCTGGAGGGGATAGGGGGCAGTATGACTGAAGGCCAAAATGTGCGACACGAGGGAGGTACAAAGCAATGAAGGATGGAATATTGTGGCAAGAGGAAAAAGGTATTCAAGACAGACTCCATGGATGCAATGATGACTCAACTCAGATGCTCTAAAATTGGGTGACTCGATGACGCTGCCACACATATCAGGCCTAGTGGGGACCATAAAAACAAGAGTATAAGATGGTTTGCAATATTCCCAATTTTTCCACAAGGTAATTGGAATATTAGAGTTCTTAATTTTCATACTTAATTAAGTAAATAAGATGGTGGAGGGACCCAAAAACCCCAAAGATAAATAAAATCCACCTTTGATGTGTGCATGTGGATATTTCAGTCATAGATCTACATAATGGAGTAGTGGAGTAGCCACTTAATGTGAAAGGAGTGGAGGTCATGTCTCATTAATGAGATAGATCATGGAGGTTGAAGCAATCAACTAATATCATGGAAGGAATCAAAACTAAGATCATAGAGAATTCTTGATGAGATGACAGAGGAGTAGTGCATTTAATGCACACATGATGGAGAGAGTGATCATTACATTCACACATGATGGAGATCATGGAGAGACAACGCAATCAACATGGAGGCCTATGTCCACATGTACAATGCAATTATGAGGTGGGCCAAGGCATGGGAAGGTTCACAAACTATATAATGAAGATGAAGGCAACATTGGAGGCAGGCTTTATATTATTTGATTTGTGATCTATTTAGATCCGTATTTTTCATTTGAAATTCTGTCACTCTTATGTTGTTTAGCTAAGTCTGCAGTTTTGTTTAGCACAGGGTGTTCCCGAGCGGGAATCCCGTGTCTTTCCTTGAGTGACCTCTAGGGAAGAGTGTTTGAACTACATTCATCATCAGGCATTGGTGCCATATTGTTCCCACTTTCTGCAGAACATCCATATTTACAAATTGCACATTTCTAAATATCAGTTTGAGAGGAGGAGGTTGTCCTTCAATATTTTAGTTGAGGAACCGGTGAAGGATTCATCTTATCACCTTGAGCTAGAAGATCAACCTTCCAACACTTCAAATCTGTATCAAGCATCAGGCCATATATTATTCATCTCCTAGCAGTAGCATTTCTATCAGGAATTTTTGTAGTCCATTCTTGTAGATCGAAGGGAGAAGGGAAGTTGCTAGCATTTCAGCTAGTAATCTAGTGGTGGATCATTCCTTCACATTGTAATCATTATTTCCATATTTTCTGAGCTACATTTCATATCTTAGCAGCAGGCTAGAGAGCCTCTTTCCTTTACAATGTAGTCTTTGTGAGGAGTTGTGTAGCAGCAACTACAATCTTCAGAGGAGGGTTTAGGAGCTATATCTTGAGCTTCTAGCTTGAGGATCTAGTGAAGGGATCAACCCTTCAATCTTAGATATGATCTTGTGACATATTGCAGCCATCTATTTGTTAGATCCAACTTCAGATTTACATACCCAACAGCTGTATAATGAAACCCCAAGAGGGTGATTTTCTTAGATTAACAGATCTGAAAAAATCCTTTCTGGGTTATCTTGGGTTGCCATCATACTGCCCATATCTAGAATCTTGGCATCATAAAAGCTCCATATTTCCTTAGATATTAATTTACCTTTTCAGCTTACAACTATATTTACATCATCATCTTAAGGGAAAACACAGTATTGCTTCATGTAGCTCTCCAGTTACGCAATGCCTTCTTTGGCATGTTTTCAGGGTCATTCTAGCCTATGTATTTGGCTTTAGTGCATCTATTTTAGCACAGTTTTTCTATTTATCCATATCCAGTGATAATAAAAGGCTCACCTATTCTGTATATTCTATGATTGTTGAATATTTACATGTACATATTTTGCGTTACAAATATTTTGTTTGTATATCAATGCATTATTCAATTTTGGAATATTACAGTGGTATCAGAGCATGATCTTTGGCTCAGCTTTTGGACATCTTGACAACGTATGAAAAGAAGATAGTAGAGATCTACTATGGAGGGATTAAGTTTTTCCTAATCTTCCTATAGAGCTTTGAAGGATCTCTCCAAAGGGATTGATGAATCAAGAAGATAAAGGAAAAGAGAAACCTCAAGAAGGTTTCAAGATGAAGAAGGTCCCAATACTTCTTTTCAGTAACAAAGAAGACCAGAGAAGCAAAGAGCTTCATATTATTCCACTAGATCCACTTTCTTTGAGAAAGAGGACTGGTATGAATATGGTGAAGGCTTGGGGCATGAAACCCTAAGTGAATAACTGTTTGAATACAAGTCACAGCCTAGAGCATTGAAGGAGAATCTATCTCTCCAATAGTTTCTGCAACTCAAAGAAGAGAGGAGATCCAGAAACAAAAATAGAATAAAGAGGCATAGATTATTATTTCCTACATTTGATGGATCTTCCATAATCACATTGAGGGCTTGGAGGGAAGAATTATATACATTTTTTTGAAGCATCCTATATCAGAAATAGAGGTTGTGGAGCTTTCACCGCTGCACCTAGAAGATGAAGCAAGAAATTGGTGGTTCAGTCACTTGCCACACAGGGAAGTGTCTTCTTATGCATATTTTATTCAAAGACTAAAGAATAGATATGGTAGGAAGAAACCAGAGACATCTCACATAGTGACATCTCCCATCATCAAGGAGATATTACATGAATATCTAAAATAAGATGTCCTCACTATCACTTAGGAGGAGGAGCCTGTACCACCACCAGTTGCAGATGTGCTTACATCAAGAGGAGGATCACTTGCACCTTTGCAAGATGGTCTTGAGTTTTTGACATTTGGATCCCCATTCCTGATTGATCAGATGCATGATGAGGAGGAGACAGATACTAGCACTGGTACACTTATAGAAGTGCATCCATCACTATTACCAGCAGTCGGAGAGATCATTGCATCGAGAGAGGAAACTCTTATGATCTTGCAATATGTTTATGAGTATCATTTGATCCAAGTTATGCAACTACTTTCATATCATATTGTTTTAGTACCTCTTATTGAAACTTATGAGGACATGCCATCAAGGCTATTGTATGACCAAGGGTTAGAACAACATGATGATTTGGAGCAACATCATATTACTATGTCGAGGACCCTTGATCTAGTCAAGGAAGAGATGAAGAACCATTCTATTTTTTCATTAATGAACTGCATTCAAACCTTTGAGTTGAAATGTAGAGTTTCAGAAGATGGGATGAGTATGATCCTATGTACAATTGCTGGCTATGATTTCAGCATTGTGCCTTGCTTTGAGACATCACATGTTTTACCTTGCAGATCTACAGCACTATTAAAGAACAGTAGTGAGAATAAGATGACCCATTCCTTATGGGAGAAATCAAATGGCAGCTTCATTCATGAAGCAAAGGAGAAAAATACGATATATGGTAGAAATATTGAGATGAGGAATATTTTCTCCTTTTTAGATGACACTTTCTCAATGAGCATCTCACATATCAAAGAGAAACTTCTACCTGCAGCAGATCCAGAACCTTATTGGTTTTGGGGGGCCATTGATGAAAAGAAGGTCTCATGGAGAGATCTATTTGGAGGTGCACTTCAACATATCATGGAGTGCAAATTTCTTCAACAGTTTTAGGAGTTTGGTGTCCTACAATGGAAGGATACCAATTTTTTTGCAGAATGAAATCCATCATCCTCATTGGGATGAATGGTTGATGATGTGGAGCAAGGAGTTGCCAAACCACTTGAATATTTATGAGATAGGCCAACAAGAAGCATGGATGCGCTGGTTACTCTTGGGTGAGTATGGTTACCACCCAATGGGTCATATTTTTATGATTCATGCCTTGCACATCACTAGAAGAATGCAGAATAAAAATGCATGGTCACTTTGGTTGTTGATGAGAGAGTTTGGACATCACATGATATATATTATGTCCTTGTATTTACTCTTGTTTGGGATATGTCTCATTTCCTTACATGTATTTCTATTTGGGATGTATCTCATGTTCATGTATCTACTTGGGTTTGGGAGAAAGTATAACTCTCACATGATGTGGCATAAGGGAACTTGTTTGTATTATGTTGATGGGAAATTTCACATGTCCATTACTATATTATTGCTCCATGACTTGCATCATGATTATGGAAGGCGGTAGAAAGAATCCTTGATGCTATGGTTACTAATGGGAGAGTATGGACTGAATTCTTCCCATACATTGCATGACATTGTTGGAGGATGGAAACAAGAGGCCTTGCAACATTGGCTTCTATTGGGGGACTATGATCATTGTACATGGTATGATGATGATGTGATGGGGCAACAAGATGCCTTGTTAAGGTGGCTTCTCTTGAGAGAATATGGCCACTACATTTGGTACAATGATGATATGGTATGGCAACAAGAAGCATTGTTGTGGTGGATTCTATTGAGAGAGTATGGCTCTCACATATATATTGATGTAGATTTTGCAAGGCAACAAGAAGCATTGTTGTGGTGGCTTCTTTTGAGAGAGTATGGATCTCTTGTTTGTTTTCATGATGATCTAGCATGGAAGCTGAAGGCTTTGCTGCGTTGGTTGTTATTAGGAGAATATGGTTTGACATTGTTCATGTTCATCCATATGTCTCTACTTCTTATTTTTCACTATGTTGATGTGATGTTTAGATCCTACATGGAAAACATGGCTAATGATGTGAGCATTGATAAATGCAACCTACTCTATGTATCATGGGTTGGAAAGATAGTTCATGAGTTGGAACTTTCCACTTTGGGAATGAACCACCTCATTTTGTGTACCTCATGTGTAGAGGATATCTTTGGTCAACGTATGGTTGCCACTTGGAGATTCATTGATGAGGGAGAGAATCTAAATTTTCAGTTGGAGGCCATTCTAGAAATTATAGAGAGGCAACTTTGGAGTTGGACATGCATGACACATTGTGACAGATGGGGAGGCCTTACACATGAGGATTTCATTTGGAGGGAGGATGTTTGCTATAGCATCCACTTTTGCAGTTGCTTAAGGTCAAGAAACATTTTTCTGGGGAGGACTGTAATATTCCCAATTTTTCCACAAGATAATTGGAATATTAGAGTTCTTAATTTTCATACTTAATTAAGTAAATAAGAGGGTGGAGGGACCCACAAACCCCAAAGATAAATAAAATCCACTTTTTATGTGTGTATGTGGATATTTCAGTCATAGATATACATAATGGAGTAGTGGAGCAACCACTTAATATGAAAGGAGTGGAGATTATGTCTCATTAATGAGATAGATCATGGAGGTTGAAGCAGTCAACTAAGATCATGGAAGGAATCAAATGTAAGATCATAGAGCATTCTTGATGAGATGATAGAGGAGTAGTGAATTTAATGCACACATGATGGAGAGGGTGATCATTACATTTAGACATGATGGAGATCATGGAGAGACAACACAATCAACATGGAGGCCTATGTCCACATGTACAACGTAGTTATGAAGTGGGCCAACACATGGGAAGGTTCAAAAAATATATAATGAAGATTAAGGAAAAATTGGAGGCAAGATTTAGATTATTTGATTTGTGATATGTCTAGATTTGGATTTGTCATTTGACATTCAGTGCACTCTTATGTTGTTTAGCTAAGTCTTCAATGTGGTTTAGTTAAGTCTTCAGTGTTGTTTAGCACAGGGTGTTCCCGAGCGGGAATCCCACCTCTTTCCTTGAGTGAACTCTAGGGAAGAGTATTTTCACTACATTAATCATCAGGCATTGGTTCCATATTGTTCCTACTTTCTGCAAAACATCCATATTAAAAAATTGCCAATTTCTGAAGATCAGTTTGCGAGGAGGAGGTTTTCCTTAAATATTTAGGTTGAGGAACCGATGAAGGATTCATCCTATCACCTTGAGCTTCAAGATCAGACTTCCAGCACTTTAGATTTGTACCAGGCATCAGGCCATCTACTATTCATCTCCCAGCAGCAAAATTTCCATCAAGAATTGCGCAGTCCATTCTTGTAGATCCAAGGGAGAAGGGAAGTTTCTAGCATTTCAGCTAGTAATCTAGTGGAGGATCATTCCTTCACATTGTATTCATTATTTCCATCATTTATGAGCTAAATTTCATATCTTAGTAGCAGGCTAAAGATCCTCCTTCCTTTACAATGCAATTTTTGTGAGGAGTTATGTAGCAATAGCTGCAATCTTTAGAGGAGGGTTTAGGAGCTAGATCTTGAGCTTCTAGCTTGAGGATCTAGTGAAGGGATCAATCCTTCAAGCTTAGATCTGATCTTGTGACATATTTTAGCCATCTATTTGTCAGATCTAGCTTTAGATCTGCATACCCAACATTTTTATAGTGAAACCCCAAGAGGGCGATTTTCTTAGATTGACAGATCTGAAAAATTCTTTCTAGGTTATCTTGGGTTGCCATCATAGTGCCCAAATCTAGAATCTTGGCATCATCAAAGCTCCATATTTTCGTAGATATGGATTTTCCTTTTCATCTTACAGCTATATTTACATCATCAGCTAAAGGGATAGTGTAGTATTGCTTCCTGCAACTCTCCAGTTACGCAATGCCTACTTTGGCATGTTTTCAGGGTCATTCTAGCCTATGTATTTGGCTTGAGTGCATCTATTTGAGCACTGTTGTATTGTTTATCCATCTCCAATGATAATAAAAGGCTCACCTATTCTGTATATTCTATGACTGTTGAATCTTTACATGTACATCTTCCGTGTTACAAATATTGTGTTTGCGTATCAATCCATTATTCCATTTTGGAATATTACATGGTTACTCATGACAAAAATTGACACGAGCATCGACAAGTATGAAGGAAAAGTGGTGCTCCAAGTACAAGTGTCGCAAGTGAAGAAATTTGATTTTGAGAAGCGGTGAAGTGACCCTTCTTGGAAAAAAGACTTTTGGGTGAAGTATCAAATCACAAAAAATGAAAGGATACACTTTTGAGAGCTCAGTGAGATCTTTCCAACGGTGCTAAAAGATTGTCAAATCGAGCTTCGATTCAGTTGCAGCTGGCGAAAGAAAAATCTGGGGTTTTTCTTTTAATAAGGCATTTTCCCTCCAATTTGATTCATTTTCAAGTGTAGCTGTGGTGAATGTAGAGAGGATAAAAGGCCCTAAATCTTGTGGCGATGTTAGCGGAAAAACCGACCATTGGAATCAGGATCTGCGACTTTCAGGTAGGTGGCCTTACGTGTCTTAAAGATGGTTATAATGCTTCTTGGAAGAATGGTCTTGGTGAAGAATAAATTAGGAAAGAATATGAGAATGAAATGCTAGAGAAGGTATAGAATCATCCCCACCCACCAAGTCAAACAGAGGGACCTAGTGGTAAGTATGGTATCACATAAAGTAGAAAATTTGAAGAAAGGGTATCAAGTATCTACGATATGTGGCTCGTCAGAGAGGCTGGTAGGATAAACCACCCAAGGAATGGGACGATAGTTGACCATGCCTAGAGTGATGGGGTCTAGGTTGTGACTTATGAAAATCAAGTGAGAATGTGGCTATGGGTGCCATCATGCCCCCAAGCATGGGATACTACCTTGAAGCATATGGGATGGAGAGGAGTGATCTGGTATGCAAAGGTGGGAATCATGACCCTAGCTAGAGGATTATGTGTAGTGCCATGGTGTTCCAAGTGCTAAAATAATAGATTCAAGACTTTCGTATCATAGGCAATAAATCCTCAAGAGGATGATGAGAAGGTATAGGGGCATAGGTGCCCCCAAGCATGTTATGGTCATGCGAAATGTATTTAGAAAATTGGAATATAAACACATTTTTATGATTTGGTTCCCCATTTGTTTATGTTATGGTTATCTTCTATGGGAAGAATGGATAGATGCATTTCGAGAAAGGGAATGGAGGATTACCAATCACTTTTTGTACTGCATATATGAAGCAAATGGACTAAATTTCTAGGTTTTCATACATGGTGTCACTATCCCAAAGAGTGGATTTAGATATAATGAACTAGTGCTACCCTAGAAAACACACAGGTTGGTCAACAACAATGTCTAAGGGATTGGGTTGTTGATGTAAGATGCATGAATGATGATGGGGATCATCCCTAAAGTGATTTGAAGTGATATGGGACTCTAGAGGTTCTTCTAAATGGGGAATAATAATGGTACTAGAGTCGACACGACCAAATGCACTAGGAGGGTTGTGGAGAATTGCTTCTCCTGGACTCTCAAATATGGGTGCCCCCTTACCAAAACATTGGGTGTCAATGTAATGACTAGAAGGTGTATGTGGTTCAAATGCATGGGTTCAATGTAAGGGGGGATAGATAAAGTCAGGGGTGGTAAATGCTTCCATAATGTTGTCATCGCAATAGAAGATGCGGTGACTGGTGGAAAAAATACCACATGGTGCGGCGAAGCTACATGACTCATCATCATGAGAAGAGAGGTTCACATGCGCAACATCACGGAAGGTGACATGAAAATAAGTAGATGAAGGATCCACTGATGTTGAGCCCAAGGTGATTGCTGAAGGGAGGTCAAGAAAAACAAAAGGGGATTCCCCAGAGGGGTCTTCCACTGTGGATCTCATAGATGATGACCGGTAGAGGATAGTGGCCAAAGGCTCCGTCATCTCGACACCGGGAGGGGGAATGTCAATGGGAGGGGATGGATCCTATGGTTCACCCAAAGCATAACGTGAAAATAAAGGAGAGGCAGACTCATGGTGGTCAGCCTCATAATGGTGAACTATGTCCAAAGAGGTGTGGTAGTCTGCAAGGCAGGGACAGAGGTGGGTATAATGGCCATGGAGATCACACAAAGCACAAGGGTGGTTTTTTTTCACATTCTTTGGTTTCTTGGCTGCAGTCGATAAAGTAACATAGGCTTCGGGAACTTTAGACTTAAGAAACACGACATTGACCATGGCCTTGATATGAGAAAATTTAGGACATTATGGGTGGCATGACTGACAACATCACACAAAGAACACGAAGGGGGGGGGATGATTTGGAGGCTGAGGAGGAGTAGAGGTTTTCTGGGAAGTCTTATCCTTAGGTGCCCTTTTTCAGGCTTTTCCCCCCTCACTTGAGGCTTTCGCAACAAGAGTAGGGTCCTATTGAGGTGGCTGAGGCACAAAAGAAATGGGAGGGGTCATGGTGACCGGTTGGATCGGGGTCAAAGTTGTATAAGGTTTGGGCTGACCAGGCGGGATATTGGCTGGAGGATCAATGTACAGACTGGGATCCCTAGGGTCATGTTAGGGGGAGACCATTAGGGGAATTTTGAGGTTTAAAAAGGGCCTCCTAAGGAAATTATAAAATAATAGTGGAAATAATAAAATAAGATTTGATTACATCATCAAATTTTGGAGGGAAAAAATAAAAAACTACTTTTTCAACTCCTATTTTCAACTTATCTCCCAAAGTTTTTACTCAAATTTCGAGTGGGAGTACTCGTTGGATGAAAAGCTAAATTCCTCATCTAGGGAGCTTCATACTTTTGTTGGGTCCTTCTACATGAAAAATAAGAAATACATGAAAAACATGATTGCAATCATGTTTTTTTATGTATTTCTCATTTTTCGTGTAGCACGGTCGATCAAAAGTATGCAACATGGGTACTCCTTGGACAATGAATTAAATTTTTCATCCAAAAAAAACTCTCACTTGAAATTTGAGTAAAAAATTTGGGAGATCAGTTGAAAATACGAGTTGAAAAAGTAGTTTTATAATTTTATTATGTTTTAATCTTTTTACCCTTTTGCTTTAAAAATGGTGAATCATCCCCCATGGTTGACATCATCATCCTGAATCCTATTAGATCTTATAAAGTTTATTTTTTTTGCACATTTTTCTTAGGAGTCCCATTTTAGACTTCAAAATTCCCCTAATGAAGGTAGCCATAATAGGTACCGAAAATACTCCAGGAGGAGGAGTAAGAAATGATATTTGGCCGAAGGGGTAATGGCCAGGCGGGATAGCTCCAAGATGGTTAAGGCCAGGGGGAGCCATTCCAGGAGGGTAGATAGTATCATGGACATCAGCTACTGATGAGGGGCCTTGAGTAGGAGGTCATAAAGGCTAAGTCAAACGACTAGGAGCAGGGTGCGAAGGGCGGGGCTGTTGACTATTCGAACCAGACCGTTTGAGATCAGACCGAGATGATTGCATCATGCAAACATTCGACAAGATAGAGTCAGAGATGAGAGGGGAGAGACCATGGAATGAACCAAGAAAAGAGGAATATTTATAGACTCTGGGTGAGACACTAGTCGGAAGTTCGATTATTTGTTTTTTGGCCATTGAAGAGATAATGGACTTTGGAGGGGTTTGAGACTTTGGTTCGTAATATGTCAACTGATCAATGGTGATGATATTTTCGTTGTGAGGAAAGAAAATATTACAGTGAACTGCAGATGGGATAGAATACATCACATAAGTGTAGCTACGACCCAATAGAATTTTGTAGTCTAAGGGGGCATCAATGACTTCAACGTCAACACAAACAGTCTTTCCCGCAAGAGTAATAGGACAATTGCAGAACATGGAAAGGGGCTGAGAAGAGTGGCCATCCCACACACAGAGGGTGATAGTGGAAGGGGCTAACTCAAGGGATCCGAGCTACTTCCAAATAGAAGCAGACATCACACAAGCAGAATCCCATTCGTTAATGATACAATAGGACATGTTGGCATTCTAGATCTTGACAGGGATTTGGAAGGCGACGAATGCAGGAAGGGGTAGATTTTCTTAATTTTCAATATCAAAGACAATCAACTAATCATAGGAAGGATCCACAGTGCCCATAGCAGTTAGTAGAGCTTTTCATTGTGAAGGGCATGACAGGAGGACTTCCAGCATTGACATGGCGGTAAGGGATTACGCTAAGTCATCTACTATACTGTAGAAGTGGGTGCTTTAACGGAAGCAATGTTTTGGCATAATGTTCCCTTGGTGATTTTGGTATTTACCTATACCTTATGTTGAGGGATCAGTAAAGGACCATTGGGTTTCAAAAGAGGCTCTATGGGACTTGAAGACATGGGCTCGGTAGCAGATGTATCAGGGGGCTTGTTGTACTAACGGGACTGAGTCTGAAGGTTGAGGTCAGTGGTATTGGGTTGGTCAGATTTCATCATGAGGATCTGGTAATAAGAGGTAACAGATGGAGGAGGTTGAGTGGTCGCCTGACTTTCATGGGCATAACATTAGGAGGAAACGAAGGGGAGGTTTGTTTTCCTTGGGATGTTGCCTGAGCTGCCCACATCTGACACATTTGAGGTAAAACGGGACAATCATGGGTATAATGACCATAGACACTGCAACAAGAACAAGGTTTATTCATGCGAATAGGCATGTCTTTCTTGGGCTAAGTGCCCTGTTGCTAGGTTTCAATGTTATATGTATTCCCTTGGGGATTGTTTCCTAGATTACCTGGGGCAGATTGGTTTTGGTACCCTTTCCTCTTCTTTTTGGAAGTAGGAGGATTAGTCACACTCTATTTTGCATACACCTAAACCTGGGGGGCTGGTTGTTGTTCTAAATCTTGAGAAGGAAAGGGAGGCTAAGGTGTTAATGCTGGAGGAGTTGCAGCACCAAGCTGCGGATATGGATAATAAGGAGGTTGGGAAACATTTGGGTAAACAGGTTGGTAAAAGGGAGGAGGCATACTGTATCCTGGAAACATGCTGCCAGGAGGGGGAAAGGTACTGGAGGAGCTGGCCCCTCCTTGAGGGAAACCATAACCCATGGGAGGATGAGTGTACAGATGTAAAAGGGATCCAACTATACCATCGGTGGCATGAGATGCCACCGGTGCATTGGCACCACCGGGTCTAGGGAGATAAGGTAAGATGGTATAAACATAACCAGATTATGCATAGATCAAGTCATATTTCAATGCAATCTAGAGGGCAGCTTCCTTGGTCTGATGGAAGTGGGATGTGACATCTTTTCCAATAGCAGGAAAAATGGATCTAAGAAACTAGTCCATGTAGACATGGTCTTCGAAAGTAGGGGCTCGACATAGGCTCTTCCTTCTGCTCCATTATTGAAAATGATCAAATAGGAATGTAGCAGAAGTTTTACAGAAAGATGTCAAGAGTTTAGTAAGAGTGTCATAGCGAAGGGGAAGCTCGAAGTAAGACATAAAATATTTGGCAAGGGTCGCAAAAGTAGTATGAGAGGTGTTAGTGTCGGCATCTTCATCCCTCCGTCAGTGATCAGATTCTCTTGTTTCATTGCATATTAGGTGTCTCGTTCAGTCAGCTGCATTCCATTAGAAGCATGGATCATCTGACGGTAGTGGCCTGTTGTACATTTTCCCTCATGTCCTTTGCCAGCTGGCCTATTTCCATTCATCAAGATCATCTGCAGTCACTTTTTGTCTTTAAATTTGCAAGATTCATTTTTAGGGTTTTAGTTTCATTAGGTCTAGGGTTACATCAAAAAGGTCTTCAAAATTTCCAGTAATAGTCAGTAGGTGCATCAGGAGGTTGAATAAAGTTCCAGTACTAATAAATTTCATAATCGCGTGCTCAGAAATGTATTTAGTATTTTTTTATGTATAAATTTGATGTAATTTTAGTTCTCTCATTTGCAAATAAATTCAATGGCAACCCTGGTCACCTTGCCAAGCTTTAGCAGCTCCATCCACTGCAAGGCAAACAAAAATCAAGTCATTCAGTTAATCAGAGGCAAAATAAAGCAAAACTACCTAAAACAGAGTTTGAAAAGAAAGTGTCAAATGTAAACATTATAAAAGTGGGTTTTATGAGTAAAAAATCAAAAGCTCTTGTATATAAACTCATTGGTCATGTTCAAATAGCTCATTTGCATTCAAAGCAGAAAATTTGAACAAGAGAAAGTCATGTTGGAGAAAGGGAGCGAGTTTGAGGCGAAATTGTGAAAAGTTCAAGGGCACGATGCGTTGAGCTTGAGGCGCGGCGCATTGGGCTGCCTTCCACAGTGTAAAAATACACTGGCGTGATGCATAGAACAGGCGCAACACATTGGGTTTGTGGCGCGGAGCATAGAGATGCAAGCCATTTTCACCACAAATTCATCCAAATTCTCAATTTTCTTGGTTTCCTCCGTTCCAAAGTAAGTCAACAACTCTTCAAATGACTATGAAAGTGATGCAGGAAAACCCAAGAAAACCTAGAATCTCTCCCAATTCTATGCATATAAAAATGTGTCTCCAATAACCGCCCAAATAAAACTCCAAATTAAGGAAATTTCACACACTATCATTTGTGGAAGCTTGTAACATATGTTCACAAATTTTAATGGTTTATGGAAACCATACTTCAAATCAATTAGTTCATTCACACAATCCCAACTTCAATAAAATCCCACTTTAAAACTTCATACAGAAGCTCATCAAAACATATGATTTCAACACCACTAAACCCATAACCAAGGATTTCTATAAAACCCAATAACTCTCATTTATCGATTTCCATTTAAATCCCGACAAGGATATTTCATAAATGTAGGCTTTTTCCAAAAGTATTAGGAAAAGACTTTCATTAAATCTCATTGGTTTTATTTTAAACCCAACATTTACATATGGCTTTTAATCTTAGACTTTAAATAGCACCCAAGGCACTAAATGTCAAAGTATACTTTAATTGATCACGGCTTATTCAATTCACAAAATGTGCTAGATAGTACTGTTGCATTGGCCTTATTTATCACTTCATTTCATTCTTCAAATATTGAAACTTTTTAACAATTAAATTTTAAATGCATCATTTAAACACTCCGCCCATACCTTGGATGAAATCCACATGCCAACATTTATGCGATCATATAAGAACGTTGGAACCACAATATTTCAACTCACCAAGTCTGTCAATTTCATCAACGGCTTGTATCCTCCGCTTTGGCTCTGCGTTTAACTCCACGAATATTCACATACCTCTTCATTACATCGTTACTGCAATTGAGCCATCGCTCTGCTATACTATGTGCATAAAGCCTTATTTCCACAATTCATCCCATCTGTTGTGGAATTGCAATTTTTATGCACGAGTCAAGTGGCTAGGATTCAATATTTAAACATACGCTGGTTTCAACCGAATTCTAGCTTGATTCAAGCCAGAAATTCATCGCTCCACTCAAACACAATTTCCTCTGTGTCAAGGCTTGGAATCGACCTCGATTTATATTAAAATCGAAATTAATTCGCTGCATAAATTAACCAACAACATTAACCTTCAAATCTGTCACAACGCTATACCCTGCCATGCTTCAAAGTTACGTTTTCAAAATGATATTTAATTGTGTTAAGCCTGAATTTTGCCTTGGTATTCCTCTGCGTTAAAACTTCTGCCAATCAACTTATTATTCAGTGACCCCTTTATCCTGGCTTCGTATGGAACTACAGTTCCATTCCTGTAGATCCATGATTTGAATTACGCTTCCCTTGTCTTCAATCGAACCATCACTTCATTATTACCATGAGTTCTTACTTCGTTGTTCTTGAAGCACCATTTAACTCTGTTTTACACATTCCAATGCGCAATCCTTTAACGCTCTTCATGGTTCTACCATTGTGCCATCATTCAACTTCGCTCTTCCTTTCAACTGTCCATCGAACTCTGCTGCAGTGTTGCATGCCACTCTGCATCTTCAATTTAGTTCCAACACTCTTGTCCATGCAAACCACAAACCGACATTAACGTTGATTCTCCCTACATGTAGAGCCTCCCTTATTCCACATGGAATCACAATTCCAATCAACAAATGAAACATCGATATTAAGTAATATCGATTTCTTCAACCATGTACAGAGCCACATCGCAAAGCCTATTAAAATTAAGCATATTCATACAGAATCAAATTCAACCAAGCGCATATGACTCAAAAGTCAAATTCAACACATATATAAGCAAAAAATTACAAAGAACCTCTTTTCCATGGCCTGATTTTCAATAATTGGCCCTTTTACAAAAGCCCATAGGCTTGCAAACTTTGTTGTCCAAACCTCACCTCTAATCACTGTAATTTTCCTAATCTATTTGGCCTTTGAGGCTCATTAATTTATACAAATTGAATTGAACCAATTTAGGTTCCAATCCCTTTAATCACTCAACAAAGTCCTCAAATATCTCAACACCCCTACAATTTAGATTTTTATCCCTAAAGTCTTGAAACTAAATCTGTTAGGTCCCTATATCACTAGTATAGTCCCTTATTATTGTTAGTGTAACCCCCTTATTGTTATTATTGAACCCTTGTAACCCCCATTTTGTTATTATTGTGCCCTTAAATTATTATTGTTAGGTCGGCTAGGATTACATTGTGGCCCACTAGGATTACATTATGGCCCCATGGACTCCTACATATAGAAAGGAGGTTTTGTAAATTGTATCATCCAAGAATTGTTCATTTCTGTAATGTATTGGAGGTTGCCCCCTCGAAGTGGCTTATTTCTAAGGCGTTCATATCTCTTTTCTTCTATTTTTGGAGCTGGTTACACAACATTTGGTATCGGAGCTTTGGATTCTAGGGTTTCGCTGCTCCAAACAGGTCATCGTGGCATTTTCGCTATAACGTTTTTTCTACGAAGTTTCAGAAGCTGAAATTTTTAGGGTGCGAAGCTGAAATCCTGAGGAAGATTTTCTAAAAATTTCAAAGCTTGGTTCGCAATATTTTCGGAGATATCATCTGTGGAAGTTAGGTAGTTTTTCAAGCTCCTAAACAGGTCATCATGGAATTTTCGCTATAAATTTTTTTCTACGAAGGTTCAGAATCTGAAATTCGTATGGTACGAAGCTGAAGTCCTGAGGAAATTTTTCAAAAAATTTTAGAGCTTGGTTCGCAATATTTTTGGAGATATGATCTGTGGAAGGTAGTGCTTTTTCAGGCTCCTGAATTTCATCTCAAAGAGGTGATCGTGGGAAAAGTTCAATAACTCTCTCTCTGGGAAGTGGATTTGAGTGCTGTAAAAAGTGGTCGCAAGTACACGGAATGTAGTTTATTGGCTATCAATTTCAGAGAAAAAGGATGAAACAATGATACGTGGCAAATCCTACAAGCTTTCTCTACTGAACTAGTCCAAAATTAGGTCAATGTGGGGGATTGGACACAACTTTGTCTTGGGGAATCCAAATTAGATCAGACCTGTGGCATTTGAAAGAAGCTTCAGAGGGATACTACAGGGCTGAATTTCAGATATTGAAGATTTTCAATTACAGATATAATTCAATTTAAATATCAAGCTCCTCAAAGCAAGTAAAAGAATAGGTATCAATATTGGATTCTAAAATGGTGCCTAAAAAGAATTCAACACCCATTAAGCCTTCAGAAGGCTCTACCATGACTCATGAAGATGAATAATTGCAACATTATCTATCAAAATTACAAGAGCAAGTGCAACAAATTTCACTCTCGCAAAGAGCAACAAAAAATGAAATGGAAGTTTTGAAGAAAGGCGTGGAAGTGAAGATGGACGGTTTGAAGAAAGGCATGGAAGCTAAGATGGATGGCATGGAAGTGAAGATGGACGGTTTGAAGAAAGGCATGGAAGCTAAGATGGATGGCGTGGAAGCTAAGATGGATGGAATGGAAGCTAAGATTGATGACATGGAAGCTAAGATCGATGAAAACATGAAAGACAACATGGAAAACATGAAGAATGATCTAAAAGCATACATGTAAGGCTTGATGACGAGCCAAAACAAATGATTCCCTAGTGGTGGAAATATAGTAAACCTCATGATGAGAGAAAAATAAATGTTAATCATGACTTCATAAATTCTAATGTTGGATGGAAGACCCACCATATTCCAAAGATCGATATGAAGAAGTTTGATGGCAAGGATTCCATAACATGGATACTACAGATGGAGCAATATTTTGATCTCAATAACGTGCAAAACATACAAAAGGTATGCATTGCAACTTTATATTTAGAACAAAATAAATTTGTATGGTATCGATGGCTTTGCTCCCGTAAAAAAATTGTCACTTGGTCAATTTTTACGGAGGAAATGATAGTACATTATGAGGATACAAAGAGCAACACCTTCTTTAGCCAATTGATAAATCTCAAACAAAGGGTTTAGTGGGGCAGCACATTGAGGACTTCCAAAAATTGAATATAAGGGTAACTGATATTCCAGAGGAACACAGGATTGATCTCTTCATAGGTACTCTAAAGGATAACATCCAACACGAAGTTCGTGTTTTGGAACCTGATTCATTGGAGAAGGCATTCAGGTTGGCAAGAAAAGTTGAATGTAAAATTATGGCGACAAGGAAGCCTACCACTCAATTCTATAAAGAAGGAAGTGTTGCTACGCCTAGATTTCCACAACCTACAAGGTTGACACCACAACAATTGGAAGAAAAAAGAGCAAAAGAGCTTTGCTACAGTTGTGATAGCAAATACACTAAAGGTCATAAGTGTGCTGAGAAGAAATTATTTTACATAGATTGTGAAGAGGAAGAAGAAAATGAACAAGAGGATATACACCAGGAACCAACCCTAGAAGAGGAAGAAATGAATCCGACCATATCGTGTAATGCACTGGCAGGAATTACCACTCCTCAAACTCTCAAGATACAAGGAAAAATCAAGAAGAAAAATGTAATAGTGTTGATTGATTCAGGTAGCACCCATAATTTTATTCATTGTAAGGTAGCCAAGGAATTAAATTGTTTCCTATACCCAGCACCAGAATGTCAAGTGATGGTTGCAAATGGAGGAACTATAAATTGCTCTGCAAAATGCCATAATATTAAGCTAACCATGGGGGAATATGTATTGACTATTCCAATGCTTTCCATTCCTATGGGAGGTGCTGATGTTGTACTAGGAGTACAATGGTTACAATCTTTGGGGATGGTAGCTTTTAATTTTCAAGAACTTTTCTTGAATTTTTGTTCAGAAGGAAAGGAAGTCGAATTACGGGTATTGAAGGGAAGCTAGGAAGGATAATAAGCTCTAATGTCATGACAAAGATTCTAAAGAAAGAACAACGAGGTGTAATTGCACAATTATGCTCACTAGAAGTTCCGAGATCAAAATCATCTATTTCTGCAGATCTCCAACAAGTCTTGGACAATCATTCCAAGGTGTTTGAAACTCCCAAAGGACTCCCACCTATTCGTGATCATGATCATGCTATCCATTTGATTCCAGGAAGTGTTCCTCCAAACATCAGGCCTTATAGATATCCTTACTTCCAAAAGAGCGAAATTGAATGTATGATTGCATAAATGTTAGAGGCGGGTATAATTCAACCTAGTCAAAGTTCTTTCTCTGCTCCTGTAGTATTGGTACACAAGAAGGATGGATCATGGCGAATGTGTCTAGATTATAGGGAGCTCAATAAACTCACCATTAAAGACAAATTTCCCATTCCTGTGATTGATGAATTATTGGATGAATTACATGGAGCAATTTATTTTACCAAGTTGGATCTTCGTTCAGGATATCATCAAATTAGAATGAAGACTGAAGATATTCCAAAAACAGCATTTCGAACTCATGAGGTTCATTATGAATTTCTGGTCATGCCTTTTGGTCTTACCAATGCACCTTCTACATTTCAAGGGTTGATGAATTCCATTTTCAAACCCTTCCTTAGAAAATTTGTGCTAGTATTTTTTGATGATATACTAATATACGGTAGATCTTGGAAGGATCATGTTGAACATGTTGATAGGGTGCTCAAACTATTGCAGGAGAAACAATTATATGCAAAAAAATCCAAATGTTTCTTTGGAGTACAAGAGGTGGAATATCTGGGTCATATTGTATCTCACGAGGGTGTTAAAGTAGACCCTAACAAAATTAAAGCCATTAAGGAATGGAAAGTCCTCACAACCATAAAGAAGTTGCGAGGATTTCTCGGGTTAACAAGGTATTATCGCAAGTTTGTTAAGAATTATGGGAGAATAGCAACACCTCTAACAACATTATTGAAGAAAGATGCATTTTCATGGACTCCTGAAGAAATTAAGGCCTTTGAACATCTTAAGGAGGCAATGTGCCATGCACCGGTCTTAGCTACGCCAAACTTCACAAAAACCTTTATTGTGGAATGTGATGCCTCAGGAAATGGAATTGGTGCAGTTTTAATGTAGGAAGGAAGACCCATTGCTTTTGAAAGTCGTCCAATCAAGGGAAAGTATTTACAGAAACCTATTTATGAGAAGGAAATGTTAGCAATACTGCATGCACTAAAGAAATGGAGAACTTACCTAATGGGAAGACACTTCAAGGTAAAAACTGATCATGATAGTCTGAAACACTTTTTGGAACAAGGACTATCTTCAGAAGAGCAGCAAAAATGGGTCACAAAGATGTTGGGTTATGACTTTGAAATAATCTACAAAAAAGGAAAGCTTAATGTTGTTGCAGATGCACTCTCAAGAAAAAATGAAGAGGTGGAAGCATTGCTTTGTGCCATTTCTATTATCCAACCAGATTGGATAACCGAAGCAAGAGATGAATGGAAGAAGGAAAAAGATGTATGGACACTCATTCAAAAGTCGCAGCAAGATCCTAGTACATCTGATACATTTAGTTGGAAAAATGATTCCTTATGGTACAAAGATCGCTTATATCTTTGTAAGAATTCCCAACTAAAACAAAAGATTCTTCTGGAATTGCACACTTCTCCTTTAGGAGGACACTCAGGATTTTTAAAAACTTACCACGGGGTGAAGAAAGATTTTTTTTGGGATGGCCTTAAATCTGATATTCAAAAGTTTGTGGCGGAATGTTTGGTTTGCCAGCAGAATAAAGTGGAAACAATTAAGACCTCGGGACTTCTACAACCTTTATCCATTCCAAGTCAATGTTGGGAGGAGATTTCAATGGATTTTATCACAGGTTTACCTAAGTCCGAAGGAAAGAATGTCATCATGGTGGTAGTTGATGGACTTACCAAGTATGCACACTTTTGTGCATTATCTCATCCATTTAAAGCAAGTACAGTTGCTACTACATTTATGGACAGAATTCAAAAGCTACATGGAAGCCCAAGGGTCATTGTGAGCGACAGAGATCCCATTTTTACTGGAAATTTTTGGGTGGAGTTATTTTCTTGTTTGGGTACTCAATTAGCTCATAGCTCATCTTATCATCCTCAATCTGATGGTCAAACTGAGATAGTAAATAAATGTTTGGAAGGATATCTTCGTTGTTTTGTATCTGATAAACAAACACAATGGGTCAAGTGGTTACCTCTTGCTGAATGGTGGTATAACACGTCCTTCCATACTGCAGCAAAAATGACCCCATTTATGGCACTTTATGGATATCATCCACCATCCATCACATCATCTTTAAGGGAAAATTCGAAGGTTCAAGCGGTGGAAGATCACATCGAGCATCAGCAAGAAGTTCTCCAACTCTTAAAGGATAACCTGAATTTGGCACAAAATCGAATGAAACAACAGGCTGATCAACATCGCAGCGAGAGAAGTTTTGATGTAGGAGATTGGGTATTTTTACGGCTACAACCATACAAACAAATGTCCCTCAAGCAAGCTAAGAAGGATAATAAATTATCACCAAAGTACTATGGTCCTTACAAGGTGTTGCAAAATATTGGTTCTATGGCATACAAATTGGAGCTTCCTGCTTCTTCGCGAGTACATCCGGTTTTCCATGTTTCATGCTTAAAAAAGGTTATAGGTGAAAATCTTCCAGTTCAAACAATATTGCCAGAACTTGATGAGGAAGGAAAAATCATATTGGAACCTGAAGCGGTCATGGAAACAAGAACTCGACAGCTACGGAATCGATCAATTCAGAGTATCTCATCAAGTGGAAGAACTTACCCACTGAAGATTCTACATGGGAGGATGAGAATTTTATACAGAAGCACCCGGAGCTACTCAAGCGTTGAGGACAACACTTTTTTGAAGGAGAGGGGCATGTTGGGTCCCTATATCACTAGTATAGTCCCTTATTATTGTTAGTGTAACCCCCTTATTGTTATTATTGTACCCTTGTAACCCCCATTTTGTTATTATTGTGCCCTTAAATTATTATTGTTAGGTCGGCTAGGATTACATTGTGGCCCACTAGGATTACATTATGGTCCCATGGACTCCTATATATAGAAAGAAGGTTTTGTAAATTGTATCATCCAAGAATTGTTCATTTATGTAATGTATTGGAGGTTGCCCCCTCGAAGTGGCTCATTTCTAAGGCGTTGATATCTCTTTTCTTCTCTTTTTGGAGCTGGTTACACAACAAAATCTAACTTAGGCTCATAATTAATTCTTAAATATCTCAAGTCTAATTTCTCTCATGTTTTCCAATTATTTGGAAACATTAACAAATACTCACATATAATTAATTAAAAATATAATTTAATCACTCAAAAATCTCATTAATATTTACATAAAATTAATATTTCCTCACAAAACATGAGACCCCTAGGTTTAATAAAATACAAAGTATTTTTCCGAGCTAATGCTCCTGCATCAGACTCCCAAGGTTGAAAATGATCATGATCTCCTGATCATGTGTTTAAGTCCTTGTCTGCCTGGATCCCACACTTTGTTTTGTAACTCATCATCTATATCTGTTGTTTGCTGCTTTTCTCTAGGTCTCAATATCTTATGTTGTCTTGCTCCATTGGCTGCACTTTCACAATCTGTCTTTGTCTTCATTTTGCTGCTGTTGCTTCTCTTCCTTGCTGATATCTTTCCTTGAGACCTTTTCAACATGATTCTTCTGATTAATTCAATTTCTCTATCCAATAAATCTTCAAACTGCTGATTTCTTGCTACCTACTGAGCTCTTGTTTCTATGCTTGCTTATGTTCTTACTCATTCAGCTCTTACTTCCATCCAATCATCCATGCCCTCTTGTTTTCTGAAACAGAAAACTTCTTCTCTACCTTCTCCTATCAGCAAATTACTGGACTTGTACATTGTGTACTCCTTTCTGTTGTCTTCATCTCTCTGCATCTGTAATTCCCAATTCTGAAATTGAGATTCTTCATGTATTGAATCTAGACTATTCAGCATCATTTCCAGCAACATAACGTCTTCGTCCCATGGATTAGAAATTTCCACAGAATTTTCTTCTTCCTTCATTTGACTGCTCAATTGAGTCAAATGTTCTTCAGCACCTGCAACAACACCTGCATTCACAAAACACTTGTTAAAACAAAAATCATAAGGCCTCAGTGCCTTTTCTTCCTTTGCTAGCACTTCAGTATGCTGTTCTCATTTTTCCATCTCAATCAGCATATCAGTATGCTAATTTTCTCTGCCCAAAGAATTCTCTGAAGAACTCTCAAGACTATCAACCAGTCCTTCCTTCACACCATCTATTTCCATGATGTCTTTATGCTTTTGTTCACTGTATTTAATTCTGCCTTCTGCTGCAATCTGTCTTTCATACTCTGAATTTACCAACAAGTATTCCAACAATGCAATTTCCTTGTGGCATTGTTGAAGTACATCATCATCATGTAACATTCCTGCATTCACACACAAATCTTCAGTTTGAAAATCACAAAGTTCAACAGTCTCAATTGTTCGTTTATATACCAGCTCTTCAAGTTGATCCTCTTCTTCATTCACAAGAACTTCCTTTTGTACTGTAACAGCTTCAAGTAAAAACGCATCACTACTTCCTTCTTCAGAGTATTTATCTCCTGAAAGATTCTTTTCCATACTTGTGACAACTTCACAAGATTGCGCATCCTCCTCAGTAAAACCTATAATCACATCACAATTGTCAGCTATAAAAATAAAAGGTTTTACATTATCCCGCTGATCTGGATTTACCCAATAGTTTAGGAAATCATCAATGATCTCCTCTTTTGTTTCATCAATGGAACCCTCCACTTTCAACTCAGCTTCTCTCATTTGTGTACACCCCAACTGTACATCCATCATCTGCTTGAGCTCCCTCAGCTCTTCTGTTAACTGCATGCTTATCTGTTGATCTCTTTTCTGTTGTAGCCTCTGCCACTTCACTCTCTTCCTCATGAGCCAACCCACTCTCTGGCTTTCCTCTATCCTCATCTCCAGTTTATCAAACTGTTCCCTAATCTTAGCTAACTCTTTATCACATTCTGCATCAGCTAATTGCTGTCTTATGCCATTTTCCTTGGCATCTTCTTTCTCCCTCTTTCTACTATGGCCTCTCCCTGAACCTCTGCTCTCTCCTTTATGAATTTCAGTAGTCATCTTCTTCGCCATGAGTTTCTCACCCATGAGTTGCACCAAGCCCCTGCAACAGCAAGCTCTCCTGCTGCCACTTACCGCACCAATCCTTTCCTCCAGATCTGGTCTTTTGGTAATCACCGGTCCTTTGCTGGAACCTTTCGAACATTTCTTCACTGCTACTTCAAGCTTCACTCATCTGCAACTTTATTCAACCTCTGTTGAATCTTCAGGTTCTGCCACTCTTAGAATCCCATGGTGGACTCCTTCATCACTGCTCTCCAGCTATGATCAGCTTCTTCCCGCTGAGACTTTCTTCAACCTGCTTGCAACCTGAATTCTGCAAATAGTCTTCAAACCAGAGTTAAATATCATCAGTCAACTCACCTTCAAGATCCTATTGATCTCGCTTCACTTCTTCAACTGCACTGCATCCCTGTGCTGCAATATTCATTAGTTTCAAAATCTAATATTTATTCATCACATGCAATTAATTCAAAAAACTTGAATCTTCACACAAAGATATTCCAGCTCCGATACCACTTGATGCAGGAAAACTCTGCAAAACCCAGAATCTCTCCCAATTCTATGCATATAAAAATGCGTCTCCAATAACCGCCCAAATAAAACTCCAAATTAAGGCAATTTCACACACTATCATTTGCGGAAGCTTGTAACATATGTTCACAACTTTTAATGGTTTATGGAAACCATACTTCAAATCAATTCGTTCATTCACACAATCCCAACTTCAATACAATCCCACTTTAAAACTTCATACAGAAGCTCATCAAAACATATGATTTCAACACCACTCAACCCATAACCAAGGATTTCTATAAAACCCAATAACTCTCATTTCTCGATTTCCATTTAAATCTCGACAAGGTTATTTCATAAATGTAGGCTTTTTTCAAAAGTCTTAGGAAAAGACTCTCATTAAATCTCATTGGTTTTATTTTAAACCCAACATTTACATATGGCTTTTAATCCCAAACTTTAAATAGCACCCAAGGCACTAAATGTCAAAGTATACTTTAATTGATCACGGCTTATTCAATTCACAAAATGTGCTAGATAGTGTTGTTGCATTGGCCTTATTTATCATTTCATTTCATTCTTCAAATATTGAAACTTTTTAATAGTTAAATGTTAAATGCATCATTTAAACACTCCACCCATACCTTGGATGAAATCCACATGCCAACATTTATGCGATCATATAAGAACGTTGGAACCACAATATTTCAACTCACCAAGTGAGTCAATTTCATCAACGGCTTGTATCCTCCGCTTTGGCTCTATGTTTAACTCCACGGATATTTACATACCTCTTCATTACATCGTTACTGCAATTGAGCCATCGCTCTGATGTACTATGTGCATAAAGCCTTCTTTCCACAATTCATCCCATCTGATGTGGAATTGCAATTTCTATGCACGATTCAAGTGGCCAAGATTCAATCTTTAAACGTACGCTGGTTTCAACCGAATTCTAGCTTGATTCAAGCCAAAAATTCATCGCTCCGCTCAAACACAATTTCCTCTACCTCAAGGCTTGGAATCGACCTTGATTTATATTAAAACTGAAATTAATTCGCTGCATAAATTAACCAACAACGTTAACCTTCAAATCTGTCACAACGCTATAACCTGCCATGCTTCAAAGTTACTTTTTCAAACTGATATTTAATTGTGTTAAGCCTAAATTCTGCCTTGGTATTCCTCTGCGTTAAAACTTCTGCCAATCAACTTATTATTCAGTGACCCCTTTATCCTGGCTTCGTATGGAACTACAGTTCCATTCCTGTAGATCCGTAATTTGAATTACGCTTCCCTTGTCTTCAATCGAACCATCACTTCATTATTACCACGAATTCTTACTTCGCTGTTCTTGAAGCACCATTTAACTCTATTTTACACATTCCACTATGCAATCCTTTAACGCTCTTCATGGTTCTGCCATTGTGCCATCATTCAACTTCGCTCTTCCTTTCAACTGTCCATCGAACTCTACTACAGTGTTGCATGCCACTCTATGTCTTCAATTTAGTTCCAACGCTCTTGTCCATGCAAACCACAAACCGACATTAACGTCGATTCTCCCTACATGTAGAGCCTCCCTTCTTCCACATGGAATCACAATTCCAATCAACAAATGAAACATCGATATTAAGTAATATCGATTTCTTCAACCATGTACAGAGCCACATCACAAAGCCTATTAAAATTAAGCATATTCATAGAGAATCAAATTCAACCAAGCGGATATGACTCAAAATTCAAATTCCACATATATATAAGTAAAAAATTACAAAGAACCTCTTTTCCATGGCCTGATTTTCAATAATTGGCCCTTTTACAAAAGCCCGTAGGCTTGCAAACTTTTCTATCCAAACCTCACCTCTAATCACTGTAATTTTCCTGATCTATTTGGCCTTTGAGGCTCATTAATTTATACAAATTGAATTGAACCAATTTAGGTTCCAATCCCTTTAACCACTCAACAAAGTCCTCAAATATCTCAACACCCCTACAGTTTAGATTTTTATCCCTAAAATCTTGAAACTAAATCTAACTTAGGCTCATAATTAATTCTTAAATATCTCAAGTCTAATTTCTCTCATGTTTTCCAATTATTTGGAAACATTAACAAATCCTCACATATAATTAATTAAAAATATAATTTAATCACTCAAAAATCTCATTAATATTTACATATAATTAATATTTCCTCACAAAACATGAGACCCCTAGGTTTAATAAAATACAAAGTATTTTTCCGAGCTAATGCTCCTGCATAAAAAAGTGTGTCTGAAGATGATTATGATGATTTAGTAAAAAAATTTCAAACCCTACTTCCTTGCAATTTTTGCTCAAGACATGATTGCTTAGGTTTTGTAAATTTGTTTTTATGGCCATCACTCCCTCACCTTTTATTCCCTCACTTATTTTCTAGTTTCATTAACCCATTTTTCTATCCCCCATATCCCTAAATTCATTCACCCCTATCCCCAATTCCCATTATCCCAAAACCTAGCTACAAAATTCCCAAACCATAATTGCTATCCAAAAAGCCTAAAAATTGTCCCTAAAACCCTTCGATTCCCCAAATTATAGTCAGCAACATTCCCAAATCCCTCTTACTCTCTCCCTTCATAGTCCCTCATACCTTTTAATACACTTGACAGCAAAAGATCAAAGACACATAAAATATCTTCATACTCATCTAAGACAACACAAACTTTGGCAAACATGGAATCTGATCCCTCTTATGACAAAGATGAGCAGACACACAATGATTCTCCTACATAAATGCATGCACCAAGGAGACCTCACAAGGGTGGTAAACATGTAAGAGAGGAGCCTACTTCACTTGCCGAGCTGCGGGCCTGCCCTCTTGCTATCACATGCTTCCAACACCAATCCTGTTATCAGTTCTGTGAGATGGTTGCTAGAGTCCAGTACCATCATGAGTTGGCCAGGTTGTTTGTGCTTCATCTACATAATGGCCAAGTCACTCTTGCAGGTGTGACATTCACCTTGACACCGGAGTCTATTGCTCTAGCGACCGACATTCCAAATGTCGGTGAGCAGTGGAATAAAAGGTAGTAGATTGACATAGAACAGTATGAGCCTTACATCAAGCCTGGTTATTTGAGACAACTCAACAGAGTTTTTCCCTTTCGGTACCTGAATGACTCATATGCTCCTTTGATGAAACTCATAATTAAGTATTTCAACTGTGAGGGCCAATTTTATCACCTATATGCCTATCACATCAGATTGTTGATGCACTTTACCAGGGTGAGAATGATGAATCTTTCCTACTTCATGTGCCGAAATATTGATAAAATGACCACCCTAGTGCAAACGAAAACTCCTCAGCAGCAGTACAAAAGTATATATCATTTTGCACTCATCAAGATTGTGGTCATGCATCAGCTTGGTTTGCAGGACATCTCATGGGAAGATTTCATTTCTCATGAGTTCTTCACGGCTCCTCAGGTACCTCCATAATCTTTTCATGAGACAGGTGGACCTTCACATCAGCAGGAGGGTCATGAGACACAGACTGCTAGTGTGCCAGTATTTGTCACCTACCAAAGGGGCACTAGAAGGTTGTTTGCAACAACAAAGCGAGTATTATCTCCACCCGCGGTGGAAGGGGTCTCACTTCCTCCATCAGCAGAGCAGGTACAGGACAAGGGCAAGTGGCCATTACATGATGAGGGGCCTTCAGGAGGGCAAGAGACAAATTTCATTCTTATTCAGGATGATGACACCGATTTGGGCTCACTAGGCTCAAAAACAATGTTACCGATGAAATAGGTAACCTCATTGTTACCTACTTTTTGAAGTATCAAGGAAAACACCTAATTTTGAAAAAGTGGGGATGCAGAATCAAGAAAAAAAAATTTGAGCATGTTTTTGGCACTTTAAGTTTTTTTCATTTTGTTTTTTTTTTTTTATGTTACACCATTTTTTTGGTCATCTAACCTATTATTATTAGATGAACTCAAGTACACCATGTAAGACCAATTTTACCTTAAGTAAAATTTCTTTCACCATACAAAATAACTTATTTGGTCATATTTAACCCAAAACAAGGAAATTAATTAAATAAATCCTTATTTATTTAATTATTTCCTAAGAACAAGTTATTTAAATAATATTCTTAGTTAAATTTGACTAAATCATCCATAAATAATTAAATAAACCATTATTTATTTAATGATATTCCCATCATTCCCCTAAAATGATAAATAAATCATTTATTTATTTATTATTTATAAATAAAGGAATTAACCCAAGTCAAGAATCATTTTACCTCCAACAAATATGATAAAATATTCCTAAAAGGTGCTTCTAGAATTTGACTAATAATATTTTATTCATGCACCGAGTTCTAGACCGCCCCAATATTTTGTTATAAATAGGGGGGTTTTCCCCATTCACTAGTGACCTTCATTGCATTAGATCACTTTGGATCTATTCTTGGTCACCATTTTCCATTTTGTTTTGTGAACTCCCATTGGGTTCTATGTTTACTTTTCTACATCCATAAGAGAGAGAAATGTTAGATCTAAAACATTGAGGACTTCCAGGAACCCATCCCACTGAGGAAAACCAGAAAACACCTTTCTTGTTTTCCTCTCAGTTGCCCCATTCTTTAATATAATATAAAATTCTTTTATTATTTCTTGTCTTGTCCATTGAATGCATGGAACAATGTTATATTTTATCTGCTTAATATCTTTTATTCTTAGATATGAATTTTTGCAGTGAACTTAAAGATATTTTGCAGCCATAATCGATGTTAGGGCTATTTTTTATGTGTAGCTAAAGTGATCTTTTACGACGAAAGATTCATACTAACAATTGGCGACTCCACATGGGTTTTCTTTTGTGACCGCTATCGTTTTATCTATTCCTTCATATCTAGCTGTTTCAGACCCTAGGGTTTCTCTTCCATTTTTTTTTTCCTATTTTTATGGTGATTTTCACCCCTAAAACCCTTAAATAGTCAAATTTTTAACTTCCGTGTGTTTCTGGCCCTATTGCGCAGGTGACCGACATCAGCCACAGCTGAGACGACATCTTTTTCTGAAATCTGCCGCCGAGAGTGCCGGAAGTGCAGGTCGCACTTTTTGGCCCAAAAAGTGCGTCCTAGAGCTTCAGGTCGCAGAAAACAGCCCAAAAAGTGTGACCTGAGCGAAAAGCAGGTCAAAAATTGCGACCTGGCCTTTTTTCTGGAATTTTTCTAAAATTTTTCTGGGTTTTGTCTCAACCTCTGTCAGGGTTGTTTGACCTCTGTCTTCCCCCGTTTAGACCTATTCTTGCTCTTTTTTACTCAACTAAGTGGGAATCGAGCCCCCTAGGGCTTCAGTACCCTCCACTTTTTGTGGGAGAGTTTTCCCTGTTTTAGAAGTCTAAATTTCCATATTTTCAACCTTTTTTTATTTCTAATCTGATACCTCCTTTTCAGATCCCTACAAACACTCTTCTCCCTTTCAAAACACCTCATATAGTTTTGTTTGGGTTCATTTCAAGGGCCACCTCCTTGTCCATTCTATTTTTAGCTGATCTCCTCTTTTTTAACAGCAACCTTGCCTCTACCTCTTTGTTGTTTTATGCACCTCTTTTCAGAAGATTTCTCCTTTAGATCCCTGTTCCTCCCAACTTTAGATCTATTGGCCTTTTTTTTAGTGTGTTTTGAGAGACCCGCCTCCTTGGGTTAGATTGATGCATTGTTAGCTGTTAATTTTCTATTATTTTAGTCTTATTTACTGTTCTCTGTAGATTTATTTTCAGTTACGCAGCACACTTTTTGTTTTATTCTCAAAACGTCTGGGTTTAAAAATTAAAATTCACACACGCCACACACTGACCCTAAGTGAAGAAGAGCCCAGTTAACACTGCCTGGAAAAGATTTTAAAATCAATTGACACTGCACCTCTCTGCCCTTGTTTCGACATTGTACTCACTTGATCTTGCCCCACCCTGCCTTTGTCAATTTTTCTTCTTCCCGTCATCATTGTGCCTCCAAGGCGTTTATCCCAAAGGCTTCTTAGCCTTCACCCTCAATTTTCGGTTGGTCGACTTGCTCCTTCCCGTCGTCGTCGAGTTAATCCTCCCCCATCTTCTGATTCTTTGGTTTCTTCCCCTACTTCTAGTTCTCCCCCTGTTACCTCCACCATGTCTGGTCTAGGGCCTAACGCTAGTGGCCACCTCGGCCCTAATGCTGGGACTATTACTAGCGGAACCACCACAGGAACTACCTTGATTTCTCCCTTGCTCCCCTTCATGGTAGGCCTCAGTCTCCCCGATTTCAATTAGTTGATCAATGATCCTATCTGCCATGATGTTAGTTGGCTTGTTATGCCATCCAAGCTCCCCTCTGAAATTCCCAAGTTTGAAGGCCTTGCTAGAGAATATCCCTCCAACCATATCTGATCTTTCCACATGTGGTGTTCATCCCATTCCATTATTGATGATTCCATCCATCTTAGATTGTTCCAATGCATGCTTACAGGCGCAGCTTCTAAGTGGTATGTTGACCAGCCCACTTCCTCTCATACCACCTTTTCGACTCTTGCCCGGGCTTTTTTATCTTACTTCCAGCTTCCCCTTCGTTATGACACTGGTATCAAACTTTTGACTTCTTTCCGTCAATCATCTACGACCCGCCTATCCGATCATGTCCAGGAATGGCAGCAAAGAAAGAGCCTATATCAATCTCCTACCTTTGAAGACCATGTTTATATGGACTGGTTCCTTATATCTCTCTTGCCACCTATTAGGAAAGATGTCGCATCGCATTTTCCTCAAACCAAAGAAGCTGCCCTCCAAATGGCATTAAAATATGACCTAATCTATGCTCAAACGGGTTATTTTTATACTGTTCTACCTGACCTCCCTAGACTCGGTAATGCCCATGCACCGAGGGCACCTCATGCCGCTAACAGTATTGTTGGCACTATCTCTCATCCATCCGCTCAACCTCCCATGAGCTATGGTTTCCCTGGGGGAGAGGGCACCACTTCCTGCACTTCTCCCCCTCCTGGTAGCTCGCATCCAGGATTCGGCATGCCTCCTCTTTCTGCCCAATCCCCTGTTACCCAACCTCATTATCATCCATATCCATCTCCTAGTGCTCTAACTCCTACAGCATTAGCACTCTCGCCTCCCTTGTCTTCTCAACCCCCGCAATAGCAGCCACCACCCCCTCAAGGGCAGGTGTATGCACAACAAAGTGGGACCAATCCTTTCCCACAGCCAAGCTTCATGGCTACCCAACCACCTCACGGATCGGTACCCACTCAACCTCGTACATCTGGTATCTCTGATAACCAGATCCTCATGATGAACTCTGACCAACCTATAACTACTGACCTTAACCTTCACACTCAATCCCGTCTGTACCCCCAACCTCCTGCTCCATCTGTCCTCGAGTTACCTTCTTCAGGTTCTACAGAGCCTCTTTCGACAACTTATGGTCTCTTGCATATTCCCCTACCCAAAGCCAAGGTTCATACCAAGATTCCTAAGGGACCCTTACACCGAAATGCTGCTTCTGACCGAGCTTCCCATTCGTTTAGCATAGTAGATGAGCTATCCCAATCTCTTGCTGCCATTTCAATGCTGGAACTCCTCCAGTCATGCCCCTCTCAAAGAAAAGCTCTACTATCTGCCCTGGGTGCTGTAGATCCCACAGATGACCAATTGATTGTTTTCGACACCCATCAGTCAGAGTCTCCTCCTCTTCCTACTTCCGTAGCTTTCCAAATCCCAGTCAAAATCTGGAATGCTACCATTTCCGAGTGCATCGTTGATGAGGGGGAATCCACTTGTGTGATGTCCACTTCGGTTTGGAAACAACTCGGATCTCCTGAGTTGGCCCCTCCCATGATCACTCTTCGCACATGGGATGGCCACACCTCACAGCCCATTGGCCTTTTCCACAACTGTCCTATCACTCTTGCGGGCAAGACTGTTTGCATTGACGTTGAAGTTATCGACGCCCCTCTTGACTATAACATTATTTTGGGGCATAGTTACACCTATGCCATGTCTACAGTCCCATCCGCAGTCCACCGCAAGATGTTTTTCCCTCATAATGGAAATATTGTCACCATCGACCAGTTGACATATCACGAACCAAAATCTCAGCCCCCCTCTGAGTCGACCATCTCTTCTATATCCACTAAAAAATCCATCGATTCTTTGACCAGTGTCTCTCCCGGCATCTACAAAGAGTCCTCCTTGCTTGGAACCTTCCCTGGTCTTCCTCCTCCTCATGTCTCTGATCCCAGCTTAGCGAATGTTTGCATGATGCAATCGTCTCGGGCCAACCTTAAGCAACCCGCTTCGGCTAGTCAGCAACCTCAACCTCACCCACTGTAACTCGCTCCTAGCCCTTTGCCTCAGCTAGCCGGACCCCTCCCCTCTGACCCATCTCCTATTGCTGATACCCATGCACCTCTCTACACTCCTGGGTTGGTTCCACCAGGTCTCAATCATCTTGGAGCCGTCCCTCCTGGGCATTACCCCACTGGTCAGCTACCGTTCCTAGCTCCCCCCCCCAGGAGTGTACGCGGTACTTGTCATGGCCACCCTCTCTCTTCCTAACTTGACCCTTGGGATTCTCATCTGGTACCTTGATCCACCAGCCGCTACTCCACCTGGTCAACCCAAACCTTATCTTGCTTTGACCGCGGTCCAACCGGTCCCCATGACTTCTCCCGCTACAACAGTGCCTGAGTCACCTCAACAGGACCCACCTCCTGTTGCGAACACTTCGGGTAAGCATGGAAAAACTCGTAGGGGGGCATCAAAGGACAAGGCAGCCCCGACAAACCCTGACCCTCCTCGACCTCCATAGCATACCATCCAGTGTACTTTGTGTGATGTTGTTGGCCATGCCACCCATACCTGTCCTGAATTGCCTCATCTCAAACCCATGGTTAATGTCGCATTCCCTGAGTCCCCGGTCCCGAAAGCCTTTGTTCCTTCCGCGGCCACAGCCAAGAACCCCAAGACTATTCACACTAACCACCCTTGTGCTTTGTGTGATCTCCATGGCCATTACACCCACCTTTGTCCCCGCCTCAAGGACTTCCGCACCTCTCTCACTGCGGTTTGCCAATTCGAGGCCAAGCGTAACGAGTCCACCTCTCCCATATTTGCGCATTTTGCTTCAACCAGATTACTAGACATGACGGCTCCCATTTACATTCCCCCTCCTGATGTCAAGATGACAGAGCCTTCGTCCACCATATTCTACCTATCATCATCCATGCGACCCTCGGGGAAAATTCCCTCTGAATCCTCCCCTGTTGTTTCTCTTGACCTTCCTTTAGTGATCACCCTGGGCTCAACATTAGCAGATCCCTTATTTGCTTACTCTTCTGTCACCCCTCGTGACGATGCACATGTGAACCTCTCTTCTCATGATGATGAGTCAGGTAGCTTCGCCGCGTCAGGTTGTATTTCTTCCACCAGTCAACCCATCTTCTATCACGATGATGACATTATGGAATAAATCCCCACCCCTGACTTTATCTATTCCCCCATACTTCGAACCTGTGCGTTTACACCACATACACCTTGTGGCCATTACATTGAAACCCAATGTTTGCTTAAGGGGGCACCCATATTTAAGAGACCCAAAGAAGCAATTCTTCACAACTCTCCTAGTGTACCCCGTCATATCGACTCTAGTACCATTATTCTTCCACATTTAGAAGAACCTCTAGAGTCCCATTCCACTTCAGATCACTCTCAGGATGATACCCCTCATCATTCCTTTATTTTTACATCAGTAACCTAGTCTCTTAGACATTGTTATTGACCAACCTATAGGTTTTTTACAAGAGCATTAGTTCATTATCTCCAAATCCTCTCTTTGGGATAGTGACACCAAGTATGCCAACCCAGAAACTGAAAGTCCATTTGATTCATATATGCAGTACTAATAAGAGATTGGTAATCCTCTATTTCCTTTCTCAAACTGCATAACCATAATAAAAGAAAACAGGCGCACCAGATCATTAAAACGTGTTTAGATTCCCCTTTTTCTATATACATTTTGGAATGACCACAACATGCTTGGGGGCACCTATGCCCCTCAACCATACGAAGCCCAGATCTCAGCCAAAAATAGCATTGAAACCCCCTTTCTCTGACAGGTCACACTTTTCAGGTCGTTTCCTAGGACAGGTCGCAGTTTTCTGCCCAGTACCTGCTACCTAGGTCGCAAAACCAACCCCAAAAAGTGCGACCTGGCCTGTTCATGAGCTCTGGGTACCTGTTACTTTTTAATTACTTGATACTTCCCCAGGACACATTTTGTCCAATAAGGGTCTCTTCACCTCTCTTCCAAATCAGATTTCCTCACCCACAACACTTGTACTTGGGGCACCACCTTGACTCCATGCTTATCCTTGTTCGTGTTGATCTCCGTGATGAGACACCATCTTGCACTCATGTTTTTATGGTCCCCCATTGGACCTTTACTGTGTGGCAGCACCATCGAGTCGCCCTTATTTAGAGCATCCAAGTTGAGCCATCCTCACATGTATGGAGTCTAGCCTGAGTCCCTTTATATCCTGCTATAGTCCTCCACCCTTCATTGCTTGGTCCCCCTCTCGTGTCGAACACTATGGCCTTCAGTCCCATTGTCCCCTATCACACATGATATTGTGTCAGCCGCTGCCAAGCCATTCATGCCCTTTATGCTCTAACAAGGGAAGTCGTCCAACCGCTCCTCCATATCCCTCATTCCATCATCATCATTAGTGTCTATCTGCTCGTCGCTCTACTATTTTCCCTCGTGCCATAGTTGGGGTTCCCTGATTACCTCACCTATGGTAGACCTACGTCTGTCGACATCAACTCATTTACTCCAGATACCAGGTCTAGGGGGCACTGTACCTTGGTTCAAGCTATTTTCAGCCTGATCGTGATCTATACACTTGATGGTCCAGTGATGTAGCAGCAGCTATTGGTGATTCCCGGGCGTGTGTGAGATGTCTCAACCCTCATGAGGGGGTGACCCCGCAGGTAGCCCCCCACATGCCCAGATGAGTTCTTCATTTACACCCTTGATGCAGCTCCTCTCATTTGATGATATTGGCCTCAACCGCTTACAGCGCCTCTTCGATGTGCATGTATCAGTCAGATTTTGCAGGCCCTTCCCCGTGTGTAGGGGGCATTCGGGTGTATTTTGTATCTCATATACTAAAATATTATTGTATAATTCCTGATGGTTATTCCAGGCAACGCATGTATGTGGGATTCATCATGTTCTTTATCTGGCTTATGTTTAGGCCAGCACATGCTTCATTATTGCGTTCCGTGGTTTTCCGGGCGCTTTATTCTTTGTACTTTGTCTCGGCGGGCATAGGTATGCCTCCCCCACCGCCTTTAGCACAGGTACCACTTCATAAACTCGAGACTTGTTGCACTTGTAAGTCTCATCTCCTCAGGGTCTAGTCCTTTAGCACATCAGACAACATTACACTTCTCTCTCTCACTTCCCTTTTGATATCTAGTGATTGAGTTCTTACAACGTACTTCGGTCATACGATTTGCTCCTAACACTCGTACGTTGGGGGGCAATCTGTTACACCATTTTTTTGGTCATCTAACCTATTATTATTATATGAACCCAAGTACACCATGTAAGACCAATTTTACCCTAAGTAAAATTGCTTTCACCATGTGAAATAACTTATTTGTTTATATTTCCCAGTCATATTTAACCCAAAACAAGGATATTAATTAAATAAATCCATATTTATTTAATTATTTCCTAAGAATAAGTTATTTAAATCATTATTTAAATAATATTCTTAGTTAAATTTGACTAAATCATCCACAAATAATTAAATAAACCATTATTTATTTAATTATATTCCCATCATTCCCCTAAAAATGATAAATAAATCATTTATTTATTTATTATTTATAAATAAAGGAATTGACCCAAGTCAAGAATCCTTTTCCCTCCAACAAATATAATAAAATATTCCTAAAAGGTGCTTCTAGAATTCGATTAATAATATTTTATTCATGCACTGAGTTCTAGACCACCCCAATATTTTGTTATAAATAGGGGGGTTTTCCCCATTCATTAGTGACCTTCATTGCATTAGATCACTCTGGATCTATTCTTGGTCACCATTTTCCATTTTGTTTTGTGAACTCCCATTGGGTTCTATGTTTAATTTTCTACATCCAAGAGAGAGAGAAATGTTAGATCTAAAACACTGAGGACTTCCAAGAACCCATCCCACTGAGGAGAACCGGAAAACACCTTTCTTGTTTTCCTCTCAGGTGCCCCATTCTTTAATATAATATAAAATTCTTTTATTATTTCTTGTCTTGTCCATTGAATGCATGGAGCCATGTTATATTTTATCTGCTCAATATATTTTATGCTTAGATATGAATTTGTGTAGTGAACTTAAAATATTTTGCAGCCATAATCGATGTTAGGGCTATTTGTTATGCGTAGTTAAAGTGATCTTTTACGACGAAAGATTCATACTAACATTTTAAATTAATTTTTTTTTTTAAGTGATGTTTTTTATGTCGATTTTGAATAGTGGTGGTGTATCATCACCAACATTTTTTTATAGGATTGATTTTGACACTATAGTTTTTAAGTGATGTTTTTTATGTCGATTTTGAATAGTGGTGGTGTATCATCACCAACGTTTTTTTATAGGATTTATTTTGACACTATAGATTTTCTAATGTCTTCTTCTTCTGTGAGATGTTTATTTTTAAGTGCATTTATGTACTTGTGTTTTAAAAATAAAAAAATAATTTTTTTAAAATAAAAACTTGTAATGATATCTTCACTTTTTCACATACATAAAAGATGGAAAAAGGGTCAATATTCTAAATTTTATATTTTCTACATGTTTTTGTATTGTTAAATAATTTTTCAATGCACATCAAAAAATTGTCGCTAAAAAACCAATATTTTGAACCATATGACAAAAAAATACAATTTTTCAATATAAATACAATGCAAAAAATACACTTTTACAAAGTTTTTGTTGGAAAAAACATGTTAAATAAACTAATTTTTTGGGAGAATCTTAACAAAAAAACTTAAGAAAACAACATTTTTATTGAATTTTATGTCAAAAAATAATAGCAATCACATGTTTTTTGCAAAAAAAAGGGTTGTTCTCATAAAATATCAAAGTCTAAACATTACAAGTAAAATTGATTAATAGTTCTAAAAAATAAGCTTTGTTTGCAAGCATAACTTAAACATCATCAACAATATCAACTAATACATCTTCAACATCATCTAGAACAACATTGATGGCTTCTTCCGCAGCATTTTCTTCTTCATTTTGATCATTTCCGTCTTCTAATGGATCTTTCATGTCAGCAAATCTTCCAAAGTGTCCCTTTCCAATCATTCCATATAATGGTGGTTGAGGTTCCTTTGCTTTTTTTGCCACACGTGATTCATTAAAATCTCCTTTCCTTAAACCAACTTCTTGCTTCGCATCTGGAAGGAATTTAAGAGCGTTAATTCTTTGTTGAATAAATTTGCATTGAACTGGGTCTTTCTCAATGGCAATGCAATTTCTTCCTTTTAGTAGGTAACATGCTAGTGTTGTACCTAATCATCAAGCACAAAAAAAATAAGTAAGAAAATTAGTATAGAGACATAAAAAGTAAACAAGACAATATTTAAATTTAAATTTGTATAATAAAACTTACCTGAACCTGAGAATAAATCCAAAACCCATTCTCCTTCATTTGAACATAGATCTATAAGATAGTTAATCAATGCTTGTGGTTTTTGATAAATGTTAACTATATCTCCTTTTGCATCTTTATCCTCATATGTTAGTTTTCTTACAACTGCATCATAAAGAAATGCTTGACTATGACTCTTCACATCTACTCGATTCATAATAATATGCTTATAGCTATCGTATTTTGTCCAACATTCAACATGGATGAACTCACAATCATTTATAATAGGCTGATCTTCGGAAGAAACAATATTTGACTTTTTCCTGTAACATAACATAGTAAAAGTTCAATTAAATTTTACATGAATAAAAAAATTTAGGAGGAATCAAACATACAATTTCAAAATATTACCATGTAAGTTGCATCCTTGAGTTTGCTTTACCCTTGAAGCTTGTTAATAACATTGGAAACTGTGTGTCTGAATGAAATGTCACAAATCGCCAAAGTGGTGATGTTGTCGCTTCTTGAAAACCCGTAACCACTTTACTAAAAGCTTGATAAGTATATGGTTCTCTATCATATTCAATGTCTGGGAAATTGAAACCATGAGGAATATCTGCAATAACTAAGCCATATTCCCTTTTAGGTATTAGTGATGCAATGTCTTCACAATCACCTTGTATTATTTGATATTGGACATTGTCAAGCCCATTCCAAATGTAATGATTAAGAGTAGGATCAAGTTCAACATTCATAAGATGCTTCCTTCTCATGTTCTCCATCTTAATTTTTTCAATAAAGATTTTGAAAGTATCTGGTACTCCATTTCCATCCTTCTTCGACATCTTTAATGACATAAAAATATATATATAGATATGTATAAGTAATAAAATAAAAATATTTTAAATATGAATAAAATGAATTTATAAATCAACATACCTTATTGAATGCAATATAAAACTCTTTTAGTGTTGATGTAGAACTTGCTTCTGGGTAGTTGCATACAACATCATCCCAACTGTCTTCATTCAACATTTTAACCATGTGTTCTTGTATTTTCATAAAAAATTTATGACTGAATAAATCAAGTTAAAAGCGTTAATATATTGACATGTATAACAAATTCTACCAACATCATTATGTTTTATTTAAAAGAAAATTATAATGAAAGAAAAATAAGAAATAATTCAAGAAACTTACTTTTGAAATTCTACACACATTTCTTCCATTGATAATTCACTCGACTTCACATGGGCCAAGACTGATTTGACTAATTTATCATCCTTCACACCTTGCATTGTTCTCCAAGGTGTGATAGTCATATCCTCTAGAAACTGCTTCATTTCAGGACCCGCCTTACTGTTGGTACATATTATGGGTTTACTCTTTCTAACCTTCTGATTTTTTATGGAAATATTCTCCCACCGATCAAAAATCTCATCAATCAAATCCCATACCTCCCGAGTTCTAAATGCCAACTGAAAAATGTTATCTGTGCCTCTGAAGAGATTTGTATTCAATTTTCCATCTTTTGCTTTTTTTTCATCAATTTGATAACCTGTTTCCATTAAACATTCCTTTCGAAATGCTACACTAACTTGTGTCTTATCCCCACCACATTTTTCTATGAATTCATTATGAATAAATCTGACCCTTTGGATGAAAGTCATTTTCATTCTGTACTCATTATCTGCATTATGATCCCATGCCAATAAATTTGATTCCATTTCTGTTAAGCCAGCGTAAATGATGCATTTCACTGTTTGAAAAATATAGTTATTGGGATATTCTGCAATCAATTGTCTCTTAGCCTCTATTGAATGGTTCCCTCCAATTACATAATATTTATAATCAAAACATTTTGTCTTGTCAAATGCTTGTTTGTTGGGAACCTCACATGGATCGACAAGAACCACATAATCCACCACATGCGCATATGGATTGAACCTGAACAATGTTTTCAGATTATGTACATGTAAGTGATGGGCCTTTCTAATTTGATATTGAGATTGTCCTTCATCTGGGCCATAAAATTGGTTAACATTAAGCTCAAATGTTTGGCCACCAAGAATTAATTTATTCTTCCTCAACTCTTGTCGAATAGCATTTTGTTTTGTTTTAACAATGCCATCCTCTAACTCAGCACCTGGTGTTATGATTTCTCTACTTCCGTGAGAGCTTTCAATTTGTTCTTCACTGCTGCTCACGACCTTTACAGGTTCACCAATATTTGATTTCCTAGTCTTATTGGATAACATATCAGTTTTTTTATAAACAAGCTCTCCTTCATGAGGTACAAAAGAGACATCTTTGGCAATTTTTCTTTTTGGTGTCTGATCTGTTTTCTCCTTTTGCACAATAGTTCTCATCTCCTCTTCACTAATTCTATCATAATTTTCTGTTTCATGTTTGACACCTTCAAAAGAAACATGTTTAAGTTTACTAGATTGACCCACCTTAGTGACTCTTGGTTGATCCCCTCTTTGTACTGTTGCAGTGTCACGAGCTATTGCTCTTTTCTTCAATCTCCTTTCCTCTGCTTTGTCTTTGTGGAAATTTTTGATCACATCCATAACATTTGGCACCAACATATAAATACCATCAAACATGTTTGAAAGACCCGGAACAAAATCCTATGAAACAAAATAAAACATGTCAATGATCAATAATTTATAAAAAATTGAATCATCCTTACAATAATGCATATAGGAAATAAAAATAAGCAAACTTACAATGTTATTTTCAATGTTGCTTGATATTTCTTCAGAAAATTTTGAAGATATTTCATCTGTGTCATACTTGACGATTAATAGACGATATCTAACCTTCTCACGTTTCTGAGCCTTCCTTGCAAGAACATAAATAGTGTTTGTATTCGGGACCATACATATGTCTTGTACTCTGCCCATCACATCATATGGCTCATTTAAGTCAATCATACCACAAATCAGATAGATGTGTATATCAGCCTCCGTTTCACTGTCTTCAAGATACCATGAGAAATCGGTTTTATCTATTTCCTCGGCGTTCTTCCAATCAGAAATAAGCTTTAATGAACCTGGTGTCCCACTTGCTTGACTTTTATTAGTGTGTGCAACAATATCCTTATTGCGTCCAACAGTGTCCATAGTGCGTCCAGCTATAACTTTAGATTTGGGAGTTGTATCCATAGTGCGTCGAGCTGCAGCTGTAGATTTGGGAGTTGCTGCCGTAGATTTGAGAGCTGCTGCCCTAGGTGCAGAAACATTCACAGAAATATTTTTTGATGCCATTTTCCTGTTATATATATATATTAGTTAATAGAAAAATATTGCGGATAAAATAAATTTAATAAACAAAATTTATTTCTAAAACTAAATAGTTTGAAATTAAAGCAGTAAAATTAACTATAAAAATTTTCATTTAAAAACAAAATATTATAAATCATATGTATATATATCTATATAATATGTTTTGAATACATTTTATAAAAAATTTAAAAATGTGTTTAAATTGTATAAAATAATTAAAAAAAATAAACTAGTATTTTCAAACTTTAGTTTTTGTTTAATATTTAAAAAAAAAACAAAAAAATTACTAACTATTTATAACAAATGTTATAATATTATATATTTTTTATTTTTTTAATTGTATTGTTATATAGTTTTTTTTTATTAATTTATTATATTGTTATATTAAAACAAATGTTTTTTTTAATTTATTATATTGTATTTTTTTTTAATTATATAATGTTTAAAAGCAAAACATAATGGTTGTTTAATAGTTTTTTTTTTTGATATATATATATATATATATATATATATATATGTTATATTTTGAGATTTTTAACAATTATTATTTAACAATGTTTTTATTATATTATATAACAATTTTTTTATTATTTTTATATATAACAATGTTTCTATGAACTTTTAATTGTTTTATTAAAACAAATTATTAAAAAAAAAAAAAAAAAATTAAAGAACAAAACAAAATTAAAAAAATTCAAAATTAAAAAATGTTTTATTAAAACAAATTATTAAAAAAAAAAAATTAAAAAAAAATAAATAAATAAATAAACCAAAATTAAAAAAAGGTTTTATTAAAACAAATTAAAAAAGGTTTTATTAAAACAAATTAAAAAAATTAAAAATTAAAAAAAATAATAATTTAAAAAAAAAAAATTTAAAATTAAAAAAAAAAAAAAATTTAAAAATGAATGGCTCTGCCGCGCTGGGCGCCGGGGGCCGGTTGGGCAGCGCCACGGGGGCGGCCCAGCCGGCCTCACAGCCCCCGCTGGGCCGCCCCCGTGGCGCCGCCCGGCCGGCCTCCGGCGCCCGCGGGCGGGGTCTGCCACGTTTGTTTGTTTGTTTGTTTTTTTTTTTTAATTTTTTATTTTATTTTATTTTATTTTTATTTTGTTTTAATTTTTTTTTTTTTTTTTTTTTTAAATTTCGATTTTAATTTTTTTTTTTAATATAATATAATTATTAAAAAATTATTTAATAATAATAATAAAATTTTAAAAATATCAAACTATTAAAAAAAATAATAATAATAAATATTAAATCACAACTATGTTTGGTTTCTAAACATTATATAATTTATTTAAAAAAAAAAAAAACAATATAATAAATTAAAAAAAATATTTGTTTTAATATAACAATATAACTAAAAAAAAAAAAAAAACTAAATCACAATACAATATATATATACATATATATATATTAAAGAAAAAAAAAATTAAAGATTTAAAATTAAAAAGAATAAAACTAAGATTTAAAATTTAAAAAATAAAATAAAATAGAATATAAAATAAAAAAATTCTCAAAAAAAATAATGAAATCACTGATATATTTATGATTAAAAAAAAACAAATAAAAAATGTTAAAATATATATATATATATTTTTTTTTATGTGCATGGTCGTTTTATGGATTTTTCTATCTAGATGAACCTATAAGTCTTAAAAAAGAAAAAAAATCTAAATTTTTGTCCTTAAAACCCTAAAAAATTTAGTTTTTTTTGCATTTTCTTCACTAAAAAAATATTAAAAAATTAAGGTTTTTGAACCTAAAAACCTTAAAAAAGTAGTTTTTGGACACAAAAAAACTATAGAAAAACAGATTTTCCCCAAAATCGTCTTTAAATTGACAGAATAGAAGGAAAACTAACCTTTGAAATGCAAAAAGCTGCTGTCACCAATGCCAACACAACACCTCCACAAAATTACGAATAGCAACACAATGCCTCCACAAAATTACGAATAGCAACACATTGCCTCCAATGCCAATGCAATGCCTTCATGAAGTTACCAATGCCAATGCAACACCTCCACAAAATTACCAATAGTGACACAACGCCTCCAATGCCAATGCAATGCCTCCACGAAGTTACCAATGCCAACGCAACACCTCCAAAGATTTGCTTTAACAAATACGAGAAAACTTGATGTGATGTGATGAATAGAAACAATCATTCCTTTTAAATAGCGAATATTGTTTGATTGGTTTACTGTTTAACGAATGTGGGATTAAAATTTCAAATTTAAAATATTTACATTTAGTTTATTATAGTTCATACTATAGTTAAAATACTTAATATTTGCATGTAGTTATCATAGTTAATATTTTATTTAATATTTACATGTACTGAATGTTGAATAATTCAAATATAATCTCAGATTAAAAATTAAAATATAAAATACTTACATGTAGTTAATTATATTTAATATTATAGATAAAATAGTTAATATTTGCATTTAGTTATCATAGTTAATATTTACATGTAATCAATGTTTAAAATCATGGTATTAAATTTTAAAATCTAAAATATGTACATGTAGTTAATTATATTTAATATTATAGTTTAAATAGTTAATATTTACATGTTGTTATTTTTGTAAATATTTACATGTAGTCAATCTTAAACCATTCAAATAAGAAAATTATTTTAGTTTCGAAGACATGCATGAAAGGAATATTTTGCGGATATTTTGAATAGAAAGTATGGTGAAATATTTGAAGACCAACAGTTTATTAATAAATTTTGAAATATATTTTAGATGAATATAATGTAAGTTTAAAATTTAAAATTTAAAATATTTACATGTAGTCATTATAGTTAAAATAGTTAATATTTTCATGTAGGTATTATAGTAATATTATAGTTAATACTTACATCTAGTCAATGTTAAATCATTCAAATAAAAACATTATTTTAGTTTGGAAGGCATCCATGATAGAAATATTTTGTGGATATTTTGAATATAAATATCGGTAAAATATTTCAACATAAACAGTTTATTAAAAAAAATGTTAAATGCATTTTTTGACTAATATTTGTACCAAATATTTGAAATGAAAATTTTGGAGGGAAAGTTTTTCGCGAAATTTTTTGGGGGGAAATTTTGGAGGGAAATTTTTTCGCGAAATTTTTTGGAGGGAAAATTTGGAGGGAAATTTTCAGTCTTTAAGCTATATATTGTAAGTGGGAGAGGAATTTGTATCATTCAACCTATTCTTGTTGAAAGCCATGGTTTATTCTGATAGCGAAGTTTTTCTTTCTAGAACATCAACATCTTCGTCACGCAACAACTCTATTCAGAGTGATGAATATAATGGGAGTTCGTTCACCATGAATAGAGAGTCAAAAAATCGACTTGGTCGTTATCCTAAAGATGATGAGAACAAAATTGATGAGGTGCAACAAAATGAAATTTCTGTAAATCGAGCGCCAGTTATACCACTTACTCTTAATCCTAAGGATTATGAAAGCAACAGTGATGAAGGGCATGATGAAGAATTTCTAGAGTCCAAAGTTTCACTTCGTCCTAATCCCAAGGATTATGAGGACACCATTGATGAAGAAGGAGATGAAGAATATCCACTTCAGCTTAATCTTAAGGATTATGCGAGAACAACAAATGAAGAGGGGAATGAAGAATCTGTAGAGTCAAAATATCCACTCTGTCCTAATCCTGAGGAGTATGCCAGCACCACTGATGAAAAAGGGGATGTAAAATTTCCAGAGTCAAAATATCAAATTCGTCCTAATCGTAAGGATTATGCGAGCACCACTGATGAAGAGGGGAATGATAATGTTTCAGAGTCAAAACATCCACTTCGTCCCAATCCTAAGGATTATGCCAACACCACTGATGAAGAAGGAAATGAAAAATTTACAGCGTCAAAATTTCCACTCCGTCCTAATCCTAAGGATTATGCAAGCACCACTGATGAAGAGGAGGACGAAAAAATTCCATAGTCAAAATTTCCACTTCGTCTTAATCCTAAGGATTATGTCAACACCACAGATGAAGAGGGGAATGAAGAATTTGCAAAGTCAAAATATGCACTTCATCCTAATCCTAAGGATTATGTCAGCACCACTGAGGAAGAGGGGAATGAAGAATTTGCAGCGTCAAAATATCCACTTCGTCCTAATCCTAAGGATTATGCCAGCACCATTGATGAAGACGGGGATGAATTTCCAAAGCTAAAATTTTCACTTCATCCTAATCATAACGATTATAATTTAACCATTGATGAAGGGGGGGATGAAGAATTTACAATAAATATAGATTCAAGGCATTCACTTATTCCTAATCCTAAGGATTATGAGAGCTTCGGTGAGGAAGGGGAGGGACAGGATGAAGAAATTCTAGTGAATACAAATTCAAAGCTTCCACTTATGCCTAATCCCAAGGATTATGAGAGCACCACTGAGGAAGGGGAGGATGAAGAGTTTCTTGCAAATGATAATTTTAGAGGCACATATCTGAATATTGCATTTTCTCCAAGTGACCATTTCAAAGACACTCATGGTGATGAAGAATTGAATCCTCCCAGGGAAGAATTTGAAAGCATGGGTCAAGATGGTGAAGAATTTCTTTTGAGTGGGGGTTACAAAAGTGCCGATGATTCTTGTGAAATGTTTTCTTCAACTGATGATGGTAAAGAAAATTTTTCATGCAATGATGTTGATGAATTTCTTAACTATGTTGAGGATGATGATAGTGGGGATAATATTCCTCCTAATGGTGATGAAACTACTTTTACAAAGGATGATGGAATGATGAATCCGTTGCAAGAAAATATTGCAACTAGGAGTAGGAGTAGACCTTTTCATATCAATCCAAAGCATTCCAATTATACAAGGGCGAGGACAAAATATCTCACGACAAAAAGTTATGTCGTTCATTTGATTTCAAGTGAATGTTGTCGAAGGGATTGCTTGAAAAATATGGATTTCAACTTTGCTTTGGAGAAAAGGAAAACATATATGTCAATGAATAAAAGCATGCAAAATTCATATTTAGTGGGTTGCATGCAATCTACACTAGCAAGTTATGATTATCATATTGGGAATGTATTGCTTTGCAGAAAGGCGTTCAAAATGTTGTATTCAATTGGTAATTGTTGTTTGTCAAGAATCCAGGATAGATTGGAAAAGGATCCCACATATTATTCAGAAGCACGTCATAAACGGGAGGTGGGGCCGTTTGCAAATACTGCTAAGACATGGATGAAATACTTCTTTTCAAATCATGGAGAGTGTATGCCAAATAAAGACACAATACATATTCCAGATAATTTCTCGAGACGAGAAATATTCATGTTATACAAATATTATGCAGAAGTTGTTGAAGGAATTGGTAATTTTATTACATATTCTTATTTTACAAGGATATGGAAAACTGAATTCAACAATGTTCATATTCCTAAGAAGACAAGGATGGGGATTTGCAGCACATGTGCTTCTCTTAAAGAAAAAAGAGATAAATGTCAAGGGGCAGAAAGAGGTATGTGTTCAAAACATTGTTTTTAAAATTTGATACTTATCAACTATGAAAATATATTTATTCATATGTTTCTTTTATTTTATGTACAGATTCCGTTGTCAAAGAACTTCAAGACCATCGCAATCAGCAAACAAGTGAAAGACAAAAGTTGTATAAACATTGAAAGAAGTGTTATGATCATCCAAATAAATATCTGGGATTGATAATTGATGGTATGGACCAAAAGAAAACACTTCTTCCACATTTTGTCCGCACGCCAAAAAAATTACGGGAGGAAAATTTCATTCAGTTTCACTTGGTTGGTTGTATGGTATTTATTGAGAAGATGTTTCCAAGAGTTTTCTTCACAACTCCAAATATTCACAATGATGCAAATCTGACCATAACTATAATCCATGATGTGGTTACTCATTGGTCTGGGATTCTTCCTGAAGTTTTGTATTTACAATTAAACAACACAAGTCGTGAGAACAAAAATCAAGTTCTTTTTGGGTATCTAAACATGCTTGTTGAATTGGGGATTTTTAAAAAGATAAAGGTTGGTTTCCTTCTTGTTGGGCATACTCATGATCATATTGATCAAATGTTCAGTCGTTTTTCAATAACATTGAGGAGGAAAGGTGTTGGGAGCCTGCCATCATTAATTGAATGTATTAAGAAATCGTACATTCCAGAGCCTGTTTTTCATGTGTTGGAAGAAACTATTGACATGTGAAGGTTTATTTTTGGATCGCATGGTGAGGAGAAATGCATTGAAAAACTTAACGACATTAGCTTCCAGCATCAATTTCGTATCAAAAAAATTGATGGGATAACACTTATATGGGGCAAGAAGTATTCAACTATTGAAGAATGGGGACCATCATCGGGTTTAGCATTTTTGAAGTTCATTCCAGAGCGTCCAATGTTTTCATCAAAGATATTGTTATTACAGTCAGTTTCCGAACTCCATAATGCACGAAGGCAGAAGAGAGACATAAATTATTCTGAATGTCTAGAGGAAATTAAAATATGTATTAGAGATACATATGAATACTTCAATGTTGCTGATTCAGTTTGGTGGGAGTATTTTTTCAGTAATCAAAGTGATATGATTTCAAGATCAATAAATGGGGATACGCTTTTGAAGACTCCTTTTTTTTTTTGCCACAAAATATGCCAAATGAACATGAACATCAGGAAACACACAATGTTGAACAACAACAGCCTCAAGCTATTATTAATTCCCCACGGGTAGAGGAAAGAGAAATCTATATTGGTTCTAGAAGATCACATGCACAACGTGAAGCCATGGAAGACCTTTACAGGGGTTCTGTGCAGGATCTTAAGGAGGGTTGCATGATAGCAGTGTTAGCAGATGAAGATCCACTTGGCTATCCATTATGGATTGCCAAGGTTATAAAGGTCATTAATGAAAATGAAGAGATTACAGCTGTTGATGTACATTGGTATGCCACAAGTACCCACCCTTTCAATGGTGTGTACAAGCCAGAGATGGTAGTGGAAAAAAGAATTGGAAAAAAGAGAAAAAGAAAAGGCACAAATATAAATCGTCGCCGCACAGATGTCTTAAAATTGGAGGATGTTGACATACTTGTGTATGACTTCAATTTGACAAAGAGAGGAACTCTTCGGTTGCAGACCATAAATATTTTGAAGAAATTGCTACCAGAACAATTACTGTTGAGATGGGACTCTGCAGAATGTAGACGTAGATCTACAAGACTTTTGAACTCTGAAATGGTGGGCATGCATGTTGACTCGGATGGAGCACTAGTTGATGAAAGAGAAGAATATGGATCATCTTCATCTGCATCGAGCCATTCATCTGAAGATGTAGATTATGATGGTGTGCGAGAACCTATGGCTGATTTTGAATAACTATCTAAGACACTTTTATGTAATTGATGTTTGCATGGTAACTTGAAATAAAATTTTTGACTTCCATCTCATTTTTCATGAAGTTATGAGACATTTCTATGTTTGTTGGATTATATGTTTTAATTATGAAGAATTCATTTCTTTAGAATATCGACAATGCAACAATAAATTACAAAAATAATTTATGTTATATTCAATGTACCAATGTTGATATTTTAATTATAAGTAAAACAGAAAATAGAAACTAATGTTGAATTTTTAGATTATGCGGTGATATTACCATGATATTATGTATTGTTACCATTTGGTATAAGATACTTTTAAAAGTTTTAATAATTATATGCGTCATTGAAATAGAACACTTTGTTTTGATGCTTGATTTTTAGGTTTTGGTTGAAATTATATTTAAATTTTTCTTATGCTAAGATTTGAAAAAAGATAAGTTTTTATCCTTTAAAATTAAAATTACTCTTACTTGTTTTTGTTCAATGATAATTTTTTCATTTACTTGTTCATTTTTTTAAATTGTTAAGTCTTATAATTTCTCCATAATTTCATTGTTCAAGTATGTTGAACACTTAAGATTGAAAAACTTTAGATTTACAACTTGTCATTAAAGTTTTTATGCGCTACCAAATTTTATCTTTAAGGTTATGGTTGACAATAATTACAATTTTGGGGTTGTTTAAAGTCAAGATATTTTATGTTTAACAACATGGATGAAAATTGTTCAAAATGATAAGCCCTTCATACATGTATTTGTTTATCTTTAACATCATCTATCAAAAATGTTAGAAATTTACGATTTTAAAAAATGTCCTAATATGTTGTCTTTAATTCCATTGTTACAAGTGTCAAAATTATGACACAATTTTTTTTTTTGTTATTCCAGCATCAACTGGTTTTGTTTTGAGGGTGTTTTTTCAATCCTTTTTTCAAAAAACAATTTTGTTTTTAGCATAATTTTATAAAATGTTGAAATTTGACCTTCAAAAAAAACCAAGTGTGTTCTGGAATACACTTTTTTTGTTTTTGGGGTCTTTTTCATGTTTTTTGAGTCTTTTTGGGCTAGAGTTCCCGTTTTGATCAGGGTGCCTATTTCATCGGTAAAGTGTTATCTTTAGTAGCTTCTTGGAAGGAGCAGTGGCTTTAAGGTTGCATCTACACATCGACCATGTACAAAGGGCCTTTCGATGTGGAGTGCTCCACTGAAGAGGACTGCTCTAGATGGAACTGAGTACAATCTCTTACTTATTGAAAATGAAGGCATTGATGCATATGATCAAACTGTAATCATTAACCCTATTTTCCTTATTTTCATTACATATAGTTTTTAAGCAATTCACAAGTATTGCAATTCACAAAGGAAACTAGTTTATGTTTTGACAATTTCTTTCAAGGTCATCTAGATGTCAGCTTATAATTATAATCATAAAATTACTGATTATGGATGTAAAATGAGGAAACCTGGGCAACCTGTGTCCCAAAGTTGACTCCATACCTCTATGTAAATATCTAGGTGACTCGATGTTGTCTAGGGATATCAAATCACATATGGCTATCAATAACATGTGAACATTATAATTCCTCTTACACATCTGAAAACTACTAGCTACTGTAGAACCAACCTAATCTAGGTCAACTTCCTCTTTGTGAAAGAATTGAAGCAAGAGTATCATCAAGGTGAACTCCTCTTGTTTGGGAGAACGACCTTGTCACTGTACCCTGCAACACCCCCATAAGTTTCAAGCTTGGAACCAACCCTTGATTCTGCAATATATTTTCAATCCGTCACCTGATGTCTTACCATGCATGTGCCTCCGCAAATCTAGATGGTTCATCTAGTATCTCATTGGAATATAGAATGCCACAGGATCAACAAGTGACTTGTAAAGGCCACCTGTCAATGCCCTTGTCAACCTCAAGTTTATATTGTTGCATAGAGTTTTATCTGACCGTCATCGAACATTGATCCATGTTTTTTGCTGGCACATTCTAAAGATATATACTGCACAAGTTAGATGGCAGGTTTTCTTTTATTATTTCTGATCACATTAGCTTAATTGAGAAAGGTTCTTCATTACCATTGACCTCTTCTGATCAAGTTGATATTCTCATCTTATACGAGATGTGGTACACATTATCTATATATTGTGGTTCCAATATCTTTTATTTTCTCCTGAACAAAAGACAATATCGGATGTTTGTCTGTAAGTCACAAATTAACTCTCTTAATAACATGGACCTTAAAAGGTCCTGGAAATTTGGTAAAAAGAAGTTAACTGTTGTGTATATTTTCCTTTTTGTTGGAATCTGATGATACAATATTTGGTGAATGATTATTTTTCATTGTTTGAGATGCATTTTTAAATATATAAATGGATTTGGAGCCCTGAAAAATCCTTGAGGCACTCAGTCTGTATAGATTTCACAACTCAAGTCTGTGCTCCCTACAATTTTTGGCTGGATTTTGGGAAAACTCATCCACAAATATGCATGATAAAGGGAAAAAACATGGAACATTTAGACTGTGCCTTACATTGTTCTCATATAAATTATAACATTTGTCTATGCTTTCCAGCCTCACATTTTAATTTAATAGTTTTTTTTGTTGAGTGATTTTCTGCAAACATGCTTCTCAAATCCTTTCAAATGTTTCTCGAGGATGATTGCAGCTAAAGAAAATATATGCAGAAGAGTTTTATTTCAGAAAGGTATGGAAAGTCACTCATTTACATTGTAAAACTAAAGAAATAGGATAGTATGAATAGTTTTGTAGTAAGGTTAACCATGTTGAGGTAGGTAAATTAAAATGAGCAGAAATACATGTACCTTTTGAGTAATATATCAATGTGATTTGGGCTTGATTTCTTAAGAATTTGGCCCTTGTATGTGAACACAGTGATTGGGGGATTTATTAATTGTTTGATCGCTTGAAACACAGGGTTCAACTTCCAATCATGTTGATTGATTTCTCATTATGACGTTTCATAACTGCATTTAATATCACTTTCCAAGATCAATACTAGTAAATTTAATCTCAAGGTTATCTTAAGGCCTTCTTCTGCAAGCACCTTTGCAAAATTAAAAATTTGTTAGAAGCTAATCCCACATTTCTAAAAGAATAAAAGTCGTCTCTCTAGCTATTTTTCATGGGACTTTTAATTCCATATTTCCAGCATAACCTTTAGAAGCTTCATTAAAATCAAGCTTATATAAGGGAAAATTTGGAGGAGTCTAAGCCACATGGAGTTCCAAATTATTGTTGAACGATTATTCATAGAAGTTAAGCTTACAAAGTCAATTGCCCATGGTTGGAGTCTAGTTTCCTCTTATGGGAGAATTTGTGACTCTTCTGGTTTTTGGGTTGTCTTCATGCTATCACAAGAGTCTCCACTGTTGTACTGCATCTTTTAAAGTTCACTAAAGATACAGTGCTATGCTCTCCAACATTTATCAAGATCTCCCAAAGATTGAATACGAATAGTCTCATTAATATATCTTTGGTGTTCAGTTACCTAAAAGACTACTCTTGATAGTGAGTTAGTGTTTACTCTTAATGTGTGATGAAATTTAGTTAACCTTTGTTTCTAAGTGAAGAACATTCTCTTTTAATATTATTATGGAAAAATCAAAACAGTCGTATGATTTAAAATTTTGCACTGAAATGCGTTTTTCCCACAACCAAAGAATTTTTGTAAGATTTGTATACCAACGCATTGCCTCCTATGAGAAGTTCTCAATGATCATTTATTTTTTCCAAAGAATTAGTGTGAGAGGGAAATCAATTTTTCTATCACAGATTTTTTAGTTTGGGATGTTTCATATTTCTCGAGTAAGACTAAATCTATTAAGTAAAGAAATATAGTACAATCAGAGCTTGCATAAAAGCAAAGCAAGAGAACAGGGGAGCTGGAAATGATAGACTATCAACCTTGGCCCCCATGAATATCCATGACATAAGCAAAAATAACGGAAAGTACATAAAGTCAAGAACTAGACTAGGGAGTCGACCCAGAATGGGTGGATTCTACCAATCGACATTTTTTCCCTTTCTTTTTACTGACTGTGACCCAGCCATTGAGAGCTGGCTGGATGGGAACTACCTGCAAACTAATCTGTGCAGAAGGAGGTGTCTCCTTATCTGAATCTGAGGATGACGACTCATGAGTGCGCTTCTGCGAAGTCGGAGGATCCGTGGGATCCGCCGGGCGAGCTGGTGGCGCGTCCCTAGGGGGGTTCTGATTCTCCTCTTCCACCTCTATATCCTCCTCGTCAGAGCTAGAAAAATCTATGTCCTCCATTGGAGGTCTATCACAGGGTTTCCAATTATTGGATTTGGATTTGCGCGGGATGTTCCTCTTTTTGTTGAGAAACGTCACACAAGAGTTCTGAAGATGCCCAGTCTGATGGCAGTGGCGACATCTGAAAGCAGTATTCTCATAGTCTAAAGTTTGCGTCCAATGAAAGTCCCCAACTTTGAGGTTGATCTGATCAGGCAACCCTTTACTAATGTCTATTTCTGCGCATATTCTACCATAAGTGTATATTCCTTTCTCTCCTCGAGAGGTGTCCGTTGCCAAGAAGCGGCCTAATGTATCCCCAATTCCTTGGAAGACAGCGAAATGCCACAGATGAGCAGGGAGATTTGGAAGACGGACCCAGATGGGCAGCTTGGTGATGACAGACGATGAGGGATCGAAATCAGGGAACCAGGGGGTGAGGAAAAGACCCGCTGATCCCCAGAACCAAGGGCCTCCTGTTAAGGCTTTCTTGTAGTCATCGCTGAAGGCAAATGCAACAATGAAGAAGCCTTTTGAGCAGAAGAAGACCTTGCAGTTTTTGGTCCAGTTGGAGTGAAGCCACTGGTAAAGATCGACCGTACGAGGCCATAGACCGTTAAATCTGCAGATGATAGCTGTTTTTGCAAACGTCTGGTATTGATCATCCAGAGATGGATGAGAGATTTCAATGGAGGGAGTGTCCTCCATTTTAACCACCAGGAAAGGCTTGGGAGCCTCCGCTGGTTTGACAGACTGTGGTTGGGCAGCGTCTTTGCGGACTGCATCTTTATAAGAGAAAGAAGGGGCAGCGGAGGTCTGCCCAATGGAACCCCCTCTTAAACGAAAGGTAGCTACAAAAAAAGCATCTTTAAAAATGCTGTAAAAAGATAGGAGGTGGGGATTCATAAGTTGCTTACCCTTATAAAGCAGTCTTAGGTAGGAGGAGGGGATCCCCAGACGGCGCTCCAGTTTTTGTAGAAGGTCCTGTACAAAATCTGCTGAGCTTACCCATAACATCGTTGTCTTGCCCGAAATTTTGACTTGGATCTGAAATGTGTGTGTTTCTTCAGGCATATCTGATTGGATTGGGATAGGAGACTGCTTCCAACAAACAACAAACCGATCCATGTCCAGATTTGGAATCAGATCAAGCGGACTCGGTAAGCATATCCGCTGCATGCGTTTGGGAGAGGAGAAATCTGTCAGATCTGCAATGTCTCCTCTGCCCACATTGTGAGCAGCTATAGATTCGGCGGTGTTAGAGCTGACTAGAACGTTAGCCAGGAAAGCAGCCACACAGGCGGCTACAACATCAGTGCCCAGGGAGCCGTCCTTGCGCGAGGGTTTGAATGGGTTTGAAGCTTGCCGATTCAAAACTGCTACCCTGACGATGAGAATGGCTATCTTTGGCTTCGCTACAAGCGTTGAGGTGTGGCTAACATCCGTGAAGGCGGCGGCTCCAAAACCGTCTGAAGCATTTTCAGGAGATGTTGCCGCCCAACCGTCGGCGCTATAACCTCCAGGTATACTCCTGAGCTGAAGCATGCATTCGTGCAGGTTCCAGTCTTCGGTCTGGAGCATGAAAAGAAGGCGGCCAGCCCTCAACATGGCCGGGTCGGCGCAGACCTGAGAAACCTCACTGTAAACCCTAATAGCCTCTTTCGCCATCATCCTCCGTCTACTGAATAGGAAATGTTATTGCACTAGAATCAACAAATTCACACGGTCCCAATAACCTTTTTGCACTCACTAAGAAGTGATATCTTACAAAAAAGTCGAACAAAATTATGATGATCAATATGGAGTGGTATGTTAGAATGCAATTTAGTTAGCCTTTGTTTCTAAGTGAGGAACATTCTCTTTTAATATTATTATAGAAAAATCAAAATAGTACGTATGATTTAAAATTTACATATTGAAATGTGTTTTTCCCACAACTAAATAATTTTTGTAAGAATTTTATACCAACGCATTGCCTCCTATGAGAAGTTCTCAATGATCATTTATTTTTTCCAAAGAATTATTGTGAGAGGGAAATCAATTTTTCCTGTCACAGAGTTTTCAGTTTGGGATGTAATTAAGTTTAAATATATTCACCATTTGTATTGTTCAGAGTAGACATGATATTCTTAATGGAATTGGAGGGATTTTAGTTGGAGATTATACAGAATCAATCATCATAGGTTTCTTCAAGTGAAGGATATATTTTGCTTGCAATGTTAGCATTGATAGAATATCACAGAAAGGCATCATTTCTTGTTGTTGAGAGATATTTGTTTTATTACCAGTGAAAAAATCAACATGTTATCCAATTGAGTTCTTTGCTAGCATGTTGGTTCTTTTGATAATGATGACACATTGTCTGCACACTTTGTTTCTGTCACCACTCAAGCTATGCATTAAAGTGATGGAAGCTCCAAACCACACTCCACAATATGAGTGTAAACTGGGTAGGTCAACCTTTATCACCTCTGCAACCTACCTTGTCTCTTTAGGCGGGCTCTTTCTCAAGCTTCGAGAGGGCCTCCCTTGTAGTTTGCTAAGCCTTAAGCGATATGGAGCAAGGTGATATCATAAGTAACCCTTCTGACATAAATCATTTTCGAAAGAAAAATGGAAATAATGGTGATGGAAGGATGTTACGACCAGTGGAAATATTGAAGGTGCTATGGGTGGGGTTGCGTTCACAACCCCCTATTTTTCAGCTCTTCCTTTAGGACTGGATGGGTTAAACTATTCCACTCAACAACATAGAATGACCTGCAAGCTTATAAAACTCGTTCGAAAAACTTGACAAAAGTGAATTGAACATTTTTATATGCATTGAATGTAAAGATCAAATGTATGTTGAAAGAGTGATATCTTATTTTTAATGGTATGCAGGTGAAGAAGAATCCAAGTCCTTCAATGGAAAAAACCTCAACTTCTGGGGTTATAGTTGAAGAAGAGCAGAAAATACTAGCCGAAGATTATGATGAATTGGACCTTGATGAATTGGAAGAGATAGAATCTAACATAGAAAAAACTTCTCTCGAGATAAATGGAAACTCTACAAACCCAATAAAACATTGTTAAAATATCATTTGACACTTCTATCTCGAAATTCCTTGAGAAATGGCATTAGAAAAATTACATATATATGCAAAAGCCCCCAGTGTGGGTAGTCTTACAGGCAGGTGTCTGTTGTGTAGAGTGTTAGCAGGTTAAGGAGGTATATTGCTGCATAGAGTTTTAGCAGGTTGGTTTGATTTGTAGTTATCTAATGATCATTGAAAATTGATCAATGTTTTCTACAAGCACATGTAAAAGAGATATACTGCACAAGTTAAATGACAAGTTTTATATTGTTATTTTTGATCACATTAGCTTTATTGAGAAAGATTCTTCATTACTAGTGACCTCTTCTGATAAAGTTGATATTATCATCTGATCCGAGTTATAGTACACATTATCTATATATTGTGGTTCTAATATATTTTGTTTTCTCCTGAACAAAAGAGCCATGCTATATGCTTGTCACTTTGTTTCACAATTTGTAAGCATTTTGGCAGTTATTCCAATCTCTCTTTATTCATGGATAGATTGTTACAGGCAAAAAACATAAAATGTGATGGCCATACGAATGCTTTCTATGGGACAATGTATGGCTTTTTGTATTGCCATGAATCCCTTCTAAGTTGGCATTGGTTGTATCATAATATGTGTCTCTATATTTGATTCTGTCCAGATCTTTTGGCTTGGAAATGAATTCTTGCCCACTGAAACTGATAGCTCTAAACAAGGGGAGAGTTGTCTTTTATTTGTAACGAAGTTTCTTGCAAGTGAAATGCCAAATAGCCCACTTTAGCAAATCTACACTACCATTTTGTAGTGTCGGTGAATTATTTCGTTCTGAATTTTCCTTTTCAGTATTCTTTTGTTGCCGTCGGTATTCCGACGCTACTGTCCACTTACTAGAAAAAATTGAAAGCACGATGACCAATTGGGGTCTTGTTTATCACCGAAATGGCGACACTTTTCCTCGTCGAAAGTGTGATACTTAGAAGCATTGGTTGGGGTGTTAGTTGTCGTCGGAATTGTGACGCTTATAAACGTTGGTTGTGGTCCTGTTAATCTTCAGAAGAGCGACGAAGTTAAAAACATCGGTAGAGCGACGAATGATGAAATGTCAGAATAACAATGAATTTTTCAATGTCGGAAGAGCGACGAAGTGTTAAATTTAGAAAGAGCGACGACCACTTTGAAACATCAAAAATACGACACTGCCAAAAAACCTTGGAATTAGTGTTGCTCTATCGAAAGTTAACACAAGTGTCGGAATTGCGACGCGATTAGAAACGACGTCTTTCCCCACCTCAAAGTGTCACTCTTGAGAATCCTATGTGTCACAAGAGAAAAATTTTGGCCGTCGGAAATTGGGCCAAATGTGCTAGTGTAAGTACTCCTCAAACACCCATCCCGGGAGTTTTTCTATTGCTACTACCCTTTAAATGTCAACGCTGACTTCTACATAGGCTATCCCTCAGAATACAGTCTATCAAGCTAGACCTATGGTGTAGTCTATACCTCAAATATCTTTAGGAAAACCTGGTGTAGTAGCTACGCAGACAGGTCAACCTTTTCAAGGTTAATTCGTTCAAGGCCAACTATTTTAGGGGTAATATCAATTAGGACAAATGGGACCAAATATTCCTTTCTAGATTCAACCATACCCTGGTCATAAATTTCAGATACTAGCCCCACCCCAATTTGGTATGGCTAACCATGGTTACCTAGGAGGTATGCACATTCCAACCGCTCAAGCTATCCTAGGATATCTTGAATACCCTCCTCCAGGTACCTGACTTATCCCTCAGGGTTATCAATTTGCACAAAAAGACCCTAATCGACGGTTGCCTTTTATAGCAACTTTAGATTTATCAGAATTGTCACGGCTAAAGAATTATCCTATCTATTACTTTCCTTTTTGGCTGGCCAAGCCTACCAAGTTTCCCAGTGACATTTCGAAGTTTGAAGGAAAACCAGGAGAGGAACCTTCAAACCATGTTATGACCTATCATCTGTGGTGCACATCCAACTCTTTAATCGATGATTCCATTCGATTAAGAATTTTTCAAAGAACCCCATCAGGCTGAGGTGACTAATTTCATCAAAGGTTCACCCACACCCACTGTTCTTAAGGATCCATTTCCTTCACAGGACAATAAAATGGTTTCTCGTAATGCATCCTCTTCCAACTCATTGACGAATATCATGATGATGTCCTCTCAAATGGTTGCAATGATATCTCAATATTATGGATCTAGGGGTCCTGTAAATGGAAACAAAACTGGATTATCTAGTCAACCTTCTGTTATCACTCCACCGGATATCTAAGGCTAAGAAAGAGTCCAAACAAAGATAACCAAAAACCAATCTTTTAGCTTGGTAGCTAGCCCTACCAAATTAGAGAGGGCTCTCTCCACAAATTCATAGCCAAGATGGATGGATGAATTAGGGTTTTTAGGCTAGGTATGAGTATAGGGCTTTGTTGTTTGAATTGGTTTGCTAGCTCGGTGAATTGGGTCAAAGAGGCTAGGTTAGGGAAAATAAGATTAGGGTTGCAGAGATTCAATGGGGTAAGGTAGGTAGGAAGGTTAACACTTTAGGGTTTCAGGGTGAGATGATTTAGACTGATGAGGAGATATAAAGAACAAGGAAAAACATGTATTCTTTCTAAACTGAAGAAAACTAACAAACTATGAAGATTTTCCCAAAATAGAGCATGAGAGATGTATTCTTCTTATCAACTTGAAAACCATCATATAATAGAGATGAAATGGATCATGAAGACAAAAAATTCATACATATGTAACATAATAAGAAACTATGCTAAATTTCCATACCACAGGTATCCCAAAGACATAGATGCAACCCTTTCATTAATTTCCTGCCAAATACTGATTACACTAGAGTCTCTGATCAATGCAACAACATCCAAACTATGAAATGAGTAAAAAAATACAAGATATAGACCGAAAAAAAACTTCTCCCAACCTTAGGGGTCGAATCCCTGAGTGGAGGAGCAGTTCCACCAAAAACTGAATTGATATCTAGAGTGTAGGGAGGTCAACCTGACTCTTCCCTCACTTTTTGGAAACTGATTCATTACATCATCATCAAAAATTTTCATCTAATGTATTTTCCCCAGGTAAGTGTAAAAACACTAAAATTATATTTACATCATGAATTAAATTGGTAAAAAAATAATTTTCCAAGTGAAACTAAGAAAATTTTGGAATATCAGCAGACTTAGAAAATTTGTCAAAAGCGCAGCGCCAAGGTCGAAAGTGCATCACCATCTTCAGATCCACTTTTGAGGGGGTTTCGGGTGTCAACATAGAGCTGAGGATAGCTCATTGGAAAGCCAATCCAGTCTAGTTTCCATATCTATAATTGGTTTGCAAAATGGTGTTTATTTGACCCTTAAAAAATGGATTCTCCCAAGACTGGTCAAAAGCGCAGTGACAACCTCTAGAGCAGGGCATAAATGTGATTTTTGAGTGTTTTTTGACCTTTTTACTTTTCCTTTGACCCAAAAACGTTTTTTAAAGTTGTTATCCTAACTATAATTGGCCTTCTGAATCTAATGGTGCTTTCATTTTTGCGATTGGAGATCCCTAGAAAAAACGCAACGACTAGGGCGCTGCTCTTTTGACAGTGGGACTGTGTAAAACTGCCAAAAGTGAAAAAATTCCCAAAAAATTCCAAAATTGCTCAAATTTCCTCAAATTTTCTTCTATGGGATGCTGATGAAGTGTGCTAGGAAATGAGTGATTCCTCAACAAGGGTATCAAGCTTTTCCCTTTCATTTTACTTGGTTAGGGTTTCAAGTCTTGATTTGGCCTTTTGGAGCTTTGACCTTGCAATCTGATTTCTCTTGTGGTAATGTTTTTCCCTCTTCCTCAATATGTCATTATCCTTCTTTGCCTTCTCCAAGAGCTTCTCAAGATGCAGGTTGGCCCTGTTAAGCCAATTCTCCCGGTTCTCATTTACCATGATGGAAAACTGTTCATTCAAAGTTAGCTCATTAGCAAGTTCAACCTCATTTTGCCTCTATAGTTCTAGAGCTCTTTTCAATCATCTAGTCCTATGTCTTCTTATTGGCACTTTCACTTCTGCCTCATTTGTTTCACCATACTTTTCATAAGCCTCATCAATAAATTTGCCTTATTTTCTTCTCTTTTTTCCTTGAGAAGCTGAATCTCCCTGATTTCCTGCTTGGTTTTGAGTTGTTCATTTTCTTGCTCATAATATGCAATCAAAAACTTAGATATCTCTAAGTTGGTCTAATGCTCCCTGATTTGGGCATCATTATCCTTGATAATAAAATTGGAGGCCTCATCATCATGCTACTCATCCAAGTTAACAAGGTCAAAATTTGTTTCTGTCTCATGGAGGTCTTCCTCCTCATGAATGGCTTCCTCATGTACATCTTCCTCTACCATATTTTGTTTCCCCTTCTGTACCTTCTTTGTTGGTGAAGAAGGAAGTGCCCCTCCCATCTGTGGGGCAAACACCTACCTATGCCTTCTCTGATATGTCTTTACCAATATGCCCAATTCACAATCTTTAGGCTTGCTAACCATAGCTCTGCTAGGTGACTCATCTTGACCATGAAATGGTGATGGAGTAGGTGAAGTGGACTGAGGTGGAGGCATAGATGTAGTAGGGTGAGATGAAGAAGGCACATCCTCAGCATGTGGAGCTTGTGGAGAAATGAAGATGTCATTTGCAATGAAGGTGTCCCATGAGATGCCCAACTGATCAAGATGATGGAGAACAATGATTTTAATCAATGAGTGGTGGAAGAGGTTGTTTATCTGCTGGTCATAGTCTCATTTTTGCACAATGAATGCCATTTTATCTATGCTCGTGAATAGATAGTATGGGATATTGAGAAATCTTACTCTTGTGAAGTGCATCAACAGTCTAATGTGGTATGTGTAGAGCATAGAAAACCTTCCTTCACAAGATAAGTACTTCATGATGATTTTCATCATGGGTGCATACCTATCAAGGAGGTATTTTAAAGGGAAAATCCTCTTCATTTCATTTTTTGTACCTTGGTTTGATGAATGGTTCACAGTATCGATCCTCCAAATATTTGGATTTAAACCACTTCTCACCCATGTTTGGAATCCATGTGGTAGCAGCAATGATAGATGTAAATATACCAAAGGGCACACCTGCAAGGGTCACCTGATTATCTCTGAGGTTTGAAATGAAGACTCTAATCAACATAGGATGATGTTGGACCCACTGAATCATGTTGCAAAAATCAAGGCAACCTACATACTCAAAACAATTGACAGTCATAGGACAGGCCATAAATTAATTTGTGTTGGTGGGCTCCAGCCTTAGGATTCTTCCTCCTTTGTGAGGCCTTCTCTATTCTCTATCCTCCTCTCTATATCTATCCTCCTATTCCATATAGTCTTTGTCTTCCTCCATAGTGTTTGGTGGCCATTGAAACCCTAGGGATAAGGTGGATGGGAATGGGGAGTGAAGATTGGTCTAGGGAATAGGGATAAGTCAAGGAAAAATTAGGGAGGTGGGGGAAGGGATTATGGAACTTTGGGAGGTGATAGGAGGTTGAAATGTCAAGGGAGTGGGGAATGATAATTAAATTACAGGGTTGGGGAAGTGGTTGCCTAGGAATTTAGAAGCCTAGGACTTAGGGTTTTAAGGGAAAGGGATTTAGGGACTAGGAAATGGTAGTGTAAGGGTAGGGATAGGGTTTTTACAGATGTGGGAAGGAAATGCAGGATATTAGGGCATAAAATTTTGGAATTAGGAGTAAAAATAGGGTTTGTTCACTAGACTAAATGCTAATTTCACTTAGAAAAAAAAACACTATGAAATCATTGTTTAGGAGTGCAAGGAGGCAAGAAATTTGTTTTACTTACTTGTTAGAGGGTGAAATAAGCATTTTCTAAGAGTTTTGGAGAGTTTTGGTGTCTGGATAGGTCACTAAGAAAACACATAGTGCATCGGGAAAAAGTGCAGTGCCTTTCCCAGAAGCCCAGCTCCATTGGGAGAAAAGTGCAATACTGCCTGCTCTAAGCGCAACGCCACTTTTGAAAGCGCAACAATACTCTATGAAAGTGCAACGCCATTAAAAAACTTGGCCTCTGACCCTGCAATTCAATTTTTCCGGCTAAGGGAGTGCAAGCTTGACTTTTGGGAGTGCAAATAAGTTTGATTTTGATGTCTTGGTGGTATTTATACTTCATCATTTGAATGAATTGGGCCTTGGGACCCACTTTCTCCTTTCTTCAATTCACTTTTCACTTTGAAACTATACCTTTACATTTGAATTTTTCTTTGACAAATTGATCATTTGATGACTTTGAGAACTCTCTATTTTGACATTTTTGATGCTTTGGCATGTACGAACTCTGAGTTAGCAGATTGGGAATCATGAACTTATTTCATTTTGAATGACATAAAATTACATAATGAAAATTAAAAATTACATCTTAAACCAAAATTACATGCTGAAACAAGAATTTTTCTTTACAAATCATCTTCATTTAGTGAAGATATGTTATTGGATCACCTTTTACTTGCTGGTCTTATGCAGTGGAAATGAAGTTTTACTGGACTTTGGAAACCCTAATGACGTAATGGTAACCTTGAAAAACCATAAAATACCTAATGATACCTTGAAGGACTGAACTTCATAATGACATGACTGATGTGATGACATGATGATATTGACTTTATGGATGGTATACAGTCTACAAGGTATGAAACTATGCCAACAAGTAATCAAATTTGAGGAAGAGTGATGTCTTTCGATTAGGGCTACCATAAATGAATAAAATTTTGCATGACCTAGTGGGATGATAATTTTTTTTTGAAAGGGACCCTTAAAATGATATGAAAAGAGGATTTTTGATCACTGATGGTAGGATGAAATACTGACACTAACATTGGCCTTATTGGGGATGATAACTCTAAAAGAGTTGTCAATAACACCATAGACCAGAAAGCCTTATCCATTGGGCCAATATGGTAAAAAACTAAAACTAATAAACATGACTGAAAAATGACAACTCAGAAGAAATAAAATGACTCAAGACAAACTCAAAATTGATTGAAAATTGCCTCAATACTGGTTTACTTGACTAAAAACTGAAATTTTGAAAATGACAGAAAATTAGTGAGCCTCCATGGCCTTCAATTCAGGCTCCGAACTCCAGTGATCCTCTACTTCACACTTGTATAAAAAGTAACTGATATTTACAATGAAATGGAAAAATGATTGAGAAATGTGCTTTAGAAAAGATAGTACTTAAGGAGTCTACCATTGACTAGTCCTCATAGGCACTGTTTTCCATTCATCTCTTCAAGAAATAAGCATTATGTCCCTGACAAGTAGAAATATGATATGGCCCTTTTCATAAATTCTCAAATTTTCCATTCTTACCTTTATCCTCATTTCTGGCATCCCAGTGGAGTACTACATCTCCAACCTTGAAGTTGTATTCCTTTATTTTCCGGTCATAGATCTTCTTTATCTTGTCATGGAGTTTTGAGGTATTCTAAAGAACCTCATCTCTTGTCTGCTGAAGGTGGATCATTCGATTAATCCGGTGTTGTATGTCATTTTCCTCAGTCCCTGCTTCTTGGAAAAATTTCATAACTGAGATTGCTAATGATGAAGGAAAAACAGTAGGGACACCATACACAACTTGCAAAGGAGACATTCCAATATAATTATTACTACTCACCCGGTATACCCACAATGCATTGATCAACTTCTTATGCCAATTATTTTTATTTGTCCCTATCATTTTCTTAATGTTACCGATCAAGGATTTATTAGTGGACTCCGCCAATCTATTACCTTGCGGGTATTAGGCTGTAGAGTGTCCCAATTTGATATTATATCTGTCACAAAACTCAGTCATATTCTTAGACTTGAATGCTACCATGTTATCTGTGATAATCTTAGAAGGAAAACCAAAACAGGACAAAATATTAGTTTTTAAAAACTGAATGATGACAAAATCACTTTCTTTCCTAGTCAGGATCGCTTCGATCCACTTTTTAAAGTAATATATGGCTGTCACTATCCACTTGTGCTATGCGGATGATAATGGGTGAATTTCTCCTATGAAATCTAGGCCCCACTGCTAAAATGGTGCATGTACTGAAATAGGTTGAAGAGGAAATGGGAGAAGCTTTATTTTACCCTGAAAAACTTGGCATTCGTGGCAAGTCATTACTGTTTTGTAGACATATGCAAAGAGTGTCGGCCAATAGTATCCCACTCTCAATATTTTATTGGCTGTGGTCTTCCAATATAGGTGCCCCCCACAATCTCCTTCGTGGAAGTCATTCATCACTTCTTTAGATTCTTATTCGACCAAACACTTCAGCGAGACACCTCCAGGATCCTTCCAGTAAAGTGCATTATCCAATATGAAATACCTGGAAGCTTTGAGATTCAAAGACCTGCCTTGACTCTTAGTCATTCCTAGAGGAGGGTTTATGTGTTGCAAAACATAGAAAATATTAGAATATCGTGGATATGAAAAAAAATATCGGATCCCTGAATGAGATTCACTCCTTGTTTGTTATCAGACAAGGCTAAAATCAAGTTGATATCTAGAGCATGGAGGTTTGACTTAGCCATGAGCTTGGCTAAGCCTTGACCTTTGATCAACTTGGTGGGACTGATCTCAAGGTCATATTATAATAATGATGCTACCCATATCCCTCTCCTACCTTCTGGGTTTGTCTGCATAATAACTTCTTTTACAACTGCATTAGGCACATAGGCAAGAGAATGTGAATGTAAAATGTAAATTCTAAAATATTTCAGCGCTTTTACTAAAGCCAAAGCCTGTTTCTCTATGATTTTGTACCGAAGGGCTGCATATTTGATATTGCGACTAAAAAATGCAATTGGTAGGTCAGTTTTATCCCTTTTCTGCATCAAGGTTGCTGACATGGTGTGCTCAGAAGAAAATGAGAATATTATGAAATCAATAGTATAATCAAGACTTATCAAAATAGGGGCAGTGGTCAAAGCAATATTTACTGAGTTGAAGGACTTCTGGGCATCTTTAGACCACTTCACATCATTATCTTTCTTCAATATATTTGTCAACTCTCTAAGATGCTTCACCAAATTAGGAATGAATCTACATAAGAAGTTAATCTTACCATTGAATGCTTGTATTTCCTTTTTTCTACAAGGGAAATCAATTCGCTGAATTTCTTGAACACGAGAAGGGTCAATCTAGATCCCATCCTTGGAGATGATGTGACTGAGAAGTTTTCCCTCCTCCATCGAAAAAAGGCTTTTCTTGGTTGAGAGATATTCATAACTTCCTGCATCTCTCGAAAACAATTCTTAAATGGTGCAAGTGTTCATCATCAGAATGTGAAAACACTATCAAGTCATCTAAATAAACAACCAAGAAAACTTCTTTTTCATTAGAAAATGCTATCGCCATGGCCCGCTGAAATGTGGCCCCTAAATTTTTCAAACTAAATGGCATCTTCGCATATTTGAACATGCCCCAAGGTGTAGTAAATGTTGTCTTGTCTTGATCATCCTCGTGCACTAGAATCTAGTTGTATCCCGAATAGCTATACAACAGTGACATCCAGGAAGAAAAACAACTCTTTGAAGGATGTGATCCATTTTGGGAAGTGGATAGTTTTCCTTCAGAGATACTTTGTTCAAGTTCCTGAAATCTATGTAGAGTCGAATTTCTAGTTTTCTTTCTTACCAGGACCAAATTCGAAACCCAATCATAAAATCTGATAGGAACAATAATACTAGACTTGAAAAGTCTATTTACCTATTTTTCAATTGATGGCAACAATCTAGGATTGATCCTTCTTGAATTTTTCTGAAAGGGATTTTGATTGGACTTAATCAGAATAGTGTGCTGAATGATGTTCTTGTCATACACCTTTAAATCTTCATACTCCCATGCGAAAACATCAGAAATTTCAGAAAGAAAATTAACATATTCAACCTTTACCTTAGGAGATAATGAATTGGATAGTTTGACCATATTTGGTTTGTCTGCTGTCCCAATGTTTACATCTTCAACACCTTTTTCCATAGGCACCAATGTAGGCTTCCTTGCTATGTCATCTTGGTCAAACAATTCTTCCAAAGGTATGAGACCTTTTGGAATATTGTTGTCTTTTAGCTATAGTACATCCACCTAAGTTACTTCTATGTCATGGTCATCTTTGTCACATATTTCATCTATGGAACAATTCTCGAATTCAAACTCACCTTGGAAAAAGTTATTTACCTGCTTATCATCCCATAACACTTTCCAATACCGCAAGTTATCAAGAATAGTGGGTCAGTGTTTCACATAAATCTTAAACTTCCTACTTGAAAAGACGGGGATCTTAAAATTGCTTGCATCTATAGCCAATGAATCTACCATGATATTTTGAATCCTTGGCACACTTGTAAGTGTATAATCTGGAAACATTTTCAAAATATCTAGGACAACATTCCTGTATGCTCTCATCCGAGGATGGTTAGTTTGATATTCACCTTTAACTTGCTTGATCACAAGTTCTTAATCACCACACACTGAAATTATTTTTGCACCCAGTTTCTTCAAGATATTTAGGCCAGTAATCAGTGCTTCATACTCCACCTCATTGTTAGTGCAATCAAAATCTAACTTGTATGAGAATAATCTAACATTTGTAGGGACTTTACAAGGCTGATGAAAAGGGTCGTGGACCCAAATTCCAATACATGCCCCGTCTTTCCCCAAGGCACCATAAAATTCCATGGACCATAGACCATTTTCATCCTCCAAGTGTTGAAACTCTGATTTATGTTTTGGCTGAACTTTATAAACTGTTTCTTTATGATTTTCTGGACTTTCTTATGCTTTATCTAATGGTTGTTCTGAGTTTTTCTCTGCCTCATCTGATGGATGTTCTGATGAGCTAGGCATATTCTATTTTTAATTTTCTATAACTTTTCTGATGTAATTATGAATCTCTGGAACATATTATACTTCTACAAGCTAGCTATCTACATCATTTAAGACAATATCATTAAACAAAATAAATGACTCTAAATCTGTATGTACAACATTTATTGGTTGATTGTTGGGATTTTCTTTGCTTGTGATAATGTATTTCATATTTGTTTCACGATACAATTTTCTCAATTGTCCAAAAACAAGGATGGTTGCATAAGAAAAGTCTAATTGCAATGTGCCTCTGAATCCCCCCCCCCACCCAAGATATTGACAACAACATGCCAAATCGTGGCAGTATATCAGCTACCACCACATCCATTAGAACATTCTTTGCCGGAATATGCTCTAGGGAGACTACCAAATATTTAATAAGGCCAATACAATAGACTCTACCTGAATCGAAGGAGTATATGTCATTGTACAGATGAGTGATATCAAGGCCCAAATTTTCCATAATGGCTTTTGGAATTAGATTATGGGAGGCTCCAGAGTCTAACATGGAATTGTGTAAAATGCATTGGTGGATTCTTAGACTCAAGTAGAATGGGGGAACCTCGCTATATTCTAACTGACCATCAATAGTAGGACCAAAAATGAGTTTGAGATGATCATCTTCGACATTTACCATGTCGGACAAAGGATCTAATTTAATCATCTTGGCTACATGGGACTTATACTGGTTATTCTTTGTTAGGTCCCTATATTACTAGTATAGTCCCTTATTATTTTTAGTGTAACCCCCTTATTGTTATTATTGTACCCTTGTAACCCCCATATTTTTATTATTGTGCCCTTAAATTATTATTGTTAGGTCGGCTAGGATTACATTGTGGCCCCACTAGGATTACATTGTTGCCTCATGGACTCCTATATATAGAAAGGAGGTTTTCTAATTTGTATCATCCAAGAATTATTAATTCATGTAATGTATGGGAGGTTTCCCCCTCGATGTGGCTTATTTCTAAGGTGTTGATATCTCTTTTCTTCTATTTTTGGAGCTGTTTTCACAACATTTGGTATCAGAGCTTCGGATTCTAGGGTTTTCGCTGCTCTAAACTGGTCATCGTGTCATTTTCACTATAACTACTTTTCTACGAAGGTTCAGAAGTTGAAATTTTTAGAGTGTGAAGCTGAAATCCTGAGGAACATCGTCACAAAATTTCAGAGCTTGGTTCACAATATTTGTGGAGATATGATCTGTAGAAGTTATGGATTTTTGCAGGCTCCTAAATTTAACCTAAACAGGTCATTGTGGAATTTGTGCTATAACTTTTTTTCTACGAAGTTTCAGAAGCTAAAATATTTAGAGAGCGAAGACAAAATCTTGAGGAAAATCGTTGCAAAATTTTATAGCTTTGTTCGCAATATTTTCAGAGATATGATCTGTGGAAGTTAGGTCTTTTTCAGGCTCCCGAGTTTCATCTCAAAGAGCTTATCGTGGGAAAATCTTCATAACTCTCTCTTTGAGCATCAGATTGGAATGATGTAAAAAGTGGTTTCAAGTAAACATATTGTAGTTGCTTGTTTATCAATTTCAGAGCCAAAGGAGGAAACAATGACACATGGTAAGTCGTACAATTTTTCTCTACTGAACCAGTCCATAATTGGGTCATTGTGGGAGATTGGACATAAATTTTCCTTGAAGAATCCAAATCAGGTCAGACCTATGACATTTGAAAGAAGCTTCCGAGGGATACTACAAGGCCGAATTTCAGATATTTAGGATCTATAATTATAGAGATAATTCAATTTCAATATAGAGCTCCTCAAAAGCAAGTAAAAGGTGTGTATATTTTTTTTCCCGAATTGCATAAGTCTTGTTTGAAGAATCAAGTTGAATTGATTCCAAGGGAATATTGTAGAATATATATTAGTATTATACTCTAAAATGGCCCCTAAAAACAATTCAACACCCATTAAGCCTTTAGAAGGCTCTACTATGGCTCATGAAGATGAAGAATGGCAACATGACATATCAAATTTACAAGAGCAAGTGCAACAAATTTCGCTCTTGCAAAGAGCAACAAAAAATGACATGGAAGTTTTGAAGAAAGGCATGGAAACTAAGATGGATGGTTTGAAGAAAGGTGTGGAATCTAAGATGGATGGTTTGAAGAATGACATGGAAGCTAAGATATATGGCATGGAAGTAAAGATAGATGGCATGGAAGCTGACATGGAATTTAAGATGGATGACATGGAAACTAAGATCGATGAAAAAATGGAAAACATGAAGAATGATCTAAAAGCAGACACGGAAGGTTTGACAAAGTTGATACAACAAAATTTTCCTAATGGTGAAAATATAGTAGAGGAAACTCATGACGAGAATAAAATAAATGCTAATCGTGATTTCAAAAACTCTAATGTTGGCGGGAAGAACCACCATATTCCAAAAATGGATATGAGGAAGTTTGATGGAAAGGATCCTGTAACATGGATAATACAGATGGAGCAATATTTTGATCTCAATAATGTGCAAAACACACAAAAGGTACGCATTGCAACTTTACATTTAGAACATAATACATTTGTATGGTATCGATGGCTTTGCTCCTGTAAAAAAATTGTCACTTGGTCAATTTTTATGTAGGAAATGATAGCACACTATGAGGATACAAAGAGAAACACCTTCTTTAGCCAATTTATAAATCTCAAACAAAAGGGTTTAGTGGTGGAGCACATTGAGGACTTCCAAATATTGAATGTAAGGGTAATTGATATTCGAGAGGAACACATGATTGATCTCTTCATAGGTACTTTAAAGGATAGCATCCAACATGAAGTTCACGTTTTGGAACCTGATTCATTGGAGAAGGCATTCAGGTTGGCAAGAAACATTGAATGTAAAATTATGGCGACAAGGAAGCCTACCACTCACTTCTATAAAGAGGGAAGTGCTGCTACTCCTAGATTTCAACAACCTATAAGGTTGACACCAAAAAAATTGGAAGAAAAAAGAGCAAAAGGGCTTTGCTACAGTTGTGATAGCAAATACACTAAAGTTCATAAGTGTGCTGAGAAGAAATTATTTTACATAGATTGTGAAGAGGAAGAATAAAATGAACAAGAAGAGGATATACACCAGGAACCAACCCTAGAAGAGGGAGAAATGAGTCCGACCATATCATGTAATGCATTGGCAGGAATTACCACTCCTCAAACTCTCAAGATAGGAGGACATATCAAGAAGAAAAATATAATAGTGTTGATTGATTCAGGTAGTACCCATAATTTTGTTCTTTGTAAGGTAGCCAAGGAATTGAATTGTTTCGTATACCCAACGCTAGAATTTCAAGTGATGGTTGCAAGTGGAGGAACTATAAATTGCTCTGGAAAATGCCATAATATCAAGCTAACCATGGGGGAATATGTATTGAATAGTCCAATGCTTTCCATTCCTATGGGAGGTGCTGATGTTGTACTAGAAGTACAATGGTTACAATCTTTGGGGACGGTAGCTTTTAATTTTCAAGAACTTTTCTTGAAATTTTTTTCAGAAGGAAAGGAAGTCGAATTACGGGGTATTGAAGGGAAGCCGGGAAGGATAATAAGCTCTAATGTAATGACAAAGCTTCTAAAGAAAGAACAACGAGGCGTAATTGCACAATTATGCTCACTAGAAGTTCCGACATCAAAATCATCTATTTCTGCAGATCTCCAACAAGTCTTGGACAATCATTCCAAGGTGTTTGGAACTCCCAAAGGACTCCCACCTATTCGTGATCATGATCATGCTATTCATTTGATTCCAGGAAGTGTTCCTCCAAACATCAGGCCTTATAGATATCCTTACTTCCAAAAGAGCGAAAGTGAACGTATGATTGCAGAAATGTTAGAGGCGGGTATAATTCAACCTAGTCAAAGTTCTTTCTCTGCTCCTGTAGTATTGGTACACAAGAAGGATGGACCATGGCGAATGTGTCCAGATTATAGGGAGCTCAATAAGCTCACCATTAAAGAAAAATTTCCCATTCCTGTGATTGATGAATTATTGGATGAATTACATGGAGCAATTTATTTTAACAAGTTGGATCTTCGTTCAGGATATCATCAAATTAGAATGAAGACTGAAGATATTCCAAAAACAGCATTTCGAACTCATGAGGGTCATTATGAATTTTTGGTCATGCCTTTTGGCCTTACCAATGCACCTTCTACATTTCAAGGGTTGATGAATTCCATTTTCAAACCCTTCCTTAGAAAATTGTGCTAGTATTTTTTGATGATATACTAATCTACAGCAGGTCTTGGAAGGATCATGTTGAACATGTTGACAGGGTGCTCAAACTATTGCAGGAGAAACAATTATATGCAAAAACATCCAAATGTTTCTTTCGAGTACAAGAGGTGGAATATCTGGGTCATATTGTATCTCACGAGGGTGTTAAAGTAGACCCTAACAAAATTAAAGCCATTAAGGAATAGAAAGTCCCCACCACCATAAAGCAGTTGTGAGAATTTCTCGGGTTAACAGGTTATTATCGCAAGTTTGTTAAGAATTATGGGAGAATAGCAGCACCTCTAACAACATTATTGAAGAAAGATGCATTTTCATGGACTCCTGAAGCAACTAAGGCCTTTGAACATCTTAAAGAGGCAATGTGCCTAGCACCGGTCTTAGCTATTCCAGACTTCACAAAAACCTTTATTGTGGAATGTGATGCCTCAGGAAATGGAATTGGTGCTGTTTTAATGCAAGAAGGAAGACCCATTGCCTTTGAAAGTCGTCCAATCAGAGGAAAGTATTTACAGAAAGCTATTTATGAGAAGGAAATGTTATCAATATTTCATGCACTAAAGAAATGGAGAACTTACCTAATGGGAAGAAACTTCAAGGTAAAAAATGATCGTGATAGTCTTAAACACTTTTTGGAACAAAGACTATCTTCAGAAGAGCAGAAAAAATGGGTCACAAAGATGTTGGGTTATGACTTTGAAATAATCTAAAAAAAAGGGAAGCTAAATGTTGTTGCAGATGCACTCTTAAGAAATAATGAAGAGGTGGAAGCATTGCTTTGTGCCATTTATATTATCCAACCAGATTGGATAACTGAAGCAAGAGATGAATGGAAGAAGGACGAAGAAGTGTGGACACTCATTCAAAAGATGTAGCAATATCCTAGTACATCTGATACATTTAGTTGGAAAAATGATTCCTTATGGTACAAAGATCGCTTATATCTTTGTAATAATTCCTAACTAAAACAAAATATTCTTTTGGAATTGCACACTTCTCCTTTAGGAGGACACTCAGGATTTTTAAAAACTTACCACAGGGTGAAGAAAGAATTTTTTTGGGATGGCCTTAAATCTGGTATTCAAAAGTTTGTGGCAGAATGTTTGGTTTTCCAGTAGAATAAAGTTGAGACAATTAAGACCCCGGGTCTTCTACAACCTTTATCCATTCCAAGTCAACATTGGGAGGATATTTCAATGGATTTCATCATAGGTTTACCTAAGTCCAAAGGGAAGAGTGTCATCATGGTGGTAGTTGATAGACTTACCAAGTATGTACACTTTTGGGCATTATCTCATCCATTTAAAGCAAGTACAGTTGCTACTACATTTATGGACACAATTCAAAATCTACATGGAAACCCAAGGGTTATTGTGAGCGACAGAGATCCCATTTTTACTGGAAATTTTTGGACGGAGTTATTTTCTTATTTGGGTACTCAATTAGCTCATAGCTCATCTTATAATCCTCAATCTGATGCTCAAACTGAGATAGTCAATAAATGTTTGGAAGGATATCTTCGTTGTTTTGTATCTAATAAAAAAACACAATGGGTCAAGTGGTTACCTCTCGCTGAATGGTGGTATAACACTTCCTTTCATACTGCAGCAAAAATGACCCCATTTATGGGACTTTATGGATATCATCCACCATCCATCACATCATATTTAAGAGAAAATTCAAAGGTTCAAGCAGTGGAAGATCACATCGAGCATCAACAAGAAGTTCTCCAAGTCTTAAAGGACAACCTGAATTTGGCACAAAATCGAATGAAAAAACAGGCAGATCAACATCGCAGCGAGAGAAGTTTTGATGTAGGAGACTAAGTATTTTTATGGCTACAACCATACAAACAAATGCCCCTCAAGCAAGCTAAGAAGGATAATAAATTATCGACAAAGTACTATGGTCCTTACAAGGTGTTGCAAAAGATTGGTACTATGGCATACAAATTGGAGCTTCCTACTTCTTCACGAGTGCATCCAATTTTCTATGTTTCATGCTTAAAGAAGTTTATAGGTGAAAATCTTCCAGTTCAAACAATATTGCCAGAAATTGATGAGGAAGGAAAAATAATATTGGAACTTGAAGCGGTCATGGAAACCAGAACTCGAAAGCTACGAAATCAATCAATTTCAGAGTATCTCATCAAGTGGAAGAACTTACCCACTGAGGATTATACATGGGAGGATGAGAATTTTATACAGAAGCACCCAGAGCTACTCAAGCATTGAGGACAACAATTTTTTGAAGGAGAAGGGCATGTTAGGTCCCTATATTACTAGTATAGTCCCTTATTGTTGTTAGTGTAACCCTCTTATTGTTATTATTGTACCCTTGTAACCCCCATATTGTTATTATTGTGCCCTTAAATTATTATTGTTAGGTCGGCTAGGATTACATTGTGGCCCTACTAGGATTACATTGTGGCACCATGGACCCCTATATATAGAAATGAGGTTTTGTAATTTGTATCATCCAAGAATTGTTCATTCATGTAATGTATTGGAGGTTTCCCTCTCGAAGTGGCTTATTTCTAAGGTGTTTATATCTCTTTTCTTCTATTTTTGGAGCTGGTTTCACAACATTATTAACAAGCTCGGTTAAAGGAATATGCACTTTCAATTTTGAAATTTCAGTTTCCAGGCTGAAAGGAGTGGATTTGTCTACCTCTTGAATGACGATGTCTTGTTTGCCAACATGGTCCTTTGATGGATCAACTTTCTTCTGACTGTCCTTTTCCTTACTTGTTGAGCTTGTGGATGGTTGATTTACCTTGTTATGATTCGTGATTGCAGGCTCTTTTCCTTTACTCTAACTACTCAAAGGACTTTTCCTTGTTTTAGTATCTTTCTGCTGAGATGCCCTTTTTTGAATGGGATTAACATGCACATATTTTCTCCTCAATGAGAGCTTCCTTTGTTGTGAACTAAGTGCATTCAAGTACCCCCACTGATAATCATCTGATTCGGTCTCCAATTCATGACCATTGGCAAGGATAAAATATTCATCCTTAGGCTCATCTTTCTTTTCAAAATACTCTTAATATTCCATAAAAAACATGGGCAAACCATCAGCCTTGAAAAGGAGATTTTCCTCAACAATTGTGTCTTACTATTCTTCTTCTATTCCTTGAGCATAGTTCTGCTGCAAGGGTGTCGTAATTTGTTGCTGTTGTGCTACTTTCTCAGGAGCCCACTGTTCTCTCTTCTTGATCCTTAAGTGAGGTTGTTGTTGGCCTTTGAAGTTAGGATTTATGACCTTGGGATGTCTCTCAGTGATGGACATCCTATCAACCATTATTTCAATAGTCCTTATCAATGTGTCCATCTTAGCATCAGAAGATGAGGTGGATGGTTCATATTTAATAGTGACTTTTCTCTCACCTCTGGTTCTAGCTCTTTTCATCAGTAGATTGCTTCAATGTTAACCACATTATTTTTCATATCTTCCAATGTAGGTGGACTTCTTTCCCTTAGTTGATACACCATGTTGGAATCAAATGCATCTGGATAACGTATGAGAGCTTAGCCTGGAGGAGGCTTGATCTCAATGGGAATTGAATTATAAGTTCTATTGATGGGAGTATTAAAATCTTGGACTGATTCATTAGGATTTCTCTTTATGTTCTCATACTCAGAAAGCAAATGTAAATGGTTTTTATTTACCTCCCACCGGGCTATAAATGCATCAACCAGCTAGTTTGGAGTGGCAATGGAATTAACAGTTAAGGATATAAACCAAACTGTGACATCTCTAGAGAAGCTCTGGGCTATAATCCTCATTTTCTCATTGTCAGCATATACTTTCTCCACGTATATGAAGTCATTGACCTTGAAAATGTGTTTTTTTGCAGATATGGTATAATTTTTATCAAACAAGGGGAGTCTTTGACCATAACCCTGAGGTAAATCATTCAACTGAGCAGGTAAGATAAGTGGGGAAAATTTGACCATGATTCCCGCTGAGTGAAGTGCTGGATTGAAAATGGGAGGGGTTGGATGAATAGGTAGTGGAACAACAGTTGTAGGTACTGAAGTAGCAGGTATAAATGATGAGGTCGAAAGTGTAGATGAAAAAACTACAATTGATTGAGGTTTAGTTGAGACAAGTGTTGAATCTTGCTCGTAGAATTGGATCCAGTATTTGATCTCAAGGTCCGATTCAGGTTTAATCTCTTCAAAAAGAATTTTTTCTTCAAGTTTCAGAGAACTAAGATCTAACTTAGATAATGAATTGAAATCAGAGAGTCTTAAAGGATCAAAGACTATGTCGGCTAAAGAAGTTTCTTATTTAGATCTAAACAATGAAAATTCAAAATTTAGATCATATGGTATATATTCAAGAGATACTATGTTAGTAGGCAATGAAGTAGATCTTACCAATGGGATTGGACCTAACTGAATATCTGTAGCTTGATATCTATGCTTTCAGAAAAGCTTCTCTGGATCTTCGATTGGATGTTCTAGATCAAGATCAAGATTTTCTCTAGTGTATATTCTTGAAGCCAACTCTACAATCTTGGCACTACAATTATCCACTCAGCCTTTTCTGAAACTTAATCCTATAATCCAAAGGATCAAATTCCAATGGTTCTTGTCATACACCTAGGGAAAATAAATCTTTTGTTCCCCAACAAAGACACCAGTATGTTACCACTCCACTGAATCTCTAAGGCTGAGAAAAATTCCAAACAGAGGTAACCAAAAACCAATATTTTAGCTTGGTATATAGTCCTACCAAACCAGAGAGGACTCTCTCCACAAAGTCATAGCCAAGAGGGCTGGATGATTTAGGGATTTTAGGAAAGGTATGAATAGATGGGTTTTTTGTTTGAATTGGTTTGCTGGATGGGTGAATTAGGTCAAAGAGGATAGGTCAGGGAAAATAAGACTAGGGTTGCAGAGATTCAATGGGGCAAGGTAGCTAGGAAGGCTAACACTTTATGGTTTTAGGGTGAGATGAATCAGATTGACGAGGAGCTAGAAAGAGCATCTTTCTAAACTAAAGAAAATGAACGAAATATGAAGATTTTCCCAAAACAGAGCATGAGAGATGTATTATTCTTATCAACTTAAAAACCAACATATAATACAGATGAAATGGATCATGATAAAAAAACATTCATACATATGTAACATAAGAAGAAACTATGCTAAATTTCCATAACACAGGTATCCCAAAGAAATCGCTGCAACTCTTTCATTAATTTCCTTCCAAATATTGATTACACTAGAGTCTCTGATCATTGAAACAACATCAAACCTGTGAAATGAGTCAAAAAGTACAAGATATAGACCACAAAACAACTTATCCCAACCTCAGGGGCTGAATCCCTGAGTGGAGAAGTAGTTCCACCAAAAACTGAACTGATACCTAGAGTGTAGGGAGGTCAAACTGACTCATCCCTCACTTTTTGGAAACTGATTCATTACATCATCATCAAAAGTTTTCATCTAATTTATTTACCCTTGATAAGTGTAAAAACACTAAAATTACATTTACATCATGAAGTACATTGGTAAAAACATCATTTTCCAAGTGAAATTGAGAAAATGTGGAAATATCAGTAAACTCGGAAAATTTGTCAAAAGTGCAGCACCATATTTAGCCCCACTTTTGAAGGGGTTCTAGGTGTCCAAATTGAGCTCAAGATAGCTCATTGGAAATCCTATCTAGTCTAGTTTCTAGGTCCATGCTTGGTTTTCAAAATGGTGTTGTTTTGTCTCTCCAAAAACGGATTCTCCCAATACTGGTCAAAAGCACAATGCCAGCCTCCATAACAGGGCAAAAATGTGATTTTTTGAGTGTTTTTTGACTTTTTGACTGCTCCTTTAACACACAAAAGGTTTTGTAAAGTTATTTTCCTGACTATAATTGGCATTATAAATCCAATGGTGCTTTTATTTTGGCCATTGGAGGTCCCTATAAAAAGCGCAACGCCCTTTTGACAGTGGGACTGTGTAAAACTTCCAAAAGTGCAAAAAATTTCCAAAAGTTCCAAAAGTGCTCGAATTTCCTCATATTTTCTTCTCTGGGATGCTGATGAGGTGTGTTAGGAAATGAGTGATGCGTCAACAAGGATATCAAGTTTTTCACCTTCATTTTGCATGGTTAGGGTTTCAAGCCTTGATTTGTCCTTTTGATGCTTTGACCTTGCAATCTGATTTCTCTTGTGGTAATGTTTTCCCCTCTTCCTCAGTATGTCATTGTCCTTCTTTGCCTTCTCCAGGAGCTTCTCAAGATGCTGGTTGGACCTTTCAGCCCAATGCTCCCAGTTCTCATTGATCATGATGGAAAATTGTTCATTCAAAGTTAGCTCATTAGCAAGTTAAACCTCCTTTTGCCTCTCTAGTTCTAGAGCTATTTTTAGCTTTCTAGTCCTATGTCTTCTTCTTGGAACTTTTCCTTCTACCTAATTTGTTTCACCATACCTCTCATAAGCCTCATCTAGAAAATAATTTACCTTTTTTTCTTCTCTTTTTTCCTTGAGAATCCGAATCTCCATGTTTGCCTTCTTGGCTTTGAGTTGTTCATTTTATTGCTCATAATATGAAATCACAAACTTAGATCTCTCTAAGCTGGTCTGGAGCTCCCTGATTTGGGAATATTTCTCCTTGATAATAAAATTGGAGGCCTCATCATCATGCATCTCATCCAATTTAAGAAGGTAAAAATCTATTTCTGTCTCATGGAGTTCTTCCTCCTCATGAATGGCTTCCTCATGTACATCTTCCTCTACCATATTTTGTTTCCCCTTTTGTACCTACTTTGTTGGTGAAGAAGCCAGGGCCCCTCCCAAAATTTGTGAGGCAAACACCTGCTTATTCCCTCTCTAATATGTCTTTGCCAATATGCATAATTCACCCTCTTTAGGCTTGTTGACCATAACTCTGCTAGGTGACTCATCCTGACCATGAAATGGTGATGATGGTGGTGATGGTGATGGAGTAGGTAAAGGGGATTGAGGTGGAGGCATATATGTAGTAGGGTGAGATGAAGAAGGCACATCCTCAGCATGTGGAGCTTGTGGAGAAATGAAGATGTCATTTTCAATAAAGGTGTCCCATGAGATGCTTAATTGATCAAGATGATAGAGAACATTGATTTTAATAAATGAGTGGTTGAAGAGGTTGTTCATCTTCTAGTCATGGTCTCTCTTTTTCACAATGAATGCCATTTTTTCTATGCTCCTGAATATATAGTATGGGATATTGAGCAATCTTACTCTTTTGAAGTGCATCAACAGTCTAATGTGGTATGTGTAGAGCCTAGAAAACCTTCCTTCACAAGAGAAGTACTTCATGATGATTTTCATCATGGGTGCATACCTATCAAGGAGGTAGCTGAAAGGGAAAACCCTCTTCCTTTCATTTCTGTACCTTGGTTTGATGAATGGTTCATAGTACTGATCCTCCAAATCTTTGGATTTAAACCACTTCTCACCCATGTTTGGAATCCATGTGGCACCAAAAATGATATATGTAGATATACTGAAGGTCACACCTGTAAGGGTCACTTGATTGTCTCTGAGGTTTGAAATGAAGACTCTAATGAACATAGGATGATGCTGGACCCACTGAATCATGTTGCAAAATCAAGGCAACCTACATACTCAAAACAATTGACAGTCATAGGAGATGCCATCAATTCATTTGTGTTTGTGGGCTCTAGCCTTGGGATTCTTCCTCCTTTGTGAGGCCTTCTCTATTCTCTATCCTTCTCTGTCTGTCTATCCTCCTCTTCCATATAGTCTATGTCTTCCTCCATAGTGTTTGGTGGCCAACGAAACCCTAGGGATAATGTGGATGGGAATGGGGAGTGAATATAGGTCTAGGGAATAGGGATAAGTCTAGGAAAATTTATGGAGATGGGAGAAGGAATTATGGAACTTTGGGAGGTGATAGGAGGTTGAAATGTCAAGGGAGTGGGAAATGATAATTAAATTAAAGGTTTGGGGAAGTGGTTGCCTCAGAATTTATAAGCCTAGGACTTAGGGTTTTAAGGGAAAGGGATTTAGGGACTAGGAAATGGTAGTGTAAGGGTAGGGATAGGGTTTTTAGACATGTGGGAAGGAAATGCTGCGTATTAGGGCATCAAATTTTGGAATTAGGAATAAAAATAGGGTTTGTTCACTAGACAAAATGCTAATTTCACTTAGATATAAAAACACTATGAAATCATTGTTTAGGAGTGCAGGGAGGCAAGAAATTTTTTGTACTTACTTGTTAAAAGGTGAAACAAGAAATTGTTGAGAGGTTGGGAGAGTTTTGGTGCCTAGAGAGGTCAATGAGAAAAAGCACAGTGCATCAGACAACTACACAACGCCAATGGGAGAAAAGTACAGTGTTGCCTGCTCTAAGTGCAGGGCCATTAAAAAACTCGGCGTCTGACCATGAAATTCAACTTTTCCGTCTAAGGGAGTGCACACTCGACTTTTGGCAGTGCAAATGAGTTTGATTTTGATGTCTTGGTGGTCTCTATACTTCATCATTTGAATGAGTTGGGCCTTTGGACCGAATTTATCCTTTCTTCACTTCAATTTTCACTCTGAAACTATACCTTTGCATTTGAATTTTTCTTTGACAAATTGACCATCTAATGACTTTGAGAACTCTTTTTTTTTGACATTTTTGATGCTTTGGCATGTTGGAACTCTGAGTTAGCAGCTTGGGAATCATGAAATTTTTACAAGTTGAATGACATAAAATCACATAATGAGAATTAAAAATTACATCTTAAAACCAAAATTACATGTTGAAACAAGAATTTTTCTTTACAAATCATCTTCATATGGTGAAGATATGTTATTGGATCACCCTTTACTTGCTGGTCTTATGCAATGGAAATGAAGTTTTATTGGAATTTGGAAACCCTAATGACGTAATGGTAACCTTGAAAAAACCTAAAATACCTAATGAGACCTTGAAAGACTGAACTTCATAATGACATGACTGATGTGATGACATGATGATATTGAATTTATGGATGGTGTAAAGTCAGCAAGGTATGGAACTATGCCAGCAAGTAATCAAATATGAGGAGGAGTGATGTCTTTGGACTAGGGTTACCATCAATGACTCAATTTTTGCATGACCTAGTGGAATGATAAAAATTTTCTGAATGGGACCCTTAAAATGATATGAAAAGAGGATTTTTGATCACTGATGGTAGGATTCAAATACTGACACTAACACCTTCCATGCCAACTCCTCCTACTTCGGAACCATTACAGATCGATAAACCTAGTTATTACATGGTAATTGAATCGCCTGCTAAAGGTGTTCTTTGAAAGTCAGCTTTTAATTCACATGCGAGAGTTGCTCAGAATTACAACATTTTTGAAGATATGGCTATGTCTTCTTCTACAATATCAGCCCTCGAAGTGCTACAAAAGTTTCCAACACAAATGAATTTACCATTTTCAACTATCATAGCCATTTACCCTCAAGAATCTAATCTCATTATCTTTGATCTAGACAATTTTGTATCTAGGCACCCGAACCAAATGGCTTTTCAAATACCAACCTTCGTCAAAACCAAGCGAGTTTTTCGCATGGTAATTGATGAAGGAGCATATACATGTATAAATTCTTTGACTTGTTGGAAAGCCCTCGGTTCTCCAAAATAAATAAATCACCCAAAATTTTAAAAGCCTTCGATGGAAGAGGTTTTATCCATTTTGGGATCCTTCAAGATTCACTTATAGATATAGAAGCTAAAACTGTTGCAGTTGAAATAGAGGTCATTGATTCTCCAATTAACTACAACCTTCTACTAGGATGAAGTTGGTCTTACACTATGACATCTGTAGCTCATCAAATTTTCAAATGATAATGTTCCTCCATAAAGGGAAATCATGAAAGTTGATCAATTGTCTTACTATACTTCAGATCCTACCTTTACGGGTACTGTCCCTTATGTTGGAAAGATGGTTATTCCTTATGAAGGTGTTGGAGTAAGATTTCTTAAGGATTCATCTCTCATGGGAAATTTTTCCATGCCTCCTCTGAATATTCCTCATAATATTTCCAATCTCAACATGATTACATCAAGCATAATGCCATCAGATGACCCTTGGATTGTGCCTTTAGAATTGAATTTAGACCTCTATGGAAGTGAGATGCTCTTAAGTACATTTGAATTGGCTTATGTGGCCATTTAATCGCTTTCCAACCCCCAATCAACTGAAAATTGATCAAATAAATGTGATCAATGACAATTATTCTCATTTATCAGGTTTAACAACGACATCTCTTTCCGATCCTTTCAGCCAAGCATTTTCGACTAAAGAAAGTAGTTGGGAAATTATGACGTTAGATGAATTACCATGGGATGATATTCATCGTTGTCCATATTTTCTACCTAACCTCGATAAACTTGAGAATGATTTTTCAACCATATTTTTGACTAAATATGTCAATGAACCTCAAAATCCCAGGTTAATCCTTCATTCGGATTCAGAAACGAATTTAGGAAAAATATTTTCGACGATTCCAATTGACATTTCAGTTAAAATAGGAATAATTGAGAACATTCATATAGGTTATTCATGCTCAATCTATGAAATAAACATGTACAAATCCCTATTCTAGGAATTCCGTTACATTTTTTCCTGGTCCTACGAAGAAATGCCAGGAATTAATCCTAGCATTGTAGTTCATGAAATCAAGACATACCCGGATGCTAAACCCATTAGACAAAGATTGCATCCAATCCATCCACAAAAAAGTAGCTGCTATTAAGGATGAAGTTAAAAAATTACTTCGAGTAGGTTTTATTGATCCTATTCCCGTAATTGATTGGGTATCCAATATTGTTCCGGTGAACAAAAAAGTGGGAACTATTAGAGTATGTGTCGATTATAGGGATATCAATAAAGATTGTCCCAAAGACAATTATCCTACCCCTTACATTGACCAGATTGTTGACGATTGTGTCAGTAAGGAAATATTTTCATTTATGGATGGATTTTTTTGGATATAATCAAATAAACATTCTCCCTGCTGATCAACCCAAAACTACATTTATTTTTCCATGGGGAACTTTCCCATACCGCAAATTACCTTTTGGTTTAAATAAAGTTGGCGCTAATTTTCAGAGGGACATGTCTTACACATTTCACGATATCAAACATGTTATGCAACCCTACCTGGATGACTTACCGACCCATTCTATAAGACAGAAAGATCATCCTATACATTACAAGCTATTTTCCTCCAATGTATGCATTACACTATCTGTTTGAATCCACAAAAATGTGTTTTTTGTGTACAATCAGGATGATTGTTGGGATTTATCATTTCTAAGGAAGGAATTTGTGTTGATCGTCTCAAGGTAGAGGCTATCATTAATTTACCTCCTCCTTCTACTCTTCGCCAACTCCAAAGTTTACAGGGGAAAGAAATTTTTTATATTGATTTATCTCTAACTGTGCAGAGCTAACTAAAGGGTTTACTTAGATATTGAAAAAGGAAATTACATTTTTTTGGGATGAGCTTGTCGACAAAGCTTCGATGCACTTAAACATGTGTTGACCCATGCACCGTTATTGCATCCACCTGATTATCATCAAGACTACTTTTTGTATTTAGAGGCATCAAATTATACTATAGGAATGGTAATAGTTAAAGAAGATGAATATTCCCTTGAACATGTGATTTACTATTTAAGTCGGAACCTTACACCTATCGAGATTAACTACAGAAATGTGGAGAAATTGGCCTTGGTGGTTGTTCAATCTGTCCAAAGTTTGCGTCACTACACTTTGTTGCACAAAATAACTGTGATCTTTGATTGCAACCCTATAATGTATATTTTGACTAGACAACTGCTAGGGGGGAAATGCTCTAAGTATATAGTTATCCTACAAGAGTTTGAAACCGTGACTTTCCCTATTGTGTGACTTTCCCTATACTAAATCCGAAACCGTGGCAAAAGATCATCTTCTCGATGAATCTCTGTTTCTCATTAGTACTCTAGATCCTTGGTATGGAGATATCATCATATATCTTAAAACCCAAACTTTTCGGCCTAAAATATCATGATATGATCATCGTAGAATCCAATACCAATCCCAACAATATAACATTGTTCGTGATACCCTTTATAGTCGTGGTGCCAATTTTGTTTTCCGATGTTGTTTTACAGATGAAGAAGCCGAGAAGGCTTTAAATGAATCAAATTATAAAGCATGTGGTAGTCATATATCTGAGTTTTCCATTGCCCAAAATATACTGCATGCTCGCTATTTACGGTTGTCACTCTTTACATATTACATAATTATGGTTAGAAAATGTCGCAATTGCCAATTTTTTTATCAAAATATGCGTGCAAATCCCGCTCCTCTTCACCCAATCATAGCTGTCGGTCCATTTGTAAAATGGGGTGTCAATTTTGTTACATGTAGCCCTCACTCGACCGGGGGGTATGAGTATATTATTCTTGCTATAGATTATTTTACCAAATGGGCCAAGGCAATTCCTACATTTAAGAGCGACAGTGAAACTGAAACTATTTTAATATTCAACCATGTAATTTATAGGTTCGCCATACCCCATGCCATCGTTACAGACCATGGTAGCGAATTTAGAAACATTTTGATGACGAAACTTTCCGCTCAGCGCGACTTATGCCATGAAAAATTACCCACAGGAAAATGGACAAGTCAAAGTTTTAAACAAGGCTTTGACCAATATGATCAAGCAGATTGTCAGAATTCATAAAAATAACTAGAATACCATGCTTTTTTTTAGCCTTGTTGGCATGCCCTACCTCTGCGAAAACATCTACTAGTTTTAATCCTTTCCAACTCGTTTACGGTTTGGAAGCTGTTTTACCAATTGAATGTGAAATTATGTCATTAAAACTAGCCATTAAATTATTACCAGCTACCTCTGAGGAGGAAGGGTGTTTTTTATACTTAGCACAGATAGACGAAAATCACCGCACCACTGCATTAGCTTCCGAGGCTCATAAAAAATGTGTTAAGGCATAATATGATCAAAGCGTTAATCCTCATGTCTATTCATAAGGAGACCTAGTTGTAATTTATGAAAAGGCACATGATAAGCTAGGCGATGGTAAGTTCGAACCTATGTGGCATGGGCCTTACATTATCAAACATGTACTTGAAAAAGGTGCCTATGGATTAGTTTATTATGACAGTTTCTCTTTAGGACAACCCAGAAATGGTCTTTATCTGAAGAGATATTATGCATGATTTACCCTGTGGTTATTTTCCTTGTACATTGCTTATATTTTTTATGAGTGTGTGCAATAGATTAGTTATTTCTCTTTACAAATTTCTACTACTTTTCATTCTTACCTTGATTAATCTTGATATTGTGGATGTCGACGTTACCTCAATATTACATTGGCTTTGTTAATGACGCTTGTAGTAGTACTCAGAAATTATCTTCCGCGTCATGGGTCATCTATTCACCCTCTGATGATTTATTTTATATTCACGGGATTTTCCTCAGTCAAACAATGAAAAATATAACATAATATAGTGCAGTCATTGAGCTATTATCTGATGCCATTGCATTTGGCATTCAATGTTTGATTGTTACGTTAGTTTGAAAACTCATTGTATTACATTTAAATGGTGTCTATATAGTTAGAAGTCCTTCTATGTTAAGAATGTTTTTAAGGGTTCGTCTCTTGGAAAGACAGTTTTATTACGTTGAATATCAACACATTTCAAGAAATTTAAACACTTTAGTTGATGCATTGGCTAATCGAGTGTTAAATATACATTTTCAACATAAAATTAAATCAAATCAATATTCCATCCATATTGAACAAGATACTCAGATAATGAAAAGTAGTAATCAACATTTTGTTAGATAATAGTCTATCAAGTGGGTCAAAAAATATACATCATCCGAGGACACAGGCCTAAAAATGCCTTATGATCCAAATATGTTGATACAAAAAAAAATGTAGCCTAGAACAACTATCAACTATCCATGATGATGATCATGGTAGCAGACTATGGCTCATGCCACTTGGTGAAAGTACCACTTGATCGGACTTGGAACCCCAATTATGTGCCTCTGGTACCAGAGAGGCAAGTCGTCTATCCCATGCTCTGGGATATCTATAGTGAGCCTCTACAAGTTATATGCCAACTCAGTCAAGGCCTCAACTACGTCATTCTGTGGTGGCGTTACCGCTATGGGCTAGTCTCCTTGTCAGTCAAACTGCCATAGTCTTGCTGGTCAGATTCGACCTACATCTGCATTAACATTTTGAAAATTAGCATTGGGTGATAAATAAAACAAATAAAAATCTAGAAAATTCAAAACTTCAAAGTGAGATTTTTTACCTGTGTCGTCCCATTGTACCCCAGCTGGGAGTGCCATATCTGGGTCGCCCCTGTAGTCTATCCCTGCATATGGGAAGTCCTCTACCATGCATATTTTGCTTCCCAGCCACACAAAAAACTGAGGTGTATATCGTACTATGTGACCACCATTTCCACCATGAAATGCCATCAATGAAACCTATTGCAACATGCGAGGATCTCTAGGTCCTGTAGGGTCCATCAAATGCCGTTGTGTGATGAGGAGTGTAATCCTCTCAAGAGAAAATGATATCAGGATGGTGCCATAGTCTAATTTCTTCAGCTTGCGCTGCTTAGCTCGAGTTAGTTTTCCCTTCATATTGAAAACTACTCCCTCACACCAGTTAAACATGTTCCCTTAGAACACTCAACCACGGTCTGCACCTAGGCCTTGGTAGCCACGTGGGGAGCTGCACTACCAGGATTTTTCATAACTGTAAAATAAATGATTTACAAATAAATTTGTTAGAGAGTTTTTATGTCTATCTATCCATATTTGAGCTGTGAATTTGGAGCACAATATTGCGCCAAATAGGACAAGGTAGATTTCCCACCTGGCCACGCGCTAAACAAGGAAATATTAAGTCCCCTACGGGAAAATCTAGTGAGAAAGTATATACCCTCCGAGTCAATTACAAGATAATGATCTCCAATAACAAAGCATTGTTCTTGGATATCCCAAGCCCTCACCAACCAATAGATCAAATCTACTTGTGATTTCATCCCTGGTATGGATGAAAACTTATAAATTCCACAATGTTTTAGAGCTCTCAATGTTTCTAGGCTATCAATTGCTTCTACATCATGTGTTTCATGTTCTCGTTCTTTCCACTCAAGCATGATTGGTTCAAATGATCTGAAAATGGAAAATAAGGAACATTAGAACCTTGTGGGAGAAAGTTTGGATATTTTTAGTGGTAGGAATTTTTCATTTTAGAAACCTCACGACACCTACACAGTTTTTCCTTGCTCACAGTGCATTTTGTACAATTTTATATTGAAAAATCACACAACCACGGTAATTTTTAGTGTAGAAAATTATCGGGGCACACGACCCCAATGAGGAAAACTCGTGCACCCCCGCGGGCGATTTCCAAAAACACAATCCTTCCTAAAAAATCATCCTAAATCCTAAAAATGAAATCTAAATGGTTGAAATGTAAGATATTGAAGAGATTTGTTACCTGGAAGAAATGGTTCGTTGAATGGTTTACTGGTTTGCCCGATATCAACTCCAAAAGTTCTGTGGTAAAAACCATTTTTTACTGCTCTCAAAATGAAATGGTGAAAATGACTTATCTTTTTCAACTTTTATAAGTTTTTATGAATAAAATATTATTATTTTATTCCTTTAACCTTTTAGAAGCCAAATTTTTAGTATTTTTACCGTAATGAAGAACAATTATCATAATTTATTGAGTTTTATGCACAGGGAACATGTCACGTTTAAAAAATGGACCTTTTTGACTGAGAATAAACTTTTATCACTTTTTCGGACTCTCGAAAAAAAATAAAAATTGAAATCATGGAGTCATATTTTAAGTCCTTTTCAGACTTCCTAAAATTTAAAAGGTTGCCAAGTACTTGACTATAAGAACTCGTTAAAATAAATGAACATTCTTCTATTTAGTATAAGTTTACCCCTTTTCTGGACTGAACTAGACTATTTACGAAAAAGGTATACGGTGACTAAACATGGTCAATAGATTTCTCCCTTACATTATTTTATCCTATTTCGGGCTTGAGGGACTAAATTCATGAAAAATAACACTATGGATTTTACTTATGTTTTTCTCTTGACTCCCTAAAACTGAAAAACACTGAGTTTTACTTTCTTTGAGCTCATTAAAAAATTACGTTGAAAGAACTGAATGAGTTTTTATTTTTGTCTCTTTTAAAACTCTTTAAACATGAAAATTACATCGAGTTAATCCTACGCTGGACTCATAAAAATTAAACAGGGTAGGACCCATCGATTACAACTGGACTGAACCACTCCTTCCTAGGGTTCGTTAAAAATACTTCGAAGGACTCATCTGAAGGATGAGCTTACAAAACAAACAAATTTTATCCTCCTCAAGCTTGAAAAAAATAAAAAGGTACTTGCCAGTAATGGTGGGGGAAAATTTGGGAAAAGGAATTCATATTTTATATTCGCTTTAAAAGCAACATGTCATTCTTGAACACGACACTTCATCACACTTATGTCTGGGTTGGGTATTCCATTTGTCTTACAGTTAATTGAACCTCATTGAAAGGCTTCAAATTTTTTTGGGTATTATCGTTGGGTCAAATGTTTCCAAGTCAAATATCCTGTCATTATATGTTAGAGAGAAAGTTCAACCTCACTTCATATTCATTTACAAATATCTGTCTCCATTCATGTTGACCATCCTTGAGTTAGTCCTTGCAAAAAAAATTCTTCAACTTGATATAAAAAAATTCGTGTCGTAGGACCTCCTGGGATAGGTCACTTCCTATCGACTTCAACTCATTATCTAGGAAGTTGATCGAAAAACCTTATCAGTACCTTGAAATATGCATGCCTTAATGGCAGGTTTCTGACCTTCAATGATAGGTTTTCATCATTGGCCTTTGACTGAATGACTCTATGAGTGTTCGACTGCAGATCATCTATTCACACTTCATAGGTTGTACTGGAGTACCTTGAGAGCCATTGTCATTATTGGTGGTTTCTCTCGCACTTGTTAATTATTTTCATCATTGAATTATAATTAAGTTATTTCTACCATGTTTGGCTTCGATACATTCAATCGCATGGTTAGATTCTTACTGATCAATAGATGGAGATCAAGACCTTGGATCTAGTTTCATCCATCCAGGTTGTGAGGAGTTATGTATTCATGCTTGAGTAGACCAATTCATAACAGATGGCGTCATCCATAATATGCCTACTATTGATGTAATTATAGGCTATTTATGTACCAATACATTGAGTTATTTTTTACTCTGAGTACGGGAATTTCTACCTTGGTGATGATTATATATTTGGATTATAATCCTTGAATTCTCATTATAGGTTTCCAAATAGTTTCTATGGTCCAATCCTTGGTATGATAAAGCACTTCAATATTTTAATGACCTTCCAAACTTCGCACTTTAGGGGGAAATCTGTTACACACCATTTTGTGACCATGACACTTGATAGTCAAAATGGATCTATCGCCATCCATAATTATGTGCTAGTATACTCTCTTACAAGTCAAACATTCATATTCCTTGACCAAATGATTAATTTTGGGTAAAAATGGCTCTTTAACCTCTTAAAAATGACTTGCGCACTATTTACAGTCAATGCATGTGCATGCGATGTTACTGCTAATAATCCTTGCGCAGTTCTACATTTTTCTTTCCATTAAAAATTGTGCAACTGACTCAAATTAAAGTAAAAAATAAAAGTAAGTTCTAGAAGCATAGTTGGGCGCATATATCCCAACTAGAAGCCTCTGAGTCATATCCGTTCGAGCCAAACCCATCTAATCATTGAGCTAATTCCCTTGGATCATGGAACCCTAATCCCCTCATTTGTGGATCGCACCCATATTTGCTGGATCTCAAACCTCCTCAGTTTATCCTATAAATTGAGATGAGACTTCAGGGTTAGGGGAGCTCACTTATAGTAGTCTTGTGCTAGTAATATTGGATTGGAGATATTTTTAACCAAGGAGGAATATTGGAGGCGTTTGGGAGGAACCTGTACGACATCAAGGTTTGGTTGTAAAATTTCTCTTTTATCCTTGAATAATACATATGGATAATTTTTCTCACTGTATTGCTTTATTGAAATTGTGAAAGGTTTATGCTCATATATTAATTAAAAAAATTTCATTTCCTAATCTCCTTAATCATTAGGTTAAGTTGGTTTTATATTATTATTATGCTATAGATTACTTTGATCCTTTGTATATTGTGATTGCAGGTTTCTTCGAAGAATTAAGGAGCTACATCAGGAAAAAGTGCGAGAACTTCATCAAGAATTTCATTAAAAAGGTAAGAGCATCATCCTTTTCCTCTAGTTTTAATAAACTGAACACAATTAGCTTAGGAAAAGATATATTCTCATGTATTTTTGTTTCTAGTTCTCCATTAAGATTCTAGGGAGATCGATCTTGTACGCAAGAGGTATTTATCTGGGTAACACTCTATGATCCCCTGTCACAAATGGATCATCTGCCAATCTATCATTACATATTTGCTAATGGTGCCTGTCGATGGTCGCAAAACCTCGTTGCTACCGCTTGGTCCATATATTCTCCTGATCGGTCACCGTGCCTCACTAATGGACTTTGTATCAGGTCAACCACCAAAAATCAAGCTGAATAGGATGCCATCATAGGAATTTTATTCGATTCCTCCATCCAAGGCATTCACCATCTACATGTCTTCCTTGATTCCCAACTGGTTGTATCATAGTTAAACCAAACCTTTCAAGTGCGTGATCCATGCCTCATTAGGAAATACCCACATGCACAAAGATTAGCCCAAATTTTTGATCACATCACATTTACACATATACCAAGAGATCAAAATCATATAACTGATCACATAGCTAAACAAATCCTAGACTAGAATGCATCACATGTATAGCATCAACCATAAAATCATCAATATCCATCATATACATAAAAAATAAAACATGAAAAACACCATAAAAAGTATCAGCATATACATGTCGTGATAGTCGTAAAAATACATCTCGCATATAAAAAATAAAACATGAAAAACACCATAAAAAGTATCAGCATGTACATGTCGTGATAGTCGTAAAAATACATCTCGCATATATATATATATATATATATATATATATATCAAAAAATATGTGTATGTCCTAGTATACAAAAAATAAGTCCATTGGCTCATAGCTAGGAAACAAATATTCCATAAAAAAGATAGGGGAACATCCTCATAATCGATGCTTGCCCTAGTACATAGATAAACCAAATTTAGGGCTGAGCACCTCCTTCTCAGTCCCGTGGATCAATGTCAACTCCAGGAGCCACAATGGGGCTAGCTATGGCCACTCTAAAGCTATAAGATGCAAAGCTGGATGATGCACCCACTTGGGTTCCATCACCATCTCCACGACGAGGTCGGCCAAATGATCATAGCCCCCGGTGGGAATAAATCTAGTCAGGGACTCCACCTTGTCCCAAGTATCATGATATTCAAGCAACTAGGCCTCCACTAATTCCAATCGAGCCTCTGTTGCCTTAGCATGCTCACGCCATTGATCGACATCTCCAGTTGCTGCTCCATTTTCACCCTCCCCGGAGGGTCCACCAATCTCTAACCGGTGCTTCGACACTGCTCACACAGGCCTAGGGTGAAGCCTCACATATCACTGTCTTTGGGGGATGGGTTTTTCTCCTGCAACACCCATGTGTCTAGCGTCATTTCCTACCAAGTAGAACAATGGTTTCCCATGAGGCCACACATATGCAAGTAAAAAAACATGATATTCATGTTGTCATATAAAACACATACGTATATACAAGTAAAAAATATTAAAATGAGGAAAACACAAATATCATACATGTTTGTCCTAATGCATCACCAAGAGGAAGACTGATGTATGGATCTCATCAGAAGTCCACACGATGGTATGGATACTCCAAAATCAGTTGAGGGTTGGAGTTAAACAAACCCTCCACAGTGGTGTTCTAGTAACGCCCCGTAGCTCCACCAATGACTTGTGGCATAATAGATTCCCATTGTCATATCCGCGGGCCCTTGGGAGGCCCTACTGGCACTACTATAAAGGGTCGGAGCATAACCATCCTATCATAGATAATGCTACATAAGATGATCACGTAGCAAAAAACTTGAAGCGCATCCTACTTCACTTGCGTGAGCTGGGGCCTCATACCCTTGTAGACAAATCAGGCCTAATCAAAGAAGTGGCTCAATTGCAATTACTAAAGAACCACTATCTGTGGCCTTGAGACCCTATGGAGGGAATTCAACCCCACCAAATGTAGAATCATGGACTTAAAAACTCATTCTGTTAGATCCAGAATAGAGGTTACTTTGATGTAGCCCTCATCAATAACATTCTAATCATAATGGCCCTCACACTTTTCCCATCGGAAAATGTCCACATGCTAATATGGCAGTGTATGTGGTAACGCCTCCCCGCAAGGCATCGATCCAATAATGAAATAAATGTCTATCTGAGCCGATATGGGTAAATCAACCCACCTCACAACCATCACTTGTCGGTCATTATCCCTGTAGTGGATTGAGAATCATAGGAACCTATCCTGCAACCTCCATATGGGTCCTAAAGATACTTAAGCAACCCCATCTGAACCAAGGCCTGACCCACTGCCAGGTCCTCCACCACGAAAGCCCGCAAGGTCATCCAATCTCTCTCCCTCCAAATCATCCTACCATCAAATACATTAAAAAATCATTTTCCCCCCCTTGGGCTAGAAAAAATGAAAAAATCATCTTTTTTACAAAGTGTGTGCCTTTATCCTACACAAACGCGTGCATCATGAACCCTGGGCCTACATAGGCACGTGCATCATGTGCCTGTTTTATGAATAGAAATGCATAATGCGTGCTTGTTCAGCCATAGGCCACGTCGAGTGCCATGGCCTTTCGGCATGTCTGTGTTTCTCATAGACGCACGGTCCGCATGTCTGAGTTAAACTCAGACGCGCGAAAGACACGATTGAGAGGAATTTCTATGTGGGGTAATTGTGTGAACCTCATAGCTTCACGCAATGATCATGTGACTCATTCTGAGTCACCAACGTGACCCCTCAAAGTAATTCCTAAAAATCCATACAGGGGATCCTTGTATGGCCTACTTACACTACAACTATATATATAAAAAAAAGAGTAGGGCACCAACCCTTAACTGTCTCTCATTGTGCATGTCCCGGGTACTCTGGCTAACCACAACGATAAGAAATGCTCCAGAAACAACCTGTGATATCTCAATCTCAACAATGCAAATGAATTGAAATTCAACCCTTTATCCCTATTTATCACCATTTTTTCCATTTTATGGAGCCCATAATAGGAGCTTAGGACCTCCATTGTCAAAACTGTGAGAGGCACAAGGATCCGTACTACATCATCTTTATCATGGAACTCTCCATTACAGTTATTACCGAAACTCATTTTCAGACTCACCGCATGCCCTAAACATCATTTAAGGCGCGACTTCTCTTGTTTTGTAACTCATATCATTTAGTCAATCACAGATTATTCATATGTGTTAAAAATATGCTTTCACTTGGGGTATTGGCCTTGGATATTGTAGGTACATTACAAACACCATGCTTCAAATAATACACAGACAGACAAGTACATGAGAAGGTATCATTCATCACTCAATATGATCAGATTCTTTTTAAGCTTTTCATATCTTGACATCGTTTCTCCAAAGTGCACCATAGGACCCATCATCTTGACCATGTTTATCACCACCTCATCTTGCATATGATAAACACCCACTTCGGTTGATAGAGCCTTCCCATTCATGGATCCCTTCATATTCGTAGACCCCCATCCATTATCAGGATCCATGACCACCCACTCCGGCACAATAACCACCTCACTTATACCCATTTAAGATAAGCCCCATTCTGCTACACTCATCACTTATTGAAACCCACTCTAGGGCCACCCCTAGTATTTTATGACGGATCAAGCAAGATGCCTCACCGCGTTCCTTATTTAGCCTAC